>JAKOOJ010000013.1:23849235-23991735 GCA_022577455.1 Arizona elegans | reverse complement strand
TCTTGATCTTCATCCTAATTTGCTTCATTCTCCGGCGTCTCCGAGGTGGCCTGGGTTTCATTTGATGCTCTTGCTTTTTAATGGAGGAATATATAGTTGTGCTTCGATTAATTAATTAGCTGCTTTTCGCCATTTGCGGCCCCATCTTTTATTCATGCCCCTGTGTGCCGAAACGAGATGCTGCCGTAATAAAATGCAAGGCTAATATAAATCTATTCTGCCCCCCCCCAGACAAAATTGGAGTGGCGTGCCGGGGGGGTGGGGTGGGAATTGAGGCTCAGGTTCTGTGTGATGGAACCACTGATTTTTTCTTTCTTTCTTTCTAGAAAGCTACAACGTTCACAGATGAAAATGATGAATTTCCGGGTTTTGGTTCACAACCTTTAGCCCCTCTTGGAAGCAGCTGACCCCTCCATGTCGCTGGGCCTCCTAATTTTCCTGCTGATGAGGGATGCTATTAATTCTGGAGACCCAAGGCAGATGGCTGGTGACCTCACGTGGTGTTGTGACCCAGGCCCAAGTAGGTATTATCAGACGCAATCAGTTCGAAAACAGACTTTATTAGAGCAGCTGAGAATTAACTCCTTCTCAGCGCACTCCAAACTAATTCAAAACAAATTCTTCATAACACAATTCTTCAGCCTTATCACCAACCTTGGGTCTAATTAGGCAACCTGCCAAAGGCTTTTCTTGGCAAAACCCCACAAAGTTCAGAAGCAAGAGACGCCGACAAGAAACAAATGTAGCAACATTGCTTTCCTACAAAGCTCCCAAGAGCCGTTGCTGCTCTTTTCAGCCTAATTAATTAATTAATTAATTAATTAATTAAATTTGTATACTGCCCTTCTCCCGAAGGACTCAGGGCAGTGAACAGCCAAAATTAAAATACATACAATATAAAATTTAAAATAATTTAAAAACAGAATTAAATCGAATTGGCTTCCCAAAAAATTAAAACCCATTACCCTTAAAATAACCCATTAAAATTTTAAGCCAGTCCAGCTTGCTGAAATAGGAAGGTCTTCAAAGCTCGATGGAAGGTCCGGAGGTCCAGGATCAGTCGTATTCCTGGGAGTTGTTCGTTCTAGAGGGCAGTGGCCAATCCTTATCGGAGTGGCCAATCATCTCTTGGCCCTACTCCCGAGTCGTCCTCTCTGCTTTAGCTGCTCCTGCCTTCTGGCAGCTCTTCTCATGCGTGCACTAGGAACAGGCTCCTCCTGTTCCTCTGCCTCTCTACTGTCAGCCTCTGGAGGCTCTGAAGTCCACACATCACTCCCTGATGGCCCTGGCCCCATCTCTGCCTCCGACGCAGAGCCCTCCTCCGGGCCTTCCCCAGCCTCCAGGACTGGCCCATGTTCTTCCTCAGCCTCATTGCTGTCCAACTCTGCTACCAGCTTCGCAGGCTGCTGGTGGACCACAACACGTGGACAGGACCAAGATGTAGATTCATGATGTAAGACAGGGATGGTATTCCCTTACCTTCGCTACCGGTTCACAAATGCGCATGTGCAGAGCGTCAAAAACATTGATAAATGGGACGTGATAATTTCTGGGTGGGTGGGCGGAGCCTCCATCAGTGACTGCTACCAGTTCTCCCGAACCAGATAGAACCGGCTGAATACTACCATTGGTGTAAGACCCATCAAATACCCATCGAAGGAAAACAATGGCATTTATGGGAGAGAGGTTGGTTCTGAAGACAAGAAGACCCTACAGAAAAATGATGTCATTAAGAAAACCCATCAACAAGCCAACATCCTAAAAAGTCACAATGGTGTTCTGTCCCCGTCTCACACACGCACACAAACAGATAGCCAGGGGTTAAATAAAACTGCCAGACAACAAATTCTTTCGATAAGAGGATTGGCAGCAACACAGTAGCTGCTTGCCAAGAACTTTACTCATAAAGGGAGGGATTGTTCCTCCATCAGATAAACCCAAACAAGATAACACAGTTCAAGAATTGTCAAGTCCAGTCCGTATTAAATCCAAGGGAGATAACGTTGTTTCAAAGATACAACGTGACTCACTAGTAGTTAGTTTTGTCTGTCAGGGAGTCTGAATGGCCACCTCACCCCCTTTTATCCCCTGTGGGGTGTGGTCCAGTGACTTATCTTAATCTTTGGCATGCCTCCTTTTCTGCTGCGTGCGCTTGTCTCTCCGACGCTGGCGTGGATCCAGCCAAGACTTATCTCCATCACTGTCCGACTGCGAGGAGATACCTGGCTCCTGGCCAATCTCTTCTCCTTCAGGAGACACCTGAGGCATTGCCAGAGAGGAGGGTCCTGGAGGGGGCGGCCTGGCCAACTCCTTTCCTTCATGTTCGGAGCCTTCTCCCTCTGATAAGTTGGCCTCGGGGATCGGAGTCACAACAAATGAGAACCTTGAATCAATATTAGCCTGGGTTTGTTCAGTGTTCTGGACTGAATTTATATGGAGCTGGCCCAACCAACCATGGCTGGAGTTGTAGACGTCCTACTGACTTCTTCAAGCTCAGCCACGGTTAGTTGGTCCAACTCTATTTAAATTCAACCCGGCATCAAAACTGGTTAGTGCTCTATCCGGAGGTCCTTAGGAAGTCCCAGGTCTGTAGGGTGTTCTGATTTAGGCTTCCTTAGAAAGCATGAAGCAGTCTTAATCCCGGTAAAACCTCTTTTTATTAACACAAATTCCGTTCATTCACAGTCAACAAGGCCTTGGCAAATAGTCTTTCAAAAGAATGTTTATCAACCCCCACCTTATCTCACTTGAAACGCTGCCAGAGAACCAATTTCCAAATGCAGAGCAAGGCCAAACTTGGCACAGAGTCTATTAGAGTCACGAACAGAACTTTCCAATTTTGAAACGAGATTAACTAATTGCTTCCTGCAAAAGCCCACATCCCGTTCAGTCCTCTGTTGTGTCCTATGGGAGGGACCAATCATCTCCAAGGTGTGGCCTTACTCCCGAGTCTACCCTGCTTTCTTAATTGTTCTTGTCTTCTGGCAGCTCTGCGCATTGCACACACTGGGTACGGGCTCCAGCTGTTCCTCTGCCTTGCTGCTGTCTATCTCCCTCTCTGCCTCCAATGCAGAACCCTCATCTGAGCTTTCCCCAGCCCCCAGGACGGGCCCAAGTTCCTCCCCAACCTCCTCACTGTCCGACTCTCCTGCCAGCTCCGCTGACTGTTGGCGGGCCACAACATAGGGTCATTCCCCCAAAGGACAAGCCAAGGAAACCACATAGACATGTCCGTAAAATCAACCAGAATCAAACATAAGTCAATATTCACAAGAACCAACCCAACCATTGCAAGAATCGGGCTGCTGCCTGAAATCAAGATACGGTTGATTTGTCTGGGCGTCACGTGTGACAGTATGCAAACACAAGTACCCTGGTTTTTAAACCTAGATTTAGGGTTTAGGGCAGGGGTGAAATGCTCCTGGATCAGACCGGATCGCCCGATCCGGTAGCGACAGTGGAGCGTAGCTCTATCCACCCGGCCGGGTGTCATTACTTCCTGGTTGTAAACCAGGAAGTAATGTGTTTTTTTAACTTCTGCACATGCGCAGAAGGTTTTGCACATGCGACTGTGATGCTTCTGAACCGGTAAGGAAGGTAAGTAGATTTCACCCCTGGTTTATTTATTTATTTATTTATTTATTTATTTATTATTGCGATTTATATGCCGCCTTTCTCCCGAGGGACTCAAGGCGGCTTACGAAATGACAATTTCCGATACAAATCACAATAAAATAAAATTAAAATCAACACCCCAATTAAAACAGTTTAAAACTATAACAGTGTACATCCAAACGGATCAGTTGAGTTGACGGAAGAGCCACGTCTTCAGCTCGCGATGGAAAGAAAGATGGTCGGGGGCTGTCCTGAGCTCGGTGGGCAATCCATTCCAGAGGGTCGGGTTCCCACAGAGAACGCCCTCCCCCTGGGGGTCGTCAGCCGACATTTAGGGGTGTGAATCCAGCTCTGATCGCTGGGCATACAGGGGCTGAATCCAAAAAAGGTGATTGCTGATCCCTTTATTAATTCTAATAAATATTCTAAAGTTGCATCTATCCCAAGAGAATAGCAGCTTTTTTTTTTTTTTAAATCTCTTTGGATTTTTCTGCTCATTGTGTTCCTGCAGGAATTGTTTTGGCTGTAAACAGTTACACTGGATTATAGATGCAGCGAAATTAAAGGTGAAGAGGGAGGGAGAGCTAACATCGGTGCCGTGTTTGTCTTAGCCATGTTTATTTGCAAGATGATGGATGGAAGATTCGGGGGTCTGGCAAATTTAGGTTTTTATTAAACGGAGTGGCGGGAGGTTGAGAGAATTCAGGAGTGTGACTGCAGACAAGTTTCCCGCGATCAGCAAAAACAGCCCTGCAGCCTCTTTAGATACATCTAAATTAAATGTCAGATTTGCATATCATTTTTTTTTATTTTTATTTTTGCATTTGAGGCCCTCTTAGAGGGCAGCAAAGAACAAGCGAGGAAAAAGGGGAAAAAGGAAAAGGTGAATGAAAGAGTTGGGAAACTGTGCAGAAAATGTAGGCTGATAAGAAGGTTTGCAAAAGAGGAAACCTGAATTTAATATTTTAGCACCCCCCCCGTTCCAAGGAGATGATAATTTTCCTGCATCATCCTACCTGCTTCTTCAAGGTGCCATCATTTTCTTTGTACTGGACTCTTTCGGTACTTTTGCCTGGTTATTCAGCCAACATCTTCATTCAGTGGTGGGATTTAAATAATTTCACAAGTGGTTCTCTGCCCTAATGACCGGCTGGGTGGGCGTGGCCATGGTGGGCGTGGCCGGGGTATGTGACAGGCAGCACTCAGCCTCCTGCACCCTCCTAGGAGCAAAAATGGGGTGCGTGGAGACTCCTGAATCCCAGCTGAATCCCATCACTGTCTTTATTCCCCCAAAGGGAAAATAGTTATTTGTTTCTGTAAAGACTACAAAATCCATATGGCTGCGAAATCAGGGCATTGAGGGGCTGTGTTATGAAGGCTTCTTAAAAGGAAAGAAAACTCTGCAAGATTATATCCATTGGAGTGCAATAGTGGAGGGAGCCTTTGATCTTCGACACAACTGGGATCAGAATTTCCGTGGCTAAGCAGGACGTTTGTTAAGTGAATCGTATCTGATTTTATGACCTTTTTTTTTTTTTTGGCCAAAGTTGTTAAATGAATCACTTAAGCAGGGCTGGAACTCACTTGGTGATTGGCTCAAAGGCACCCAGCTGGCTTTCATGCCTAAGGCGGGACTAGAACTCACAGCTTCCTGGTTATTGGCCCAAAGTCACTGTCAGGTTTTGAGGTCATCTCAAAATAAATTGCATTTCAACCAAAGTCTTTGATGAAAAACTCCCATTTATTAAGCACGACATTCTAACTCCAACTCCATCGCAGCCAACACTGACTTCCAAACCCAAAACCCTCCCTTTTCGTTCCCCACTCCTCTGCACTCATTGGCCATCTTCCAAGTCACTCTACCCCTAATCTACTGCTCCAGCTCAAAGGAATTTCCCCCCTCCCATCCCATCTCCTAGGGGATATTATCTCCAGGGAAAATAAGTAGGTGAAAAGTCAAACGTCCTTTTCCAGACGCCTCCACTTCTCCTTCTTATGTCAGCACTAGAGTAAATGCCCAGTACGCTCCCATAGAGAGGGGCTCCTCCGGGTGCCGTCGGCCAAACAATGTCGACTGGCGGCCCCCAGGGGGAGAGCCTTCTCTGTGGGGGCACCTACGATCTGGAACGAGCTCCCCCCGGAGATACGGAGAATTCCGGATCTGCGTACCTTCCGTTGCGCGCTTAAGACGTTCTTATTCCATCAAGCTGGCCTGACCTAAACCTTTCCTCTTTTTAAAATGGAATTTTAAATTTTAAATTTGGTTTTAAATTTATTGGGGTTTTAAAATGTTTCAGCCAAATTTATTTAATTAGTTTTATCTCCATTTTAAATTTTGTATCTATATGTTTTATTTTATGGCTGTTCACCGCCCTGAGTCCTTCGGGAGTAGGGCGGTATACAAATTTAATAAAATGAAATGAAAATGAAATGAAATGCAGGTTGAAGTGCTGACATCCACCCAGCCAGCTTTCATGCCTAAGGCAGAACTAGAACTCACAGCCTCCTAGTGATTGGGCCAAAGTCACCGAAGCCAGCTTTCATGCCTAAGGCAGGACTAGAACTCACCATCTCCTGGTTATTGGCCCAAAGTCACCCAGACAGCTTTCATATCTAAGACAGGACTAGAACTCCCCATCTCCTGGGGATTGGCCCATTCAAAGGGAGGGTTGAATTTATGGAGACTTTACTCTATAAAATTGCAACAAATGCAAACAAGAAAACAAAGCCAGAAAGTTTGAGAAGCTCCTTCAGACTCTCAAGCTTGAAGCTGCAGCTTTCTCATGCCTGTATTTGGCTCTGCAGGATGGGTGGGATGTCTTGTCCCCTTTTTTGGAACCGAAAATACCCCAAGGAACGTTTGTGCGAAGTCTGAGCCTCCATTGAATCTTGGTTGAAAACAGTGATATATCTCCAGGTTCTGGGTTTGTAGGCTGGCACCGAGCTCGTCTTCCAAGGCTTCTAGGGTGGGGGAAGGGGCCTCCTTCCTTGATCATTTCAGTCCCAAAAATAGCCCCATCGATGCGAAGCGAAGGAACGCTGGGCTCGTGCCAATAAACTCGCTCGATTCATTTGCTTCTCTTTTTATTAGCCGGAGCTTGCATTAAACAGCTTACAGATCAGAGAATAAATCTATTCAGTAGCGAAGTGTTTTCTGGTAAGGAAATGAATAGCAGGACTTCAGCCCCCTCGCCAATCGGAGCCGGGGTGTGCGTGGAAGATCCACAGCTGCCACCCTTCAATTCTGGTGGCGGAGACGGTGGCACCATTGGCATTTTCTGTCTCACTTGCAGGAGGACAAAGGAAGTTCTCCCCTCTTTACCGTCACGCCTGCCAGCAAAGAACCCAAGCAATCTTCTTGGAATGACCACCATTTGTGTAAACCATGGATGGAAGTAGAACTTAGAATCATAGGGCTGGAAGGGACATCGGAGGTCTTGTAGTTCAACCCCCTTATACTAGAATAAGGCAGAAGACCTTATACTCTGCCAGGAAAGGAACATAAAGGTCGGCAGTTCAGCAGTTCGAATCCCAAGTGCCGCATAACGGGGTGAGCTCCCGTGATTTGTCCCAGCTTCTGCCAACCTAGCAGTTCGAAAGCAGGTAAAAAATGCAAGTAGAAAAATAGGGACCACCTTTGGTGGGAAGGGAACAGCGTTCCGTGCGCCTTTGGCGTTGAGTCATGCCGGCCACATGACCACGGAGACGTCTTCGGATAGCGCTGGCTCTTCGGCTTTGAAACAGAGATGAATATGGCCCCCTAGAGTCGGGAACGACTAGCACATACATGCGAGGGGAACCTTTACCTTTACCTATATCTCACTGATTCTCAACCTTGGTCATCTTAGGATTTGTGATCTTCAACTCTCAGAATTCTGGCTTGGCTGAGAAGTTGAGAAGATCAAGAAACAGCAGCTTAACTCAAGGGAAAACAAGATGGTCTCTTGGGAAGCTGGAGGTTGACCGAAGTGATATTGTAACCCTCAATCCAGGTCTGTGTGGGTTGCCTCTGTTTCCCCAGGAGAGATCTGGGGATGCCCCTCCGCCTTCCTTCCCTTTCACGCTCATCTGAATGAGGGTCTCACAGCAACACTGCGGGGGAAAACTCTCCACTAATCTCCCTTGCAAGTCACTCTAATGAGGATCATGGTGAACCAGTAATTGCTTTCATTCCTTTCAAACCATGTTTCGGTCATTAAGAGAAGAATCACAGCTTAGATAGCCAACTGTTACCAGAGCTTAGAGTAGCCCAGGGGACCGACTATTTGGGGCGTTTGTTGCAATTCTTGTTGAAAGCAAGAGGCGAAAAGTCTTTGATTTCTGCTGCACACGGAGAAGGGATCAGATCACTCGGCGGATCAAGCAGTATGGAGACAGACAGGAAAGACGGAGAGAGAGATCCACCGGCTGCCTTCGCACAATAAATCAGTTGATCGGGCAGAGACTGATTAATCATTTTAGTTCATCTCTGAGAACCAGTTTGCTACCTGGGCTAGAAACCAGGAGATTGTAAAGAATTCTAGTCCTTTCTTAGGCAGGAAACTAGCTAGGTCACTTTGCTCCAATCACCTGGAGATGGTGAATTCTAGTCCTGCCTTAGGTACAAAAGTCGGCTGGGTGACTGTAGATCAATCACCAGGAGATGGTGAGTTCTAGTCTCACTTTAGGGATGAAAACTGTCTGGGTGACTTTGGGCCAATCACCAGGAGATGGTGAGTTCTAGTTCTGCCTTAGGTACAAAAGCTGGCTGGGTGACTGTAGGTCAATCACCAGGAGACGGTGAGTTCTAGTTCTGTTTTAGGCATGAAACCAGCTGGGTGACTTTGGGCCAATCACCAGGAGACAGTGAGTTCTAGTCTCGCTTTAGGGATGAAAACTGTCTGGGTGACTTCGCCCCAATCACCAGGAGACGGTGAATTCTAGTCCTGCCTTAGGTACAAAAGCCGACTGGGTGACTGTAGATCGATCACCAGGAGACAGTGAGTTCTAGTCTCACTTTAGGCATGAAAGCTGCATGGGTGACTTTGGGCCAGTCGTTCTCTCTCCTCCCTGGGTTGTTGTGGGGAAAATAAGAGTGGGAAGGTTGTATTAGGTAACTTCATCACCTTGAGTTGTTTATAAAAAAGAATAATGGTGGGATACAAACAAACAAACAAACAAACATACATACATACAGTATATACATATATATATATATTTACAGGAGACCAATGTTCTCCCTGTATCAATTTCTCATTCATACCCAACCCTCACCATTGACCTTCAATGCAATCAACCTGCATTGTGTTGTCTTCAACACACACACACACACACACACACACACACACACACACACAGAGAGAGAGAGAGAGAGAGAGAGAGAGAGAGAGAGAGAGAGAGAGAGAGCACTGCTTTACCCAGGTTGCTGCTGCAGACAGTGGAGTTTTCATTAGCTTATTAATATATTCTGCTCCTCCACCGGCAAGATAGATAAAGCCGCCTGACCCTTGGCCGTGTTATGTTTCAGGTGGAAAAGCAGAAGGGACACGGGGGGTGTAAATTAAAACGGGAGGAGAGAAACAGTTGTTTTGCCTCTGCCAGGAGAAAGAAATAGGGCAGGGAGAGGAGAGGAGGCTGATCAAGGGATCGGCAGCCAGGATGCAAAACCGCCAACCCGTCTACGGGTTGGCCTCGACTTAACGACAGTTCACTTAGGGACTGTCCGAAAGTTAAAATGACACCGCCAAAAGTGACTTAGGACGAGGTTTCACGCAGGCAGTCCTCGACTTAAGAACAGTTCATTTCGATCATTGTTCATGCTTAACGACTGTTGTGGCCTCCCCATGGTCACATGGTCAAAATTCAGATGCTGTTGTGGCCCGTACGTGGCCTGTGCAGCTAGTAGCTGATTCCGACAGCGAGGAGGCTGGTGTGGTGCAGCTGGCGCTCGAGTCGGACAGTGAGGAGGCTGGAGAAGATGTGGTGCCAGAGGCAGGGATTCAGCCAGGGCCTTCAGAACCTCCAGAAGCTCCCTTAAGTGAAGAGGAAGAAGAGGAGGAGCCTCTTCTCGATGCACGGGCGCACAGAGCTGCCAAAAGGTAGGAGTGGCTCCTCAGGAGGAGATCTCGAGAGTAAGGCTTGGGGCTAATTGGCCACTCACTCCCTTAGCCTATTTAAGGAGGAATACCGACTGAAGCAATTTGTAGGGAACAACTTCGTTCACATATCTTCGTGTCTTGTCTTGCTTATCTTATCAGCTTCCTGCAAATTGCTTCTGGGCATTCTGCCAACCATAGTAAGCTTTCAGTTATTATTCTTTGAATTCTTGGTGTTGTAAAAGACTGGTTTATTTAGTAAACTAAGGTTTGAATGGACTTTGTGTGTGCTGCATTCTTTGGGGTCTGTAGCTGGGGCAGAAGAGACACTTGGCAACTGACTCATACTTAACCCTGTGGTTGCAAGTTGTGGATGCTCCATCACTGGAGGTTTTCAAGAAAAGATTGGACTGCCATTTGTCTGGGTTGGGTCTAAAGATACCTGCCTCGGGCAAGGGGTTGGACTAGAAGACCTCCAAGGTCCCTTCCAGCCCTGGCATTCAGTGATAACTGCTCTGCTCTGCAGCTCCAGATTCTTGGTGGTCTTTTCACCTCCCCAATGACTCCTTTCCCCCTGACGCTGCTTGATCTTTGGAAAGGGGACCTAAATCCCATCACTGGGTCCACCTTCTCCCCACTTTAACTTGGTGGGGCTGGAACTCTTCTTCTTCTTCTTCTTCTTCTTCTTCTTCTTCTTCTTCTTCTTCTTCTTCTTCTTCTTCTTCTTCTTCTTCTTCTTCTTCTTCTTCTTCTTCTTCTTCTTCTTCTTCTTCCTCTTTCTCTTCCTCCTCCCCTTCCCCTCCTCCTCCTCCCTCTTCCTCTTTTCTGCCTCCTCCTCCTTCCTCTTTCTCTTTCTCTTCCCTTCCTCCTCCTCCTCCTCCTCCTCCTCCTCCTCTCCTCCTCCCTCTTCCTCTTCCTCCCCCTCCCCCTCCCCCTCTCCTCCTCCTCCTCTTCTCCTTCTCCTCCTCCCTCTTCTTCTTTTCTGCCTCCTCCTCCTTCCTCTTTCTCTTTCTCTTCCCTTCCTCCTCCTCCTCCTCCTCCTCCTCCTCCTCTCCTCCTCCCTCTTCCTCTTCCTCCCCCTCCCCCTCTCCTCCTCCTCCTCTTCTCCTTCTCCTCCTCCCTCTTCTTCTTTTCTGCCTCCTCCTCCTTCCTCTTTCTCTTTCTCTTCCCTTCCTCCTCCTCCTCCTCCTCCTCCTCCTCCTCCTCTCCTCCTCCCTCTTCCTCTTCCTCCCCCTCCCCCTCTCCTCCTCCTCCTCTTCTCCTTCTCCTCCTCCCTCTTCTTCTTTTCTGCCTCCTCCTCCTTCCTCTTTCTCTTCCCTTAATTTAATTTAATTTAATTTCCAATTTATATACCGCCCTTCTCCCTGAGGACTCAGGGCGGTGTACAGCCAAGATAAGAACATAGAATACAAATATTAAAAACAGTTTAAAAAATATATAAATTTGGCCCGAAAGTTAAGAAGTCACAAACTGATTAAAATAATTTAAAAATTTCTTCTTAAGCCAGCCCGGCTTGCTGGAAAAGATGGGTTTTAAGGGCACGACGGAAGGCATTGAGGTCATGGATTCTCCTTATCTCAGGGGCCTTCCTCCTCCTCCTCCTCCTCTCCTCCTCCCTCTTCCTCTTCCTCTTCCTCCTCCTCCCTCTTCCTCTTCTCTATCTCCTCCTCCTCTTCTCCTCCTCCTCCTCCTTCCTCTTCCTCTTCTCTTCCTCCTCCTCCTCCCTCTTCTTCTTCTTCTTCTCCTCCTCCTCTTTCTCCTTCCTCTTCCTTTTCTCTACCTCCTCCCCCTCCCCCTCCCCTTCTTCCTCTTCCTCTCCTCCTCCTCCCTCTTCCTCTTCTCTATCTCCTCCTCCTCTTCTCCTCCTCCTCCTTCTTCCTCTTCCTCTTCTTCTCCTCCTCCTCCTCCTCTTTCTCCTTCCTCTTCCTTTTCTCTACCTCCTCCCCCTCCTCCCCCCCTTCTTCCTCTACCTCTCCTCCTCCTCCTCATCTTCCTCTTCCTCTTCCTCCTCCTCCCTCTTCCTCTTCTCTTCCTCCTCCTCCTCTTTCTCCTTCCTCTTCCTTTTCTCTACCTCCTCCCCCTCCTCCTCCCCTTCTTCCTCTTCCTCTCCTCCTCCTCCTCCTCCCTGGGATCCCTCCGGGCTCATATCCCAATGCTTTCTGAAAAAAAAAACCCGATCAGAGTCACGAGGAAAAAATCTTGGATGGCAGCTCATTACCTACAAACATAAAAATTAAAAATAGACCTGACTCGTCAGGCTCTTGTCAGGAGAAAAGGCAGCGTTTTTATGGCCCCTTTTAAATTGCTAAATAAATAATCTTTCCAGGATGATCTTAAATAATTTCTTGAAAGAGCCGCGGGGGCAAAGAGAGGGCAGCCAGGAGGCCTTTAATGAGTCTCTGTCGAAACCTGCCATTCACCTCTCTCTCTCTGCTTCTCCGGCCACCGAGAAAAAAACCCTACCCTTCCTTCACAATTTCACATGGAAATACAGGCAGTCCTCGATTTATGACCACTACTGAGCCGCCAACATTCCGTCATTGAGCGAGTTTTGCCCTATTTTACGACCTTCCTTGCCACAGTTGTTAAGCGAACCAATGTGGTGGTTAAGTGAGTAACACGGTTGTTGAGTGAACTGACAGATTAACAGAATTGGAAGGGACCTTGGAGGTCATCTAGTCCAACCCCCACCCAACAGGAACCCTAGACCATTTTTGATAGATGGCAGTCCAGTCTCTTCTTGAAAGCTTCCAGGGATGAAGCTCCCACAACTTCAGAAGGCAACTTCTCTGTTCCATGGGTTGATTGTTTTCACTGTCCTCATTTCCAGATTGAATCTCTCCTTGATCAGTTTCCATCCATTATTCCTCATCTGGCCTTCAGGTGCTTTGGAAAATAGCTTGACCCCCTCCACCCCATGACAGCCCCTCAAATATTGGAAGACTGCTACCATGTCTCCCCTGGTCCTTCTCTTCACTAGACTAGCCATGCCCAGTTCCTGCAACCGTTCATCGCATGTTTGAGCCTCCAGGCCTCTAATCCTCCTGGTTGCTCTTCTCTGCACTTTTTCTAGAGTCTCAGCATCTTTTTTATAGTGTGGTGACCAAAACTGGATGCAGTACCAGTTTTGGTGAAATCCAATTTTTTTTACTACCGGTTCTGTGGGCATGGCTTGGTGGGCATGGCAGGGGAAGGATACTGCAAAATCTCCATTCCCATCCCACTTCTGGGGGAAGGATATTGCAAAAACTCCATTCCCACCCCCCCCTCCAGGGGAAGGATACTGAAAAATCCCCATTCCCTTCCCACTTCTGGGGGGAAGGATACTGAAAAATCCCCATTCCCTCCCCACTCCTGTGGGAAGGATGCTGCAAAATCTCCATTCCCACCCCACTCCAGGGGAAGGATACTGCAAAATCCCCATTCCCTCCCCACTTCTGGGGGGAAGGATGCTGCAAAATCTCCATTCCCACCCCACTCCAGGGGAAGGATACTGAAAAATCCCCATTCCCTCCCCACTCCTGGGGGAAGGATGCTGCAAAATCTCCATTCCCACCCCACTCCAGAGGAAGAATACTGCAAAATCCCCATTCCATCCCCACTCCTGGGGGAAGGATATTGCAAAAACTCCATTCCCACCCCACTCCAGGGGAAGGATACTGAAAAATCCCCATTCCCTCCCCACTCCTGTGGGAAGGATGCTGCAAAATCTCCATTCCCACCCCACTCCAGAGGAAGAATACTGCAAAATCCCCATTCCATCCCCACTCCTGGGGGAAGGATGCTGCAAAATCTCCATTCCCACCCCACTCCAGAGGAAGGATACTGCAAAATCTCCATTCCCACCCCACTCCAGGGGAAGGCTACTGCAAAATCTCCATTCCCACCCCACTCCAGAGGAAGAATGCTGCAAAATCTCCATTCCCACCCCACTCCAGGGGAAGAATACTGCAAAATCCCCATTCCCTCCCCACTTCTGGGGGGAAGGATGCTGCAAAATCTCCATTCCCACCCCATTCCAGGGGAAGGATACTGAAAAATCCCCATTCCCTCCCCACTCCTGGGGGAAGGATGCTGCAAAATCTCCATTCCCACCCCACTCCAGAGGAAGAATACTGCAAAATCCCCATTCCATCCCCACTCCTGGGGGAAGGATATTGCAAAAACTCCATTCCCACCCCACTCCAGGGGAAGGATACTGAAAAATCCCCATTCCCTCCCCACTCCTGTGGGAAGGATGCTGCAAAATCTCCATTCCCACCCCACTCCAGAGGAAGAATACTGCAAAATCCCCATTCCATCCCCACTCCTGGGGGAAGGATGCTGCAAAATCTCCATTCCCACCCCACTCCAGAAGAAGGATACTGCAAAATCTCCATTCCCACCCCACTCCAGGGGAAGGCTACTGCAAAATCTCCATTCCCACCCCACTCCAGAGGAAGAATACTGCAAAATCTCCATTCCCACCCCACTCCAGGGGAAGGCTATTGCAAAATCTCCATTTCCTCCCCTCCTGGGGGAAGGATACTGCAAAATCTCCATTCCCACCCCACTCTGCGGCCAGCCAGAGGTGGTATTTGCCGGTTCTCCAAACTGCTCAAAATTTCCGCTACCGGTTCTCCAGAACCTGTCAGAACCTGCTGGATTTCACCCCTGTGCAGTACTCTAGGTGTGGTCTTACTAAGGCTTTATAGAGTGGTATTAGGACCTCCCTTGATCTTGATTGTATCCCTCTGTTAATAGGGAAGCCTACCTCGCAGGCTTCTTGTAAGGGTAACTTGACATAACTCCACCTCCCCTTTCCTTAATTCTTGGGAGGGAGGACAAGAGACACAACCCAATGAAGCTATAAACAGAATTACAATCCAGATGTTGGCTGGCTGCTTACTCACCACAATCCTGTTTCCTTGCAAGCTTTTAGACTCTAATGTTTTTTGAGGGGACGGGTGGGACGAGAAAGGTAATTCCTTGATGGCGGGGAGAGAGAAGCTTTTTAAACAATTTTAATAATTTTAATATTTTTTAATATTTTTAATACTCAAAGTTTAAATTTGTTTTAAATTGATTGGGGTTTTAATCTGTCTGGACCAAACTATTTAATTCGATTTTAATTCTGCTTTTTAAATTTTGTATATATGTATTTTATTATTGGCTGTTCACCGCCCTGAGTCCTTCGGGAGTAGGGCGGTATATAAATCAAATAAAAGTAAAGTAAAGTAAAAGTAAAGAAGCTGCTTTCTTTCCCGGGAATGGAAAGAAAAATTCTGCAATCGTGTCTCTTTTTCCAAATGGTCCTTGCTTTTCTCAATGTTTGGAAGCAAGTGTCATCCAGAGTCGTTTTAGGCAACAGCTGGCTTGGTAAGCAACCCCATTAACACAGCTCGACCCTGGATGCCTCCAGATGTTTAATGGGATCTTGCAAACTACTGGATAGCCAGGGGAGGAAAGAAAAAAGTGCATTTGAGTGCCTTAATGGGTTATTTCCTCTGTGCCGCTTCCTTTTTCCAGAAATGGCTTATTGCTTTTTAATGGTAGGAAACAGCCTTCAGTCAACTTTGTCCCTTTCTGCAGGAGAGAGAGAGAGAGAGAGAGAGAGAGAGAGAGAGAGAGAGAGAGAGAGAGAGAGAGAGAGAGAGAGAGACCCTGTGTCCTTTCCCGAGTTCTTATTTTGCTGGGGTTATGTGGGGGGAGGAGATCATTTTAACCCCTCCCTTTGATGCGGCAACCACGAACTCAGGGCTGGGTTTCAAAAATTTTAGCAAATTTTTGCCTGATTGCTGGGTGGGCGTGGCCATGGTGGGTGTGGCCTACTCGGCCTCCTGCACCACAGCAGGGAGAGCGTTTTTGCCCTCCCCGGGCTCCGGAGGCTTTCCTCGAGCCTCCAGGAGGGCAAAAACAGGCTCCCCCAGGCTCTGGAGGCCCTCTGGAGGCTGGAAACAAGGCCTGTTTTTCACCCTTCCAGAGCCTCCGCACGGGCCCTGCCCTTACCTAGCATCCAAAACGGGCCACATGGAGACTCCTGGGAGGGGCAGTGTTAATATTAATTAAGTATTAATAGCTCTCCGTTCTCTTCTTAAAACCTCCAGTAATGAAGCACCCACAACTTCTTGTGGCAAGCAGTTCTACTGGTGGATTGTCCTCATACTTAGGAATTTTCTCTTTAATTGCAGGTTGCTTTCTCTCCTTGATTAGTTTCCATCCGTTGCTTCTTGTCCTGCCCTCTTATTTCTTTGGAGCTGCGGGTGAGGCCATCTCCTAAAAATGGACTGTCAATGGACTGAAGCTGACCTGACCGAAGCCATTTTGAGGCTTCAGCTTGCCACACTGGAGCTGAGGGATAAGGAGGGGGGGGGGGTTAGAGATAGCTGGGGTTTTGTAGCCAAAACAAAATACTTTCCCCTGGGAACCAAGGACATTCTAACACTTGGCCAGTGAGAGGAGGAGCAATGTTACCAGGCAACCAGATGGCACTTTGATTGGACCATGTGACTGATTTTATGGGGGGAAGGGGAAAAACTTTTACTTTTAATTAGGGGAAAACCACAGGAACCTTGAGAGTCGGTTTTCATCAGAACGGTGCCAATATGATATATACAATAAAGCTATTCTTGGAGGAATCTACTTGCTTTAGTGTTCTGCCCCAGCTACGGATCCCAAAGAACTCAGCACACAGAAACTCTGAACAAAACTTAATTTACTCAAATAACGCAGTTTTAGCAAATGCCGGCTGTTAATAAGCGTTCTTAACAGCCTGCCAGAATTCCATAGATAAGATAGTCAGAGTCTTACTGGAGTTGGCAGAAAGCCCAGAAACCAGGTTGCAAAAAAAATCTCAAACACGATGATTAGTGAACTAAAATTGTTTCCTGCAGCTTGTTGCCAGCGGTGTACTTTCTTAAATAGACTAGGGGAGAGACCAATTAGCCCAAAGCCTTAATCTCGAGGAGACCTCCTCCTAAAGTCTGTACAAACTTTAGTTTACTAAAATAAAATCAGTTTTTTCTTCAAACAAAGGCTGTTAATTAACTTTCTTAACAGCCTGCAAGAATCCAAAGAATAAATAATCGTAATCTTACTAGAGTTGGCAGAAAGCCCAGAAGCAGTTCGCAAAGAAACTAAGATCAAGACACAAAGGAGAGTGAACGAAGTTGTTCCCTGCAAATTGCTTCATTCGGCGTTCTTCCTTAAATAGGCTAAGGGAGTGGCCAATTAGCCCCAAGCCTTACTCTCGAGGAGATCTCCTCCTGAGCAGCCACTCCTACCTTTTGGCAGCTCTGCGTGCCCGTGCATCGAGAAGAGGCTCCTCCTCTTCATCCTCTTCAATTAAAGGAGCTTCTGGGGGTTTGGAAAGCCCTGGCTGAATCCCCGCCTCTGGCACCACATCTTCTCCAGCCTCCTCACTGTCCGACTCAAGCACCAGCTGCACAGGCTGCTGGTGCAGCACCACACCAGCCTCCTCGTCGTCGGGATCAGCAACAATCCACGCAGGCCGCTGGCGGGTCACAATATTTGGAGGTGTACTTGCTTTGGGTGTATTACTTGGAACCCTGACATTGAAAGCAAGCCAACAGCGTAGCCTTAACGTGTCCGTTTTATTTCTTCCTGTCTGGGCTTTGAGAAAGGAGTCCGTGCTCTCCGCAAGAGATCTTTGCATTCATGGAAGATAAGAGGTTCTACTGCATTATTCTTGTTTCTTGAGGGCCTCTAAAAGCAAGCGAGAGAACTTTGCAACCAACTGACCCTTCTCTTGAAAATGCATCCGAATGAGTCCCACTCCAAAGCGAAAAGGATGACGGGAAGGAAGGGCAGCCATTGGTGTTATAATGGGTCATTGTTGGGGAGTTTAATTAGCCGCAGCTCGTTAGCCGAATAAATGCGAAGAAGGTTTTAATTTCTACGCACAGTTGGAGAGGTCTCTTCCCCCCTCCTTCCTACCTTTTCTTGCCTTTTCTTTTTAATTAATTTCTCTCTCACTCTCTCCCTCTTTTTGGTCTCTCCAAATAGTGTATAATGAACCCATGGAGGCCTTCTCTAATGAGAAGGCGGAAGGCAGACAAGGGAGGCTAACGTGGTTGGCTTAGGAGGCCAGGCGTGGGTGTGCTCAGCCACAATAGGACCAAGAATGGAGGCTTGTAAAGAATAGGTTATCTTGCCCAGGCAGACAGCTCCAAAACACAATTCTTTGGGCATCTGAGGTGACTCTACCAGACTCTTCCTGGCAGATGAATGGCCGTTTTGGCGTCCAGGAGTCATCCAGAGACCTGACATTATCTCAGAAGGGCACGGCGGGGGAATTGATCCAACTGTGTGTCTCTCAAATGTTATCTTGAGAAGACCAAAGGCCAGCTGGCTGGCCGGAGAAGGAAGAGGGGGCCCAGACAGTTTGGAGACCTGTCACCTTTGGCCTGAAATCTGCTTTCTCTCCAGGATGATCTGAAGCACACACACACAAAAAAACCCAACAAAAAACTATACCTCCCAAGGCGTCGAAGCCAGGCAGTTCTGAAAAGTGATGGGTCCCAGTTTGGAGAGAAACCAACCTGACCAAGACGATGGGTGTTGAATCTTGGTTTCTAAGCTGCCCTTACTTTGCAAAGGGTCCTTAAGATTTGATTCGCGGAACAGATCCAGCTGTGGATTTATTGAACGTTAAACCAGTTTGGTCTTGTGGTTAAGGCATCAGGCAAGAAACCAGGAGAATGGGAGTTCTAGTTCTGCTGTAGGCATGAAAGCCAGCTGGGTGACTTTGGCCAATCAGAAGGAGATGGTGAGTTCCAGTCCCACCTTAGGCATGAAAGCTGAATGGGTGACTTTGGGCCAATCACCGGGAGACTGTGAGTTCTAGTTCTGCCTTAGGCATGAAAGCCAGCTGGGTGATTTTGGCCAATCAGAAGGAGATGGTGAGTTCTAGTCCCACCTTAGGCATGAAAGCTGAATGGGTGACTTTGAGCCAATCACCAGGAGACTGTGAGTTCTAGTTCTGCCTTAGGCATGAAAGCCAACTGGGTGACTTTGGGCCAATCAGAAGGAGATGGTGAGTTCTAGTCCCACCTTAGGCATGAAAGCTGAATGGGTGACTTTGGGCCAATCACCAGGAAATTGGGAGTTTTAGTCCCTGGTGTTCTTGGTGGTAAAGATCAGCCTAATCAACCAACACTAACAGGGTGAGCCACAGTCTATAAAAAGAGCAGACCCCTCTCCCTTCTGACACTGATGATGTAACCTAGTTGGGTCATGAAACATCTACAAAAAAACAACCAAGCTCATGGAGGACCAAGGTCTCCACAGCTATTCTCTCTCTCTCTCCCTTTGGTATTCACCCCCCTCCCCAAAAGCCCCAAATGATGCTCCTTGTTACAAATCTAACATGGAAACTCTTCTCAGAGATTCAAGGCATTTGGAAAGTGTCCTTAAAAAAAAAAAAAGAGGCAGAATCTTTTTGGCTTAAATCATGCCCCTTTTTATGTTTTGTTTTTTCCTATCACCGGAGGTCTTTGTAGCATAAAATGTCTCGGCCAGGTTTTCCGGGCATTGCATAAATGAGTCTGAAGCGCAGAGAGGTTTTGCAGCCAGCCAGGTTTCGAGTTTGATCATCTGCTGCCGTTTTTTGGCAGACGGGGGCTCGCGGTGGGCCAGGCGGGAAGAGAAGAGCCCGAGGTCTCCCTGGGACATGGCTTTGTCCTCTCCTCCCCACTCCACCTTTCCAGCCACAGAAACCTGTCTGGAGCAGATGGTATTTACTTTCTTGCCTAATGCCAGCATTTAGTCTCATCTGGAGCTGGAGACACAGATAGGTGCGAGGGTGCGTTGCTTAAAAACGAAGGGACCGCAGACAAATTGGAGAGATCCAGCATCCCCACAGAGCTGGGAGGGCAGCAGAATGGTTGAGTGGTTAAATGCTGGGCTCGTCAGCTGAAAAGCTGACAGCCAAGGTCCGAGACCCGAGCGCCACATGATGGGGTGAGCTCCCGTTACTTGCCTCAGCTCAACTGCCAACCTCGCAGTTCGAAAGCATGAAAATGCGAGTAGATAAATAGGCACCCTTCAGCGGGAAGTTAACAGCGCTCTGTTTTGCGACATGCTCCATGCTTGTGATGTGATATCATGCTGGCCATATGACCGTGGAAACGTTTTTGATTAGTGTTGGTTCAATGCTCTAGAAATGGAGATGAGCATGACCAGGGGTGAAATCCAGCAGGTTCTGACAGGTTCTGGAGAACCGATAGAGGAAATTTTGAGTAGTTCAGAGAGCCAGCAAATACCACCTCTGGCTGGCCCCAGAGTGGGGTGGGAATGGAGATTTTACAATATTCTTCCCCCAGGAATGTGGAGGGAATGGGGATTTTGCAGTATCCTTCCCCTGCCACACCCACCAAGCCATGCCATGCCACGCCCACCAAGCCACACCCACAGAACTGGTAGTAAAAAAAATTGAATTTCACCACTGAGCATGTCTTTAAAGTTGATCATAACTAGCACACTAAAACCTTTAGGGATTCTTCTACTTTTACCTTACCAGGTGCCAGGAGGTTTATCCTGCAAGAGAAATTTGGACTCCAGCTTCAGATTTCATGTGCTTTTATTCTTAAAAGGCTCCAGCAGACTCTTTAAAGCTCCACGGATCCTTATTTGCAAGAGGAATAACGTTGCTTTAAATTTCATATTTTCTTTCTTTCTTTCTTTCTTTCTTTCTTTCTTTCTTTCTTTCTTTCTTTCTTTCTTTCTTTCTTTCTTTCTTTCTTTCTTTTTTGCTGTGGCTGGTTTGCAAGCTGTTTTTTTGCATGTCACAACATCACCTGCTTCCCAGTTTGGGATTTCAACCTGCCTGAGTTTCATTTCTAATCCATCAAAGATCATCATCATCATCTCCTTTTAACGACCCCATAAACCCTTGTGGGGGTGGAGTCTGGACAATTGAATGGAGCTGAGTGTTTACTGGCCGGATGCCCTTCCTGTCACCGATGTGGAGTTATATTCAGCAGATATATTCTCATCGAGCCCAGAGAGAGCAATATCTGCCTCTACCTAGGATCGAACTCACAGCTTCCTGATTGTGAGGCCAGAGGTCCACCTCTAGTGCCACCGCACCATTCAAGATCAGGGTGAAGACGCCTTCGAATAAAGAAAGAATTAAATTAATTACTTAATAACATGGGGCAGCTCCCCAGCGTTGTAACCTATGGTGAGTTTAGGTAAACAAACTTCTCTATAAATAAATAAAACCTATTTATTTCAACTAGCTGGGCTGGCTTGAGTTTAATTTTAAATTGATTTTAAATTGGGTTGTTTTAATTTACGGCCAAAATATTTAATTATTTTACTACTGTTTTTAAATTTTGTATGCTCTGTTTTTACTTTGGCTGTGCACCGCCCTGAGTCCTTTTTGGAGAAGGGCGGTATAGAAATTTAATAAATAAATAAATAAATAAATAAATAAATAAATAAATCTGAGCAAACTGGAAGCACCTGTGCAGATTGTAGCTGATTCCAACAATGAGGAGGCTGGTGTGGTGCTGTGCCAGCAGCCTGTGCAGCTGGCGCTCGAGTCGGACAGTGAGGAGGCTGGAGAAGATGTGGTGCCAGAGGCAGGGATTCAGCCAGGGCCTTCAGAAGCTCCCATAAGTTAAGAGAACGAAGAGGAGGAGTCTCTTCTCGATGCACGGGCGTGCAGAGCTGCCAAAAGGCAGGAGTGGCTCCTCAGGAGGAAGTTTCCTCAAGAGTAAGGCTTGGGGCTAATTGGCCACTCCCTTAGCCTATTTAAGGAGGAACGCCGATTGCAGCAAGTTGTAGGGAACAACTTTAGTTCACTCTCCTTCGCGTCTGGATTCTCTGCAAATTGCTTCTGGGCTTTCTGCCAACTCTAGTAAGACTGTGATTACCTTATCTCAGAATTCTGGTAGGCTGTTAAGACAGTTTATTAACAGCCTTTGGTTGATAAAGACCGAGTTATTTGAGTAAAATAAGCTTTGTATAGAGTTTGTGTGTGCTGCGTTCTTTGGGGTCCGTAGTTGGGGCAGAACAACTGAGAAGCCCTAATGGTTTGTATGATCTGTAACACTCAGCTGGAAAACGTGATTTGCAAACTTGTTTCCCATGACCTGCTAAAACCCCAACCAAACTCATGTTCTTAGCGCTCAGCTGGAGGTGCAATTTGAGCAAGCAGCTCACAGCTTTTCTGGTTTTTTTTTCTTTTTTCTTTTGGGAGACGTTAAAAACTCAACCTTGGACCTTCTGCTTCTGAATAAAAGGCTCCAAGAGCTGCGCGGGAGAAAAAGTCTCAATCATTGTACCATTTTTTTTAAAAAAAAAAAAATACAGTAGACGGGCATGAATCAAGTCCTCAGCTTCCGTGGTGGAAGATGTGTTTTCCTAAGCTGGAAGTTTACATCCATCAGAGTTGGAAGGGACCTTGGTCAACCACGTGTCTCAAGGGGAAAAAAGCAGGTGACAAATAAGAAAAGAACCAAGGCACGGATCCGAGTGGTTCATTTTGAGGTTGTGATGAGGCCCCAAAGGATTCTGGGAATTGGGGGGTCTAAGAGTTCCATGATGGTGGCCTTATCCTCTTCTTGTGGGGCTGAGATTTCAAGACAGCAGAAGGTTGATTAATCCCTAAGAGTCAGTGCAAAGTTATTGCCTTTAGCTTTCTTTCTTTCTTTCTTTCTTTCTTTCTTTCTTTCTTTCTTTCTTTCTTTCTTTCTTTCTTTCCTTCTTCCTCTCCCTCCCACACAACCTCCCTCTCTTCTGCCTTGCTCTTTCTTTCTTTCCTTCCTCCTTCCTTCCTTCCTTCTTTTCTCTCTCCCTCCCGTCCTTCATTCTTTCCTTCTGTCTGTCTTCCTTCCTTCCTTTCTTTTCTTCCTCCTTTCTTTCTTTCTTCTTTCTTTCTTTCTTCTTTCTTTCTCTCCCTCCCACATTCCCTCCCTCCTGCCTTGCTCTTTCTTTTTCCTTCCTTCCTTCTTTCTTTCCTTCCTTCCTTCCTTCTTTTCTCCCTCCCTCCCATCCTTCCTTCTTTCTTCCTGTTTTTCTTTCTTTCTTTCTTCCTTCCTTTCCTTCTTTCTTTCTTTCCTTCCTCCTTTCTTTCTTCTTTCTTTCTCTCCCTCCCACATTCCCTCCCTCCTGCCTTGCTCTTTCTCCTTCCTTCCTTCCTTCCTTCCTTCCTTCCTTCCTTCCTTCCTTCCTACCTTCCTTCCTTCCTTATTCTTTCTCTCTCTCTGTCTGTCTCTTTCTCTGTCTCTTTCTCTCTCTTTTTCTTTTTTCCTCATCTCCTGCTTGGCTTTCTGGCTTTCTTGGCTTTCTCCAAGGGTGCCCGCAGACACACAGCTACATGCGTGAGGCATAAATTGCAGCTGATGGGATGTGCAGCTGTGAGCGTAATTTTCCTGGACTCTGCCATCTGTCAATCAGCCGAACAATGCCTTTCTAATGAAATGGCAACATGATCGCTCCAGCCCTCGTCCCTCTAAAAAGGAAAATGCTGGTGGTTTTCATTCCCTCCCGGAGAGAAGAGGCAGGGAAAGGGAGAAGGACGAAGAGGAGGAGGAGGAGGAGGAGGAGATGATGATTGGGTAGGTGGGTGGGTGGGTGGGTGTGAGGACTGAACTTTATGGAGGCTATCTTTAGGCCCTTACACAAGCCTACTGACTCATCCTCCTAAGGGTTAGGGTGAAGGTTCTGCCTTCTAAAATTGAGGAAAAAAGCAAAATAATGGAGAAGCCATCTAGTTAGGGACAAAGACAGTGTCAGGAAAGGCATAATGTTTTGAGTCACCCATTGGAAGTGAGAGAGATGGGATGATGGTAGAACATCCTTCTCGGATGATTTGCGAAGAGAGAGAGAAATCTCTTCTTGGTTGTCCATCTGCCCACTGGCTGATCCGTGAGTTGGGGGGTCTTTCCTATCTTCTGGTAGGTCTCCAAACCCATTGCCTATGCCTACCAAGATTGGCCATAGCTCAGTTTCTTCCCGATGACTTCAACAGGACTAGGATATAGGCCTAGAGCAGGGATGTCCAACCTTGGCAATTTTAAGATGGGTAGACTTCAACTCCCAGAATTCCCCAGCCAGCATGAAATCATCAGGAACGGTAGCGATAGGAAGATTTGAGGGGATATACACCAAACCATGGGACAGAAGTTGCCTTCAGAAGTTGTGGGAGCTTCATCACTGGAAGCTTTCAAGAAGAGACTGGACTGCCATCTGCCAGAAATGGTGTAGGGTCTCCTGCTTAGGTGAGGGGTTGGACTAGATGACCTACAAGGTCCCTTCCAACTCTGGTATCCAATATTCAATGGAACAGGAAGGGGTCAAGCTATTTTCCAAGGCGCTCGAAGGCCAGACAAGGACTAATGGATGGAAACGGATCAAGGAGAGATTCAACCTAGAAATAAGGAGACAGCGAGAGCAATCAACCCATGGAACAGAAGTTGCCTTCAGAAGTTGTGGGAGCTTCATCACTGGAAGTTTTAAAGAGGAGACTGGACTGCCATTTGTCGGATATGGTATAGGGTCTCCTGCTTGGGCAGGGGGTTGGACTAGATGACCTGCAAGGTCCCTTCCAACTCTGATATTCTGAACACCAGGGTATCAAGGAGTTTGAAATGTTTGTATAGAGGTAGTCCTCAACTGATGACCAGTTGCTTAATGACTGCTTGAAGTTATGATGGATGTCCCCAGAGTTACTTTTTGAACTCATAATGGCCATACATGAATCCCTGGTCACGTGATCATTTTTGAGTTGTGTTAAGGAATTCACAGAATAACCCTTGAGTAGCAAGGGTGTACACATGAAAGCGATTGAGAATAAACACAGTCAACACACAGATACACTGAGTTGTGTTTACTTTCAGGAAATAGTAAGGCACAGTCCAATAAACAGTCCAGGTCATACACATATAAAGCAGGAGATAGCAAAACGAAAGTCCAGGGATAACCCAATAACAAAGTCTTCTTACCAGTCGTCGTAGTCATTCACAATAAACAGTTCTTCTGGATTTGCAAACAGAGATATCAGAGAGCAAGAACAGCAAAGAGAAAAAAGCCATGTTTCTAGCTCCCTCTTAAGGAGATTGGCTACAGAGCTAACCAATCAGGACACAGTATGATGCAATACAGCAGTCTTAAAGCTCTATTGATGGTTTATATATTACTAACCCAACAAGGTAGGTAATACTCATTTCCTAACAAGTTGCATAGCAACCGGCTCATCTTTACGGCCTTTTGCAGTGACATGACCAGAATTAATGACTTTTTTGCTGGGTTTTTTTTTTTTTTTTGGTATTTATTTCTGGTTTCTGGCAAAAAAAAAAGTGACCATTGGGGAAAATGTACACTGACTTACAACATTTCATTTAGTGACCATTCCAAGTTACAACAGTGCTGAAAATAGTGACTTATGACCGTTTTTCACACTTACGACCATTGCAGCATCCCTGCAGTCACGTGTTCAAAATTCAGATGCTTCGTATTTATAACGGTTACAGTGTCCTGGGGTCACACAATCCCATTTTACGACCTTCTGACGAGCAAAGCCAACGGGGAAGTCAAATTCATTCAACAACCATGTTACTAACTTAATAACTGCAACAATTCATTTAACGACTGTGGCCAGGAAGGTCGTAAAATGGGGCAAAACTCACGTAACAAACATCTCACTTAGCAATAGAAACCTTTGAATTCAGGGTCGTAATTCAAGGACTATTTGTATTCACTTAATAACTGACACAAAAAATGTCAAAATATAGGTCTGGTCACGTGATGTCTCAATTTATGACAGCAACCATTTATAACCATAATTCCAGACTCAGCTAAGGTCACAAGTGGAGGATTGCCTGTACTGCTGCTTTCTGCTATTTTTCTTCTACTTTTATTTCCACCTTTTTTCTCTCTCCCTCCCTTCTTTCTCCCAACCCCTAAATTTCTATTACTCTTCTCCTCTCAGATCTGGATTGCTGGAGATTTTTTCCTCTGCATTCGAAAAGCTCATGAAAAATGATCCAGGTTCAACATTTTGCCATTGCTGAAAAGATTTTAAATGCACTTTTGGCGAGAACGGGGGAAAAAAAAAAAGAAAAGAAAAAGAAAAAGGGGACAACTTTTTCTTTTTTTAAAAAAAAAGCTAGAATGCAGGAAGTAGCAAAAGAAAAAAGCAATTTTCTCTTTAAACTGCTGGCTGATTCGAAATAGATACACCAGGTGGAGGAGGATAAATTGAAGGGACTCTGCAAAACTTTCTTTTTTTAAAAAAAAAAAAGAAAAACACTCCAGGAAAACGCAATAAAAAAAAAAGAATGTGCTGTGACTTTATCTTGTTTCATCTCCTGTAAAACAATATTCATACTCTTTATGGGATGGTCACCCATAATCTATTGCTGTGTTTACGCCTGGCGTTAAAAACCATGGAGGTACGTGCAAGTTCGGAGCAGTAGTATTTGAAGAAGACCGAGCGATCAGAAATAAATGAATAAAAAGACAAGACTTGCTTTCTGTTTTTCCTTCCCTTCTTGCAAAAAGATAATCAGGATCACTCCAAGTGGATCGCCTCCCTATTAACAGATTAACAGAGTTGGAAATTTTAAAAATTAAATTAAATGTCTTTATTGTCAGTGCACAAAACTCAACCAATAAGATTTGTTGAGCTCCCTCAGTGCTCCCTCCCTCCCACAACACAATACAACCCACAGTGAAGACAGAAAACCCCTAACCCAATAAATCATATTAACAAAACACCCAGTCCTATTGCAGCAGTGAGAACGTGTGTTCTGCCCCAGCTACGGATCTCAAAGAACGTAGCATACACAAAGTCCGTTCAAACCTAAGTTTACTAAATAAACCAGTTTGTTTCTTACAACTGCCCCTTAATTAACTGCATTAACAGCCGCCAAGAATTCAAAGAATAATACTGACAGTTTACTATGGTTGGCGAATGCCCAGAAGCAATTTGCAGGAAGCTGATAAGATAAGCAAGACAAGACACAAAGGTCAAATGTAATAACGGATGCTAGAATGTGATTCGGGGTGGAATTCCATGTCTAAAAATATTATTATTAGCTGTTTTTAAAAATCAATAGTTTTTGCTGCCCGAGGAAGAAAACGCGTGATGCCGCGGTCAGAAAAAAAGCTGCCCAGGAGCAAAAAAATTTTTTTTCGTCAAATGTAATAACGGATGCTAGAATGTGATTCGGGGTGGAATTCCATGTCTAAAAGTATTATTATTAGCTGTTTTTAAAAATCGAGTCTTTTTGCTGCCCGAGGAAGAAAATGCGTGATGCCGAGGTCAGAAAAAAAGCTGCCAAGGAGCAAAAAATTTTTTTTTTCTCAAATGTAATAACGGATGCTAGAATGTGATTCGGGGTGGAATTCCATGTCTAAGAATATTATTATTAGCTGTTTGTAAAAATCGAGTGTTTTTGCTGCCCGAGGAAGAAAACGCGTGATGCCGCGGTCAGAAAAAAAGCTGCCCAGGAGCAAAAAAAAATTTTTTTTCTCAAATGTAATAACGGATGCTAGAATGTGATTCGGGGTGGAATTCCATGTCTAAAAATATTATTATTAGCTGTTTTAAAAAATCGAGTGTTTTTGCTGCCCGAGGAAGAAAACGCGTGATGCCGCGGTCAGAAAAAAAGCTGCCCAGGAGCAAAAAAATTTTTTTTTCTCAAATGTAATAACGGATGCTAGAATGTGATTCGGGGTGGAATTCCAAGTCTAAAAATGTTATTATTAGCTGTTTTTAAAAATCGAGTGTTTTTGCTGCCCGAGGATGAAAACGCGTGATGCCACGGTCAGAAAAAAAGCTGCCCAGGAGCAAAAAAATTTTTTTTTCTCAAATGTAATAACGGATGCTAGAATGTGATTTGGGGTGGAATTCCATGTCTAAAAATATTATTATTAGGTGTTTTTAAAAATCGAGTGTTTTTGTTGCCAGAGGAAGAAAACGCGTGATGCCGCGGTCAGAAAAAAAGCTGCCCAGGAGTAAAAAATTTTTTGTTCTCAAATGTAATAACGGATGCTAGAATGTGATTCGGGGTGGAATTCCATGTCTAAAAATATTATTATTAGCTGTTTTTAAAAATCGAGTCTTTTTGCTGCCCGAGGAAGAAAATGCGTGATGCCGAGGTCAGAAAAAAAGCTGCCAAGCAGCAAAAAAAATTTTTTTTCTCAAATGTAATAACTGATGCTAGAATGTGATTCGGGGTGGAATTCCATGTCTAAAAATATTATTATTAGCTGTTTTTAAAAATCGAGTGTTTTTGCTGCCCGAGGAAGAACACGCGTGATGCCGCGGTCAGAAAAAAAGCTGCCCAGGACCAAAAAAAAATTTTTTTTCTCAAATGTAATAACGGATGCTAGAATGTGATTCGGGGTGGAATTCCATGTCTAAAAATATTATTATTAGGTGTTTTTAAAAATCGAGTGTTTTTGTTGCCAGTGGAAGAAAACGCGTGATGCCGCGGTCAGAAAAAAAGCTGCCCAGGAGTAAAAAATTTTTTTTTCTGAAATGTAATTACGGATGCTAGAATGTGATTCGGGGTGGAATTCCATGTCTAAAATTATTATTATTAGCTGTTTTTAAAAATCGAGTGTTTTTGCTGCCAGAGGAAGAAAACGCGTGATGCCGCGGTCACAAAAAAAGCTGCCCAGGAGTAAAAAAATTTTTTTTCTCAAATGTAATTACGGATGCTAGAATGTGATTCGGGGTGGAATTCCATGTCTAAAAATATTATTATTAGCTGTTTTTAAAAATCGAGTGTTTTTGCTGCCCGAGGAAGAAAACGCGTGATGCCGCGGTCAGAAAAAATGCTGCCTAGGAGCAAAAAAAATTTTTTTTCTCAAATGTAATAACGGATGCTAGAATGTGATTCGGGGTGGAATTCCATGTCTAAAAATATTATTATTAGGTGTTTTTAAAAATCGAGTGTTTTTGTTGCCAGAGGAAGAAAACGCGTGATGCCGCGGTCAGAAAAAAAGCTGCCCAGGAGTAAAAAATTTTTTGTTCTCAAATGTAATAACGGATGCTAGAATGTGATTCGGGGTGGAATTCCATGTCTAAAAGTATTATTATTAGCTTTTTTTAAAAATCGAGTGTTTTTGCTGCCCGAGGAAGAAAACGCGTGATGCAGCGGTCACAAAAAAAGCTGCCCAGGAGCAAAAAAAATTTTTTTTCTCAAATGTAATAACGGATGCTAGAATGTGATTCGGGGTGGAATTCCATGTCTAAAAATATTATTATTAGGTGTTTTTAAAAATTGAGTGTTTTTGCTGCCCGAGGAAGAAAACGCGTGATGCCGCGGTTAGAAAAAAAGCTGCCCAGGAGCAAAAAAAAATTTTTTTTCTCAAATGTAATAACGGATGCTAGAATGTGATTCGGGGTGGAATTCCATGTCTAAAAATATTATTATTAGGTGTTTTTAAAAATCGAGTGTTTTTGCTGCTCGAGGAAGAAACCGCGTGATGCCGCGGTCAGAAAAAAAGCTGCCCAGGAGCAAAAAAAAATTTTTTTTCTCAAATGTAATTACGGATGCTAGAATGTGATTCGGGGTGGAATTCCAAGTCTAAAAAAGTTATTATTAGCTGTTTTTAAAAATCGAGTGTTTTTGCTGCCCGAGGATGAAAACGCGTGATGCCGCGGTCAGAAAAAAAGCTGCCCAGGAACAAAAAAATTTTTTCTTTCTCAAATGTAATAATGGATGCTAGAATGTGATTCGGGGTGGAATTCCATGTCTAAAAATATTATTATTAGCTGTTTTTAAAAATCGAGTGTTTTTGCTGCCCGTGGAAGAAAACGCGTGATGCAGCGGTCACAAAAAAAGCTGCCCAGGAGCAAAAAAAATTTTTTTTCTCAAATGTAATAACGGATGCTAGAATGTGATTCGGGGTGGAATTCCATGTCTAAAAATATTATTATTAGGTGTTTTTAAAAATTGAGTGTTTTTGCTGCCCGAGGAAGAAAACGCGTGATGCCGCGGTTAGAAAAAAAGCTGCCCAGGAGCAAAAAAAAATTTTTTTTCTCAAATGTAATAACGGATGCTAGAATGTGATTCGGGGTGGAATTCCATGTCTAAAAATATTATTATTAGGTGTTTTTAAAAATTGAGTGTTTTTGCTGCCCGAGGAAGAAAACGCGTGATGCCGCGGTTAGAAAAAAAGCTGCCCAGGAGCAAAAAAAAATTTTTTTTCTCAAATGTAATAACGGATGCTAGAATGTGATTCGGGGTGGAATTCCATGTCTAAAAATATTATTATTAGGTGTTTTTAAAAATCGAGTGTTTTTGCTGCTCGAGGAAGAAACCGCGTGATGCCGCGGTCAGAAAAAAAGCTGCCCAGGAGCAAAAAAAAATTTTTTTTCTCAAATGTAATTACGGATGCTAGAATGTGATTCGGGGTGGAATTCCAAGTCTAAAAAAGTTATTATTAGCTGTTTTTAAAAATCGAGTGTTTTTGCTGCCCGAGGATGAAAACGCGTGATGCCGCGGTCAGAAAAAAAGCTGCCCAGGAACAAAAAAATTTTTTCTTTCTCAAATGTAATAATGGATGCTAGAATGTGATTCGGGGTGGAATTCCATGTCTAAAAATATTATTATTAGCTGTTTTTAAAAATCGAGTGTTTTTGCTGCCCGTGGAAGAAAACGCGTGATGCCGCGGTCAGAAAAAAAGTTGCCCAGGAGCAAAAAAAATTTTTTTTATCAAATGTAATTACGGATGCTAGAATGTGATTCGGGGTGGAATTCCATGTCTAAAATTATTATTATTAGCTGTTTTTAAAAATTGAGTGTTTTTGCTGCCCGAGGAAGAAAACGCGTGATGCCGCGGTCAGAAAAAAAGCTGCCAAGGAGCAAAAAAAAATTTTTTTTCTCAAATGTAATAACGGATGCTAGAATGTGATTCGGGGTGGAATTCCATGTCTAAAAATATTATTATTAGCTGTTTTTAAAAATCGAGTGTTTTTGCTGTCCGAGGAAGAAAACGCGTGATGCCGCGGTCAGAAAAAAAGCTGCCCAGGAGTAAAAAATTTTTTTTTCTCAAATGTAATTACGGATGCTAGAATGTGATTCGGGGTGGAATTCCATGTCTAAAAATATTATTATTAGCTGTTTTTAAAAATCGAGTGTTTTTGCTGCCCGAGGAAGAAAACGCGTGATGCCGCGGTCAGAAAAAAAGCTGCCAAGGAGCAAAAAAAATTTTTTTTTCTCAAATGTAATAACGGATGCTAGAATGTGATTCGGGGTGGAATTCCATGTCTAAAAATATTATTATTAGCTGTTTTTAAAAATTGAGTGTTTTTGCTGCCCGAGGAAGAAAACGCGTGATGCCGCGGTCAGAAAAAAAGCTGCCAAGGAGCAAAAAAAATTTTTTTTCTCAAATGTAATAACGGATGCTAGAATGTGATTCGGGGTGGAATTCCATGTCTAAAAATATTATTATTAGCTGTTTTTAAAATTTGAGTGTTTTTGCTGCCCGAGGAAGAAAACGCGTGATGCCGCGGTCAGAAAAAAAGCTGCCAAGGAGCAAAAAAATTTTTTTTTCTCAAATGTAATAACGGATGCTAGAATGAGATTCGGGGTGGAATTCCATGTCTAAAAATATTATTATTAGGTGTTTTAAAAAATCGAGTGTTTTTGTTGCCAGTGGAAGAAAACGCGTGATGCCGCGGTCAGAAAAAAAGCTGCCCAGGAGTAAAAATTTTTTTTTTCTCAAATGTAATTATAGATGCTAGAATGTGATTCGGGGTGGAATTCCATGTCTAAAAATATTATTATTAGCTGTTTTAAAAAATCGAGTGTTTTTGCTGCCCGAGGAAGAAAACGCGTGATGCCGCGGTCAGAAAAAAAGCTGCCCAGGAGCAAAAAAATTTTTTTTTTCTCAAATGTAATAACGGATGCTAGAATGTGATTCGGGGTGGAATTCCATGTCTAAAAATGTTATTATTAGGTGTTTTTAAAAATCAAGTGTTTTTGCTGCCCGAGGAAGAAAACGCGTGATGCCGCGGTCAGAAAAAAAGCTGCCCAGGAGCAAAAAAAAATTTTTTTTCTCAAATGTAATTACGGATGCTAGAATGTGATTCGGGGTGGAATTCCATGTCTAAAAATATTATTATTAGCTGTTTTTAAAATTTGAGTGTTTTTGCTGCCCGAGGAAGAAAACGCGTGATGCCGCGGTCAGAAAAAAAGCTGCCAAGGAGCAAAAAAATTTTTTTTTCTCAAATGTAATAACGGATGCTAGAATGAGATTCGGGGTGGAATTCCATGTCTAAAAATATTATTATTAGGTGTTTTTAAAAATTGAGTGTTTTTGCTGCCCGAGGAAGAAAACGCGTGATGCCGCGGTCAGAAAAAAAGCTGCCAAGGAGCAAAAAAAAATTTTTTTTCTCAAATGTAATAACGGATGCTAGAATGTGATTCGGGGTGGAATTCCATGTCTAAAAATATTATTATTAGCTGTTTTTAAAAATTGAGTGTTTTTGCTGCCCGAGAAAGAAAACGCGTGATGCCGCGGTCAGAAAAAAAGCTGCCCAGGAGCAAAAAAAATTTTTTTTCTCAAATGTAATAACGGATGCTAGAATGTGATTCGGGGTGGAATTCCATGTCTAAAAATATTATTATTAGCTGTTTTTAAAATTTGAGTGTTTTTGCTGCCCGAGGAAGAAAACGCGGGATGCCGCGGTCAGAAAAAAAGCTGCCAAGGAGCAAAAAAAAATTTTTTTTCTCAAATGTAATAACGGATGCTAGAATGTGATTCGGGGTGGAATTCCATGTCTAAAAATATTATTATTAGGTGTTTTTAAAAATCGAGTGTTTTTGTTGCCAGTGGAAGAAAACGCGTGATGCCGCGGTCAGAAAAAAAGCTGCCCAGGAGTAAAAAATTTTTTTTTCTCAAATGTAATTACGGATGCTAGAATGTGATTCGGGGTGGAATTCCATGTCTAAAAATATTATTATTAGCTGTTTTAAAAAATCGAGTGTTTTTGCTGCCCGAGGAAGAAAACGCGTGATGCCGCGGTCAGAAAAAAAGCTGCCCAGGAGCAAAAAAAATTTTTTTTTTCTCAAATGTAATAACGGATGCTAGAATGTGATTCGGGGTGGAATTCCATGTCTAAAAATATTATTATTAGCTGTTTTTAAAAATTGAGTGTTTTTGCTGCCCGAGGAAGAAAACGCGTGATGCCGCGGTCAGAAAAAAAGCTGCCAAGGAGCAAAAAAAATTTTTTTTTCTCAAATGTAATAACGGATGCTAGAATGTGATTCGGGGTGGAATTCCATGTCTAAAAATATTATTATTAGCTGTTTTTAAAAATTGAGTGTTTTTGCTGCCCGAGGAAGAAAACGCGTGATGCCGCGGTCAGAAAAAAAGCTGCCAAGGAGCAAAAAAAATTTTTTTTCTCAAATGTAATAACGGATGCTAGAATGTGATTCGGGGTGGAATTCCATGTCTAAAAATATTATTATTAGCTGTTTTTAAAAATCGAGTGTTTTTGCTGCCCGAGGAAGAAAACACGTGATGCCGCGGTCAGAAAAAAAGCCGCCGAGGAGCAAAAAAAATTTTTTTTCTCAAATGTAATAACGGATGCTAGGATGTCATTCGGGGTGGAATTCCATGTCTAAAAATATTATTATTAGGTGTTTTTAAAAATCAAGTGTTTTTGCTGCCCGAGGAAGAACACGCGTGATGCCGCGGTCAGAAAAAAAGCTGCCCAGGAGCAAAAAAAAATTTTTTTTCTCAAATGTAATAACGGATGCTAGAATGTTATTCGGGGTGGAATTCCAAGTCTAAAAATGTTATTATTAGCTGTTTTTAAAAATCGAGTGTTTTTGTTGCCCGAGGAAGAAAACGCGTCATGCCGCGGTCAGAAAAAAAGTTGCCAAGGAGCAAAAAAATTTTTTTTTCTCAAATGTAATTACGGATGCTAGAATGTGATTCGGGGTGAAATTCCATGTCTAAAAATATTATTATTAGCTGTTTTTAAAAATCGAGTGTTTTTGCTGCCCGAGGATGAAAACGCCTGATGCCGCGGTCAGAAAAAAAGCTGCCCAGGAGCAAAAAAAATTTTTTTTTCTCAAATGTAATAACGGATGCTAGAATGTGATTCGGGGTGGAATTCCATGTCTAAAAATATTATTATTAGTTGTTTTTAAAAATCGAGTGTTTTTGCTGCCCGTGGAAGAAAACGCGTGATGCCGCGGTCAAAAAAAAAGCTGCCGAGGAGCAAAAAAAATTTTTTTTCTCAAATGTAATAACGGATGCTAGAATGTGATTCAGGGTGGAATTCCATGTCTAAAAATATTATTATTAGCTGTTTTTAAAAATTGAGTGTTTTTTCTGCCCGAGGAAGAAAACGCGTGATGCCGCGGTCAGAAAAAAAGCTGCCAAGGAGCAAAAAAATTTTTTTTTTCTCAAATGTAATAACAGATGCTAGAATGTGATTCGGGGTGGAATTCCATGTCTAAAAATATTATTATTAGCTGTTTTTAAAAATTGAGTGTTTTTGCTGCCCGAGGAAGAACACGAGTGATGCCGCGGTTAGAAAAAAAGCTGCCCAGGAGCAAAAAAAAATTTTTTTTCTCAAATGTAATAACGGATGCTAGAATGTGATTCGGGGTGGAATTCCATGTCTAAAAATATTATTATTAGGTGTTTTTAAAAATCGAGTGTTTTTGCTGCTCGAGGAAGAAAACGCGTGATGCCGCGGTCAGAAAAAAAGCTGCCCAGGAGCAAAAAAATTTTTTTTTCTCAAATGTAATAACGGATGCTAGAATGTGATTCGGGGTGGAATTCCATGTCTAAAAATATTATTATTAGCTGTTTTTAAAAATTGAGTGTTTTTGCTGCCCGAGGAAGAAAACGCGTGATGCCGCGGTCAGAAAAAAAGCTGCCCAGGAGCAAAAAAAATTTTTTTTCTCAAATGTAATAACAGATGCTAGAATGTGATTCGGGGTGGAATTCCATGTCTAAAAATATTATTATTAGCTGTTTTTAAAAATTGAGTGTTTTTGCTGCCCGAGGAAGAAAACGCGTGATGCCGCGGTCAGAAAAAAAGCTGCCCAGGAGCAAAAAAAATTTTTTTTCTCAAATGTAATAACGGATGCTAGAATGTGATTCGGGGTGGAATTCCATGTCTAAAAATATTATTATTAGCTGTTTTTAAAATTTGAGTGTTTTTGCTGCCCGAGGAAGAAACCGCGTGATGCCGCGGTCAGAAAAAAAGCTGCCAAGGAGCAAAAAAAATTTTTTTTCTCAAATGTAATAACGGATGCTAGAATGTGATTCAGGGTGGAATTCCATGTCTAAAAATATTATTATTAGCTGTTTTTAAAAATTGAGTGTTTTTTCTGCCCGAGGAAGAAAACGCGTGATGCCGCGGTCAGAAAAAAAGCTGCCAAGGAGCAAAAAAAATTTTTTTTTCTCAAATGTAATAACAGATGCTAGAATGTGATTCGGGGTGGAATTCCATGTCTAAAAATATTATTATTAGCTGTTTTTAAAAATTGAGTGTTTTTGCTGCCCGAGGAAGAACACGAGTGATGCCGCGGTTAGAAAAAAAGCTGCCCAGGAGCAAAAAAAAATTTTTTTTCTCAAATGTAATAACGGATGCTAGAATGTGATTCGGGGTGGAATTCCATGTCTAAAAATATTATTATTAGGTGTTTTTAAAAATCGAGTGTTTTTGCTGCTCGAGGAAGAAAACGCGTGATGCCGCGGTCAGAAAAAAAGCTGCCCAGGAGCAAAAAATTTTTTTTTTCTCAAATGTAATAACGGATGCTAGAATGTGATTCGGGGTGGAATTCCATGTCTAAAAATATTATTATTAGCTGTTTTTAAAAATTGAGTGTTTTTGCTGCCCGAGGAAGAAAACGCGTGATGCCGCGGTCAGAAAAAAAGCTGCCCAGGAGCAAAAAAAATTTTTTTTCTCAAATGTAATAACGGATGCTAGAATGTGATTCGGGGTGGAATTCCATGTCTAAAAATATTATTATTAGCTGTTTTTAAAATTTGAGTGTTTTTGCTGCCCGAGGAAGAAACCGCGTGATGCCGCGGTCAGAAAAAAAGCTGCCAAGGAGCAAAAAAAATTTTTTTTCTCAAATGTAATAACGGATGCTAGAATGTGATTCGGGGTGGAATTCCATGTCTAAAAATATTATTATTAGGTGTTTTTAAAAATCGAGTGTTTTTGTTGCCAGTGGAAGAAAACGCGTGATGCCGCGGTCAGAAAAAAAGCTGCCCAGGAGTAAAAAATTTTTTTTTCTCAAATGTAATTACGGATGCTAGAATGTGATTCGGGGTGGAATTCCATGTCTAAAAATATTATTATTAGCTGTTTTAAAAAATCGAGTGTTTTTGCTGCCCGAGGAAGAAAACGCGTGATGCCGCGGTCAGAAAAAAAGCTGCCCAGGAGCAAAAAAATTTTTTTTTCTCAAATGTAATAACGGATGCTAGAATGTGATTCGGGGTGGAATTCCATGTCTAAAAATATTATTATTAGCTGTTTTTAAAAATTGAGTGTTTTTGCTGCCCGAGGAAGAAAACGCGTGATGCCGCGGTCAGAAAAAAAGCTGCCAAGGAGCAAAAAAAATTTTTTTTTCTCAAATGTAATAACGGATGCTAGAATGTGATTCGGGGTGGAATTCCATGTCTAAAAATATTATTATTAGCTGTTTTTAAAAATTGAGTGTTTTTGCTGCCCGAGGAAGAAAACGGGTGATGCCGCGGTCAGAAAAAAAGCTGCCAAGGAGCAAAAAAAATTTTTTTTTCTCAAATGTAATAACGGATGCTAGAATGTGATTCGGGGTGGAATTCCATGTCTAAAAATATTATTATTAGCTGTTTTAAAAAATCGAGTGTTTTTGCTGCCCGAGGAAGAAAACGCGTGATGCCGCGGTCACAAAAAAAGCTGCCCAGGAGCAAAAAAAATTTTTTTTCTCAAATGTAATAACGGATGCTAGAATGTGATTCGGGGTGGAATTCCATGTCTAAAAATATTATTATTAGGTGTTTTTAAAAATCGAGTGTTTTTGTTGCCAGTGGAAGAAAACGCGTGATGCCGCGGTCAGAAAAAAAGCTGCACAGGAGTAAAAAATTTTTTTTTCTCAAATGTAATTACGGATGCTAGAATGTGATTCGGGGTGGAATTCCATGTCTAAAAATATTATTATTAGCTGTTTTAAAAAATCGAGTGTTTTTGCTGCCCGAGGAAGAAAACGCGTGATGCCGCGGTCAGAAAAAAAGCTGCCCAGGAGCAAAAAAAATTTTTTTTTCTCAAATGTAATAACGGATGCTAGAATGTGATTCGGGGTGGAATTCCATGTCTAAAAATATTATTATTAGCTGTTTTTAAAAATTGAGTGTTTTTGCTGCCCGAGAAAGAAAACGCGTGATGCCGCGGTCAGAAAAAAAGCTGCCCAGGAGCAAAAAAAATTTTTTTTCTCAAATGTAATTACGGATGCTAGAATGTGATTCGGGGTGGAATTCCATGTCTAAAAATATTATTATTAGCTGTTTTAAAAAATCGAGTGTTTTTGCTGCCAGTGGAAGAAAACGCGTGATGCCGCGGTCAGAAAAAAAGCTGCCCAGGAGTAAAAATTTTTTTTTCCTCAAATGTAATTATGGATGCTAGAATGTGATTCGGGGTGGAATTCCACGTCTAAAAATATTATTATTAGCTGTTTTAAAAAATCGAGTGTTTTTGCTGCCCGAGGAAGAAAACGCGTGATGCCGCGGTCACAAAAAAAGCTGCCCAGGAGCAAAAAATTTTTTTTTTCTCAAATGTAATAACGGATGCTAGAATGTGATTCGGGGTGGAATTCCATGTCTAAAAATATTATTATTAGCTGTTTTTAAAAATTGAGTGTTTTTGCTGCCCGAGGAAGAAAACGCGTGATGCCGCGGTCAGAAAAAAAGCTGCCAAGGAGCAAAAAAAATTTTTTTTTCTCAAATGTAATAACGGATGCTAGAATGTGATTCGGGGTGGAATTCCATGTCTAAAAATATTATTATTAGCTGTTTTAAAAAATCGAGTGTTTTTGCTGCCCGAGGAAGAAAACGCGTGATGCCGCGGTCACAAAAAAAGCTGCCCAGGAGCAAAAAAAATTTTTTTTCTCAAATGTAATAACGGATGCTAGAATGTGATTCGGGGTGGAATTCCATGTCTAAAAATATTATTATTAGGTGTTTTTAAAAATCGAGTGTTTTTGTTGCCAGTGGAAGAAAACGCGTGATGCCGCGGTCAGAAAAAAAGCTGCACAGGAGTAAAAAATTTTTTTTTCTCAAATGTAATTACGGATGCTAGAATGTGATTCGGGGTGGAATTCCATGTCTAAAAATATTATTATTAGCTGTTTTAAAAAATCGAGTGTTTTTGCTGCCCGAGGAAGAAAACGCGTGATGCCGCGGTCAGAAAAAAAGCTGCCCAGGAGCAAAAAAAATTTTTTTTTCTCAAATGTAATAACGGATGCTAGAATGTGATTCGGGGTGGAATTCCATGTCTAAAAATATTATTATTAGCTGTTTTTAAAAATTGAGTGTTTTTGCTGCCCGAGAAAGAAAACGCGTGATGCCGCGGTCAGAAAAAAAGCTGCCCAGGAGCAAAAAAAATTTTTTTTCTCAAATGTAATTACGGATGCTAGAATGTGATTCGGGGTGGAATTCCATGTCTAAAAATATTATTATTAGCTGTTTTAAAAAATCGAGTGTTTTTGCTGCCAGTGGAAGAAAACGCGTGATGCCGCGGTCAGAAAAAAAGCTGCCCAGGAGTAAAAATTTTTTTTTCCTCAAATGTAATTATGGATGCTAGAATGTGATTCGGGGTGGAATTCCACGTCTAAAAATATTATTATTAGCTGTTTTAAAAAATCGAGTGTTTTTGCTGCCCGAGGAAGAAAACGCGTGATGCCGCGGTCACAAAAAAAGCTGCCCAGGAGCAAAAAATTTTTTTTTTCTCAAATGTAATAACGGATGCTAGAATGTGATTCGGGGTGGAATTCCATGTCTAAAAATATTATTATTAGCTGTTTTTAAAAATTGAGTGTTTTTGCTGCCCGAGGAAGAAAACGCGTGATGCCGCGGTCAGAAAAAAAGCTGCCCAGGAGTAAAAAATTTTTTTTTCTCAAATGTAATTACGGATACTAGAATGTGATTCGGGGTGGAATTCCATGTCTAAAAATATTATTATTAGCTGTTTTAAAAAATTGAGTGTTTTTGCTGCCCGAGCAAGAAAACCCGTGATGCCGCGGTGAGAAAAAACGCTGCCCAGGAGCAAAAAAAATTTTTTTTCTCAAATGTAATAACGGATGCTAGAATGTTATTCGGGGTGGAATTCCATGTCTAAAAATATTATTATTAGGTGTTTTTAAAAATCGAGTGTTTTTGCTGCCCGAGGAAGAAAACGCGTGATGCCGCGGTCAGAAAAAAAGCTGCCAAGGAGCAAAAAAAATTTTTTTTTCTCAAATGTAATTACGGATGCTAGAATGTGATTCGGGGTGGAATTCCATGTCTAAAAATATTATTATTAGCTGTTTTTAAAAATCGAGTGTTTTTGCTGCCAGAGGAAGAAAACGCGTGATACCGCGGTCAGAAAAAAAGCTGCCCAGGAGCAAAAAAATTTTTTTTTCTCAAATGTAATTACGGATGCTAGAATGTGATTCTGGGTGGAATTCCATGTCTAAAAATGTTATTATTAGCTTTTTTTAAAAATCGAGTGTTTTTGCTGCCCGAGGATGAAAACGCCTGATGCCGCGGTCAGAAAGAAAGCTGCCCAGGAGCAAAAAAATTTTTTTTTTCTCAAATGTAATAACGGATGCTAGAATGTGATTCGGGGTGGAATTCCATGTCTAAAAATATTATTATTAGCTGTTTTTAAAAATCGAGTGTTTTTGCTGCCCGAGGAAGAAAACGCGTGATGCCGCGGTCAGAAAAAAAGCTGCCGAGGAGCAAAAAAATTTTTTTTTCTCAAATGTAATAACGGATGGTAGAATGTGATTCAGGGTGGAATTCCATGTATAAAAATATTATTATTAGGTGTTTTTAAAAATCGAGTGTTTTTGTTGCCAGAGGAAGAAAACGCGTGATGCCGCGGTCAGAAAAAAAGCTGCCCAGGAGTAAAAAATTTTTTGTTCTCAAATGTAATAACGGATGCTAGAATGTGATTCGGGGTGGAATTCCATGTCTAAAAGAATTATTATTAGCTTTTTTTAAAAATCGAGTGTTTTTACTGCCCGAGGATGAAAACGCGTGATGCCGCGGTCAGAAAAAAAGCTGCCCAGGAGCAAAAAAATTTTTTTTCCTCAAATGTAATAATGGATGCTAGAATGTGATTCGGGGTGGAATTCCATGTCTAAAAATATTATTAGCTGTTTTTAAAAATCGAGTGTTTTTGCTGCCCGAGGAAGAAAACGCGTGATGCCGCGGTCAGAAAAAATGCTGCCTAGGAGCAAAAAAATTTTTTTTTCTCAAATGTAATAACAGATGCTAGAATGTGATTCGGGGTGGAATTCCATGTCTAAAAATATTATTATTAGGTGTTTTTAAAAATCGAGTGTTTTTGTTGCCAGAGGAAGAAAACGCGTGATGCCGCGGTCAGAAAAAAAGCTGCCCAGGAGCAAAAAAAACTTTTTTTCTCAAATGTAATAATGGATGCTAGAATGTGATTCGGGGTGGAATTCCATGTCTAAAAATATTATTATTAAGTGTTTTTAAAAATTGAGTGTTTTTGCTGCCCGAGGACGAAAACGCGTGATTCCGCGGTCAGAAAAAAAGCTGCCCAGGAGCAAAAAAATTTTTTTTTCTCAAATGTAATTACGGATGCTAGAATGTGATTCTGGGTGGAATTCCATGTCTAAAAATGTTATTATTAGCTTTTTTTAAAAATCGAGTGTTTTTGCTGCCCGAGGATGAAAACGCCTGATGCCGCGGTCAGAAAGAAAGCTGCCCAGGAGCAAAAAAATTTTTTTTTTCTCAAATGTAATAACGGATGCTAGAATGTGATTCGGGGTGGAATTCCATGTCTAAAAATATTATTATTAGCTGTTTTTAAAAATCGAGTGTTTTTGCTGCCCGAGGAAGAAAACGCGTGATGCCGCGGTCAGAAAAAAAGCTGCCGAGGAGCAAAAAAATTTTTTTTTCTCAAATGTAATAACGGATGGTAGAATGTGATTCAGGGTGGAATTCCATGTATAAAAATATTATTATTAGGTGTTTTTAAAAATCGAGTGTTTTTGTTGCCAGAGGAAGAAAACGCGTGATGCCGCGGTCAGAAAAAAAGCTGCCCAGGAGTAAAAAATTTTTTGTTCTCAAATGTAATAACGGATGCTAGAATGTGATTCGGGGTGGAATTCCATGTCTAAAAGAATTATTATTAGCTTTTTTTAAAAATCGAGTGTTTTTACTGCCCGAGGATGAAAACGCGTGATGCCGCGGTCAGAAAAAAAGCTGCCCAGGAGCAAAAAAATTTTTTTTCCTCAAATGTAATAATGGATGCTAGAATGTGATTCGGGGTGGAATTCCATGTCTAAAAATATTATTAGCTGTTTTTAAAAATCGAGTGTTTTTGCTGCCCGAGGAAGAAAACGCGTGATGCCGCGGTCAGAAAAAATGCTGCCTAGGAGCAAAAAAATTTTTTTTTCTCAAATGTAATAACAGATGCTAGAATGTGATTCGGGGTGGAATTCCATGTCTAAAAATATTATTATTAGGTGTTTTTAAAAATCGAGTGTTTTTGTTGCCAGAGGAAGAAAACGCGTGATGCCGCGGTCAGAAAAAAAGCTGCCCAGGAGCAAAAAAAACTTTTTTTCTCAAATGTAATAATGGATGCTAGAATGTGATTCGGGGTGGAATTCCATGTCTAAAAATATTATTATTAAGTGTTTTTAAAAATTGAGTGTTTTTGCTGCCCGAGGACGAAAACGCGTGATTCCGCGGTCAGAAAAAAAGCTGCCCAGGAGCAAAAAAAAATTTTTTTTCTCAAATGTAATTACGGATGCTAGAATGTGATTCGGGGTGGAATTCCATGTCTAAAAATATTATTATTAGCTCTTTTTAAAAATCGAGTGTTTTTGCTGCCCGAGGAAGAAAACGCGTGATGCCGCGGTCAGAAAAAAAGCTGCCGAGGAGCAAAAAAAATTTTTTTTCTCAAATGTAATAACGGATGCTAGAATGTGATTTGGGTTGGAATTCCATGTCTAAAAATATTATTATTAGCTGTTTTTAAAAATTGAGTGATTTTGCTGCCCGAGGAAGAAAACGCGTGATGCCGCGGTCAGAAAAAAAGCTGCCAAGGAGCAAAAAAAATTTTTTTTCTGAAATGTAATAACGGATGGTAGAATGTTATTCGGGGTGGAATTCCATGTCTAAAAATATTATTATTAGGTGTTTTTAAAAATCGAGTGTTTTTGTTGCCAGAGGAAGAAAACGCGTGATGCCGCGGTCAGAAAAAAAGCTGCCCAGGAGTAAAAAATTTTTTGTTCTCAAATGTAATAACGGATGCTAGAATGTGATTCTGGGTGGAATTCCATGTCTAAAAATGTTATTATTAGCTTTTTTTAAAAATCGAGTGTTTTTGCTGCCCGAGGATGAAAACGCCTGATGCCGCGGTCAGAAAGAAAGCTGCCCAGGAGCAAAAAAATTTTTTTTTTCTCAAATGTAATAACGGATGCTAGAATGTGATTCGGGGTGGAATTCCATGTCTAAAAATATTATTATTAGCTGTTTTTAAAAATCGAGTGTTTTTGCTGCCCGAGGAAGAAAACGCGTGATGCCGCGGTCAGAAAAAAAGCTGCCGAGGAGCAAAAAAATTTTTTTTTCTCAAATGTAATAACGGATGGTAGAATGTGATTCAGGGTGGAATTCCATGTATAAAAATATTATTATTAGGTGTTTTTAAAAATCGAGTGTTTTTGTTGCCAGAGGAAGAAAACGCGTGATGCCGCGGTCAGAAAAAAAGCTGCCCAGGAGTAAAAAATTTTTTGTTCTCAAATGTAATAACGGATGCTAGAATGTGATTCGGGGTGGAATTCCATGTCTAAAAGAATTATTATTAGCTTTTTTTAAAAATCGAGTGTTTTTACTGCCCGAGGATGAAAACGCGTGATGCCGCGGTCAGAAAAAAAGCTGCCCAGGAGCAAAAAAATTTTTTTTCCTCAAATGTAATAATGGATGCTAGAATGTGATTCGGGGTGGAATTCCATGTCTAAAAATATTATTATTAGCTGTTTTTAAAAATCGAGTGTTTTTGCTGCCCGAGGAAGAAAACGCGTGATGCCGCGGTCAGAAAAAATGCTGCCTAGGAGCAAAAAATTTTTTTTTTCTCAAATGTAATAACAGATGCTAGAATGTGATTCGGGGTGGAATTCCATGTCTAAAAATATTATTATTAGGTGTTTTTAAAAATCGAGTGTTTTTGTTGCCAGAGGAAGAAAACGCGTGATGCCGCGGTCAGAAAAAAAGCTGCCCAGGAGCAAAAAAAACTTTTTTTCTCAAATGTAATAATGGATGCTAGAATGTGATTCGGGGTGGAATTCCATGTCTAAAAATATTATTATTAAGTGTTTTTAAAAATTGAGTGTTTTTGCTGCCCGAGGACGAAAACGCGTGATTCCGCGGTCAGAAAAAAAGCTGCCCAGGAGCAAAAAAAAATTTTTTTTCTCAAATGTAATTACGGATGCTAGAATGTGATTCGGGGTGGAATTCCATGTCTAAAAATATTATTATTAGCTCTTTTTAAAAATCGAGTGTTTTTGCTGCCCGAGGAAGAAAACGCGTGATGCCGCGGTCAGAAAAAAAGCTGCCGAGGAGCAAAAAAAATTTTTTTTCTCAAATGTAATAACGGATGCTAGAATGTGATTTGGGTTGGAATTCCATGTCTAAAAATATTATTATTAGCTGTTTTTAAAAATTGAGTGATTTTGCTGCCCGAGGAAGAAAACGCGTGATGCCGCGGTCAGAAAAAAAGCTGCCAAGGAGCAAAAAAAATTTTTTTTCTGAAATGTAATAACGGATGGTAGAATGTTATTCGGGGTGGAATTCCATGTCTAAAAATATTATTATTAGGTGTTTTTAAAAATCGAGTGTTTTTGTTGCCAGAGGAAGAAAACGCGTGATGCCGCGGTCAGAAAAAAAGCTGCCCAGGAGTAAAAAATTTTTTGTTCTCAAATGTAATAACGGATGCTAGAATGTGATTCTGGGTGGAATTCCATGTCTAAAAATGTTATTATTAGCTTTTTTTAAAAATCGAGTGTTTTTGCTGCCCGAGGATGAAAACGCCTGATGCCGCGGTCAGAAAGAAAGCTGCCCAGGAGCAAAAAAATTTTTTTTTTCTCAAATGTAATAACGGATGCTAGAATGTGATTCGGGGTGGAATTCCATGTCTAAAAATATTATTATTAGCTGTTTTTAAAAATCGAGTGTTTTTGCTGCCCGAGGAAGAAAACGCGTGATGCCGCGGTCAGAAAAAAAGCTGCCGAGGAGCAAAAAAATTTTTTTTTCTCAAATGTAATAACGGATGGTAGAATGTGATTCAGGGTGGAATTCCATGTATAAAAATATTATTATTAGGTGTTTTTAAAAATCGAGTGTTTTTGTTGCCAGAGGAAGAAAACGCGTGATGCCGCGGTCAGAAAAAAAGCTGCCCAGGAGTAAAAAATTTTTTGTTCTCAAATGTAATAACGGATGCTAGAATGTGATTCGGGGTGGAATTCCATGTCTAAAAGAATTATTATTAGCTTTTTTTAAAAATCGAGTGTTTTTACTGCCCGAGGATGAAAACGCGTGATGCCGCGGTCAGAAAAAAAGCTGCCCAGGAGCAAAAAAATTTTTTTTCCTCAAATGTAATAATGGATGCTAGAATGTGATTCGGGGTGGAATTCCATGTCTAAAAATATTATTATTAGCTGTTTTTAAAAATCGAGTGTTTTTGCTGCCCGAGGAAGAAAACGCGTGATGCCGCGGTCAGAAAAAATGCTGCCTAGGAGCAAAAAATTTTTTTTTTCTCAAATGTAATAACAGATGCTAGAATGTGATTCGGGGTGGAATTCCATGTCTAAAAATATTATTATTAGGTGTTTTTAAAAATCGAGTGTTTTTGTTGCCAGAGGAAGAAAACGCGTGATGCCGCGGTCAGAAAAAAAGCTGCCCAGGAGCAAAAAAAACTTTTTTTCTCAAATGTAATAATGGATGCTAGAATGTGATTCGGGGTGGAATTCCATGTCTAAAAATATTATTATTAAGTGTTTTTAAAAATTGAGTGTTTTTGCTGCCCGAGGACGAAAACGCGTGATTCCGCGGTCAGAAAAAAAGCTGCCCAGGAGCAAAAAAAAATTTTTTTTCTCAAATGTAATTACGGATGCTAGAATGTGATTCGGGGTGGAATTCCATGTCTAAAAATATTATTATTAGCTCTTTTTAAAAATCGAGTGTTTTTGCTGCCCGAGGAAGAAAACGCGTGATGCCGCGGTCAGAAAAAAAGCTGCCGAGGAGCAAAAAAAATTTTTTTTCTCAAATGTAATAACGGATGCTAGAATGTGATTTGGGTTGGAATTCCATGTCTAAAAATATTATTATTAGCTGTTTTTAAAAATTGAGTGATTTTGCTGCCCGAGGAAGAAAACGCGTGATGCCGCGGTCAGAAAAAAAGCTGCCAAGGAGCAAAAAAAATTTTTTTTCTGAAATGTAATAACGGATGGTAGAATGTTATTCGGGGTGGAATTCCATGTCTAAAAATATTATTATTAGGTGTTTTTAAAAATCGAGTGTTTTTGTTGCCAGAGGAAGAAAACGCGTGATGCCGCGGTCAGAAAAAAAGCTGCCCAGGAGTAAAAAATTTTTTGTTCTCAAATGTAATAACGGATGCTAGAATGTGATTCTGGGTGGAATTCCATGTCTAAAAATGTTATTATTAGCTTTTTTTAAAAATCGAGTGTTTTTGCTGCCCGAGGATGAAAACGCCTGATGCCGCGGTCAGAAAGAAAGCTGCCCAGGAGCAAAAAAATTTTTTTTTTCTCAAATGTAATAACGGATGCTAGAATGTGATTCGGGGTGGAATTCCATGTCTAAAAATATTATTATTAGCTGTTTTTAAAAATCGAGTGTTTTTGCTGCCCGAGGAAGAAAACGCGTGATGCCGCGGTCAGAAAAAAAGCTGCCGAGGAGCAAAAAAATTTTTTTTTCTCAAATGTAATAACGGATGGTAGAATGTGATTCAGGGTGGAATTCCATGTATAAAAATATTATTATTAGGTGTTTTTAAAAATCGAGTGTTTTTGTTGCCAGAGGAAGAAAACGCGTGATGCCGCGGTCAGAAAAAAAGCTGCCCAGGAGTAAAAAATTTTTTGTTCTCAAATGTAATAACGGATGCTAGAATGTGATTCGGGGTGGAATTCCATGTCTAAAAGAATTATTATTAGCTTTTTTTAAAAATCGAGTGTTTTTACTGCCCGAGGATGAAAACGCGTGATGCCGCGGTCAGAAAAAAAGCTGCCCAGGAGCAAAAAAATTTTTTTTCCTCAAATGTAATAATGGATGCTAGAATGTGATTCGGGGTGGAATTCCATGTCTAAAAATATTATTATTAGCTGTTTTTAAAAATCGAGTGTTTTTGCTGCCCGAGGAAGAAAACGCGTGATGCCGCGGTCAGAAAAAATGCTGCCTAGGAGCAAAAAAATTTTTTTTTCTCAAATGTAATAACAGATGCTAGAATGTGATTCGGGGTGGAATTCCATGTCTAAAAATATTATTATTAGGTGTTTTTAAAAATCGAGTGTTTTTGTTGCCAGAGGAAGAAAACGCGTGATGCCGCGGTCAGAAAAAAAGCTGCCCAGGAGCAAAAAAAACTTTTTTTCTCAAATGTAATAATGGATGCTAGAATGTGATTCGGGGTGGAATTCCATGTCTAAAAATATTATTATTAAGTGTTTTTAAAAATTGAGTGTTTTTGCTGCCCGAGGACGAAAACGCGTGATTCCGCGGTCAGAAAAAAAGCTGCCCAGGAGCAAAAAAAAATTTTTTTTCTCAAATGTAATTACGGATGCTAGAATGTGATTCGGGGTGGAATTCCATGTCTAAAAATATTATTATTAGCTCTTTTTAAAAATTGAGTGTTTTTGCTGCCCGAGGAAGAAAACGCGTGATGCCGCGGTCAGAAAAAAAGCTGCCGAGGAGCAAAAAAAATTTTTTTTCTCAAATGTAATAACGGATGCTAGAATGTGATTTGGGTTGGAATTCCATGTCTAAAAATATTATTATTAGCTGTTTTTAAAAATTGAGTGATTTTGCTGCCCGAGGAAGAAAACGCGTGATGCCGCGGTCAGAAAAAAAGCTGCCAAGGAGCAAAAAAAATTTTTTTTCTGAAATGTAATAACGGATGGTAGAATGTTATTCGGGGTGGAATTCCATGTCTAAAAATATTATTATTAGCTGTTTTTAAAAATTGAGTGTTTTTGCTGCCCGAGGAAGAAAACGCGTGATGCTGCGGTCAGAAAAAAAGCTGCCAAGGAGCAAAAAATTTTTTTTTTCTCAAATGTAATAACGGATGCTAGAATGTGATTCTGGGTGGAATTCCATGTCTAAAAATGTTATTATTAGCTTTTTTTAAAAATCGAGTGTTTTTGCTGCCCGAGGATGAAAACGCGTGATGTCGCGGTCAGAAAAAAAGCTGCCCAGGAGCAAAAAAATTTTTTTTTCTCAAATGTAATAATGGATGCTAGAATGTGATTCGGGGTGGAATTCCATGTCTAAAAATATTATTATTAGCTGTTTTTAAAAATCGAGTGTTTTTGCTGCCCGAGGAAGAAAACGCGTGATGCCGCAGTCAGAAAAAATGCTGCCTAGGAGCAAAAAAAATTTTTTTTCTCAAATGTAATAACGGATGCTAGAATGTGATTCGGGGTGGAATTCCATGTCTAAAAATATTATTATTAGCTGTTTTTAAAAATTGAGTGTTTTTGCTGCCCGAGGAAGAAAACGCGTGATGCTGCGGTCAGAAAAAAAGCTGCCAAGGAGCAAAAAATTTTTTTTTTCTCAAATGTAATAACGGATGCTAGAATGTGATTCGGGGTGGAATTCCATGTCTAAAAATATTATTATTAGGTGTTTTTAAAAATTGAGTGATTTTGCTGCCCGAGGAAGAAAACGCGTGATGCCGCGGTCAGAAAAAAAGCTGCCAAGGAGTAAAAAAAATTTTTTTTCTCAAATGTAATAACGGATGGTAGAATGTGATTCGGGGTGGAATTCCATGTCTAAAAATATTATTATTAGGTGTTTTTAAAAATCGAGTGTTTTTGTTGCCAGAGGAAGAAAACGCGTGATGCCGCGGTCAGAAAAAAAGCTGCCCAGGAGTAAAAAATTTTTTGTTCTCAAATGTAATAACGGATGCTAGAATGTGATTCTGGGTGGAATTCCATGTCTAAAAATGTTATTATTAGCTTTTTTAAAAAATCGAGTGTTTTTGCTGCCCGAGGATGAAAACGCGTGATGCCGCGGTCAGAAAAAAAGCTGCCCAGGAGCAAAAAAATTTTTTTTTCCTCAAATGTAATAATGGATGCTAGAATGTGATTCGGGGTGGAATTCCATGTCTAAAAATATTATTATTAGCTGTTTTTAAAAATCGAGTGTTTTTGCTGCCCGAGGAAGAAAACGCGTGATGCCGCGGTCAGAAAAAATGCTGCCTAGGAGCAAAAAAATTTTTTTTTCTCAAATGTAATAACAGATGCTAGAATGTGATTCGGGGTGGAATTCCATGTCTAAAAATATTATTATTAGGTGTTTTTAAAAATCGAGTGTTTTTGTTGCCAGAGGAAGAAAACGCGTGATGCCGCGGTCAGAAAAAAAGCTGCCCAGGAGCAAAAAAAACTTTTTTTCTCAAATGTAATAATGGATGCTAGAATGTGATTCGGGGTGGAATTCCATGTCTAAAAATATTATTATTAAGTGTTTTTAAAAATTGAGTGTTTTTGCTGCCCGAGGACGAAAACGCGTGATTCCGCGGTCAGAAAAAAAGCTGCCCAGGAGCAAAAAAAAATTTTTTTTCTCAAATGTAATTACGGATGCTAGAATGTGATTCGGGGTGGAATTCCATGTCTAAAAATATTATTATTAGCTCTTTTTAAAAATCGAGTGTTTTTGCTGCCCGAGGAAGAAAACGCGTGATGCCGCGGTCAGAAAAAAAGCTGCCGAGGAGCAAAAAAAATTTTTTTTCTCAAATGTAATAACGGATGCTAGAATGTGATTTGGGTTGGAATTCCATGTCTAAAAATATTATTATTAGCTGTTTTTAAAAATTGAGTGATTTTGCTGCCCGAGGAAGAAAACGCGTGATGCCGCGGTCAGAAAAAAAGCTGCCAAGGAGCAAAAAAAATTTTTTTTCTGAAATGTAATAACGGATGGTAGAATGTTATTCGGGGTGGAATTCCATGTCTAAAAATATTATTATTAGGTGTTTTTAAAAATCGAGTGTTTTTGTTGCCAGAGGAAGAAAACGCGTGATGCCGCGGTCAGAAAAAAAGCTGCCCAGGAGTAAAATTTTTTTTTTCTCAAATGTAATAACGGATGCTAGAATGTGATTCTGGGTGGAATTCCATGTCTAAAAATGTTATTATTAGATTTTTTTAAAAATTGAGTGTTTTTGCTGCCCGAGGATGAAAACGCGTGATGCCGCGGTCAGAAAAAAAGCTGCCCAGGAGTAAAAATTTTTTTTTTCTCAAATGTAATAACGGATGCTAGAATGTGATTCTGGGTGGAATTCCATGTCTAAAAATGTTATTATTAGCTTTTTTTAAAAATCGAGTGTTTTTGCTGCCCGAGGATGAAAACGCGTGATGTCGCGGTCAGAAAAAAAGCTGCCCAGGAGCAAAAAAATTTTTTTTTCTCAAATGTAATAATGGATGCTAGAATGTGATTCGGGGTGGAATTCCATGTCTAAAAATATTATTATTAGCTGTTTTTAAAAATCGAGTGTTTTTGCTGCCCGAGGAAGAAAACGCGTGATGCCGCAGTCAGAAAAAATGCTGCCTAGGAGCAAAAAAAATTTTTTTTCTCAAATGTAATAACGGATGCTAGAATGTGATTCGGGGTGGAATTCCATGTCTAAAAATATTATTATTAGCTGTTTTTAAAAATTGAGTGTTTTTGCTGCCCGAGGAAGAAAACGCGTGATGCTGCGGTCAGAAAAAAAGCTGCCAAGGAGCAAAAAATTTTTTTTTTCTCAAATGTAATAACGGATGCTAGAATGTGATTCGGGGTGGAATTCCATGTCTAAAAATATTATTATTAGGTGTTTTTAAAAATTGAGTGATTTTGCTGCCCGAGGAAGAAAACGCGTGATGCCGCGGTCAGAAAAAAAGCTGCCAAGGAGTAAAAAAAATTTTTTTTCTCAAATGTAATAACGGATGGTAGAATGTGATTCGGGGTGGAATTCCATGTCTAAAAATATTATTATTAGGTGTTTTTAAAAATCGAGTGTTTTTGTTGCCAGAGGAAGAAAACGCGTGATGCCGCGGTCAGAAAAAAAGCTGCCCAGGAGTAAAAAATTTTTTGTTCTCAAATGTAATAACGGATGCTAGAATGTGATTCTGGGTGGAATTCCATGTCTAAAAATGTTATTATTAGCTTTTTTAAAAAATCGAGTGTTTTTGCTGCCCGAGGATGAAAACGCGTGATGCCACGGTCAGAAAGAAAGCTGCCCAGGAGCAAAAAAATTTTTTTTTTCTCAAATGTAATAACGGATGCTAGAATGTGATTCGGGGTGGAATTCCATGTCTAAAAATGTTATTATTAGCTTTTTTAAAAAATCGAGTGTTTTTGCTGCCCGAGGATGAAAACGCGTGATGCCGCGGTCAGAAAAAAAGCTGCCCAGGAGCAAAAAAATTTTTTTTCCTCAAATGTAATAATGGATGCTAGAATGTGATTCGGGGTGGAATTCCATGTCTAAAAATATTATTATTAGCTGTTTTTAAAAATCGAGTGTTTTTGCTGCCCGAGGAAGAAAACGCGTGATGCCGCGGTCAGAAAAAATGCTGCCTAGGAGCAAAAAAATTTTTTTTTCTCAAATGTAATAACAGATGCTAGAATGTGATTCGGGGTGGAATTCCATGTCTAAAAATATTATTATTAGGTGTTTTTAAAAATCGAGTGTTTTTGTTGCCAGAGGAAGAAAACGCGTGATGCCGCGGTCAGAAAAAAAGCTGCCCAGGAGCAAAAAAAACTTTTTTTCTCAAATGTAATAATGGATGCTAGAATGTGATTCGGGGTGGAATTCCATGTCTAAAAATATTATTATTAAGTGTTTTTAAAAATTGAGTGTTTTTGCTGCCCGAGGACGAAAACGCGTGATTCCGCGGTCAGAAAAAAAGCTGCCCAGGAGCAAAAAAAAATTTTTTTTCTCAAATGTAATTACGGATGCTAGAATGTGATTCGGGGTGGAATTCCATGTCTAAAAATATTATTATTAGCTCTTTTTAAAAATCGAGTGTTTTTGCTGCCCGAGGAAGAAAACGCGTGATGCCGCGGTCAGAAAAAAAGCTGCCGAGGAGCAAAAAAAATTTTTTTTCTCAAATGTAATAACGGATGCTAGAATGTGATTTGGGTTGGAATTCCATGTCTAAAAATATTATTATTAGCTGTTTTTAAAAATTGAGTGATTTTGCTGCCCGAGGAAGAAAACGCGTGATGCCGCGGTCAGAAAAAAAGCTGCCAAGGAGCAAAAAAAATTTTTTTTCTGAAATGTAATAACGGATGCTAGAATGTGATTCGGGGTGGAATTCCATGTCTAAAAATATTATTATTAGCTGTTTTTAAAAATCGAGTATTTTTGCTGCCCGAGGAAGAAAACGCGTGATGCCGCGGTCAGAAAAAAAGCTGCCGAGGAGCAAAAAAATTTTTTTTTCTCAAATGTAATAACGGATGGTAGAATGTGATTCAGGGTGGAATTCCATGTATAAAAATATTATTATTAGGTGTTTTTAAAAATCGAGTGTTTTTGTTGCCAGAGGAAGAAAACGCGTGATGCCGCGGTCAGAAAAAAAGCTGCCCAGGAGTAAAAAATTTTTTGTTCTCAAATGTAATAACGGATGCTAGAATGTGATTCGGGGTGGAATTCCATGTCTAAAAGTATTATTATTAGCTTTTTTTAAAAATCGAGTGTTTTTACTGCCCGAGGATGAAAACGCGTGATGCCGCGGTCAGAAAAAAAGCTGCCCAGGAGCAAAAAATTTTTTTTTCCTCAAATGTAATAATGGATGCTAGAATGTGATTCGGGGTGGAATTCCATGTCTAAAAATATTATTATTAGCTGTTTTTAAAAATCGAGTGTTTTTGCTGTCAGAGGAAGAAAACGCGTGATGCCGCGGTCAGAAAAAAATGCTGCCTAGGAGCAAAAAAATTTTTTTTTCTCAAATGTAATAACGGATGCTAGAATGTGATTCGGGGTGGAATTCCATGTCTAAAAATATTATTATTAGGTGTTTTTAAAAATCGAGTGTTTTTGTTGCCAGAGGAAGAAAACGCGTGATGCCGCGGTCAGAAAAAAAGCTGCCCAGGAGCAAAAAAAACTTTTTTTCTCAAATGTAATAATGGATGCTAGAATGTGATTCGGGGCGGAATTCCATGTCTAAAAATATTATTATTAAGTGTTTTTAAAAATTGAGTGTTTTTGCTGCCCGAGGACGAAAACGCGTGATTCCGCGGTCAGAAAAAAAGCTGCCCAGGAGCAAAAAAAAATTTTTTTTCTCAAATGTAATTACGGATGCTAGAATGTGATTCGGGGTGGAATTCCATGTCTAAAAATATTATTATTAGCTCTTTTTAAAAATCGAGTGTTTTTGCTGCCCGAGGAAGAAAACGCGTGATGCCGCGGTCAGAAAAAAAGCTGCCGAGGAGCAAAAAAAATTTTTTTTCTCAAATGTAATAACGGATGCTAGAATGTGATTTGGGTTGGAATTCCATGTCTAAAAATATTATTATTAGCTGTTTTTAAAAATTGAGTGATTTTGCTGCCCGAGGAAGAAAACGCGTGATGCCGCGGTCAGAAAAAAAGCTGCCCAGGAGTAAAATTTTTTTTTTTCTCAAATGTAATAACGGATGCTAGAATGTGATTCTGGGTGGAATTCCATGCCTAAAAATGTTATTATTAGATTTTTTTAAAAATTGAGTGTTTTTGCTGCCCGAGGATGAAAACGCGTGATGCCGCGGTCAGAAAAAAAGCTGCCCAGGAGTAAAATTTTTTTTTTTCTCAAATGTAATAACGGATGCTAGAATGTGATTCTGGGTGGAATTCCATGTCTAAAAATGTTATTATTAGCTTTTTTTAAAAATCGAGTGTTTTTGCTGCCCGAGGAAGAAAACGCGTGATGCCGCGGTCAGAAAAAAAGCTGCCGAGGAGCAAAAAAATTTTTTTTTCTCAAATGTAATAACGGATGGTAGAATGTGATTCAGGGTGGAATTCCATGTATAAAAATATTATTATTAGGTGTTTTTAAAAATCGAGTGTTTTTGTTGCCAGAGGAAGAAAACGCGTGATGCCGCGGTCAGAAAAAAAGCTGCCCAGGAGTAAAAAATTTTTTGTTCTCAAATGTAATAACGGATGCTAGAATGTGATTCGGGGTGGAATTCCATGTCTAAAAGTATTATTATTAGCTTTTTTTAAAAATCGAGTGTTTTTACTGCCCGAGGATGAAAACGCGTGATGCCGCGGTCAGAAAAAAAGCTGCCCAGGAGCAAAAAAATTTTTTTCCCTCAAATGTAATAATGGATGCTAGAATGTGATTCGGGGTGGAATTCCATGTCTAAAAATATTATTATTAGCTGTTTTTAAAAATCGAGTGTTTTTGCTGCCAGAGGAAGAAAACGCGTGATGCCGCGGTCAGAAAAAATGCTGCCTAGGAGCAAAAAAAATTTTTTTTCTCAAATGTAATAACGGATGCTAGAATGTGATTCGGGGGTGGAATTCCATGTCTAAAAATATTATTATTAGGTGTTTTTAAAAATCGAGTGTTTTTGTTGCCAGAGGAAGAAAACGCGTGATGCCGCGGTCAGAAAAAAAGCTGCCCAGGAGCAAAAAAAACTTTTTTTCTCAAATGTAATAATGGATGCTAGAATGTGATTCGGGGTGGAATTCCATGTCTAAAAATATTATTATTAAGTGTTTTTAAAAATTGAGTGTTTTTTGCTGCCCGAGGACGAAAACGCGTGATTCCGCGGTCAGAAAAAAAGCTGCCCAGGAGCAAAAAAAAATTTTTTTTCTCAAATGTAATTACGGATGCTAGAATGTGATTCGGGGTGGAATTCCATGTCTAAAAATATTATTATTAGCTCTTTTTAAAAATCGAGTGTTTTTGCTGCCCGAGGAAGAAAACGCGTGATGCCGCGGTCAGAAAAAAAGCTGCCGAGGAGCAAAAAAAATTTTTTTTCTCAAATGTAATAACGGATGCTAGAATGTGATTTGGGTTGGAATTCCATGTCTAAAAATATTATTATTAGCTGTTTTTAAAAATTGAGTGATTTTGCTGCCCGAGGAAGAAAACGCGTGATGCCGCGGTCAGAAAAAAAGCTGCCAAGGAGCAAAAAAAATTTTTTTTCTGAAATGTAATAACGGATGGTAGAATGTTATTCGGGGTGGAATTCCATGTCTAAAAATATTATTATTAGGTGTTTTTAAAAATCGAGTGTTTTTGTTGCCAGAGGAAGAAAACGCGTGATGCCGCGGTCAGAAAAAAAGCTGCCCAGGAGTAAAATTTTTTTTTTTCTCAAATGTAATAACGGATGCTAGAATGTGATTCTGGGTGGAATTCCATGTCTAAAAATGTTATTATTAGATTTTTTTAAAAATTGAGTGTTTTTGCTGCCCGAGGATGAAAACGCGTGATGCCGCGGTCAGAAAAAAAGCTGCCCAGGAGTAAAAAAATTTTTTTTCTCAAATTTAATAACGGATGCTAGAATGTGATTCTGGGTGCAATTCCATGTCTAAAAATGTTATTATTAGCTTTTTTTAAAAATCGAGTGTTTTTGCTGCCCGAGGATGAAAACGCGTGATGTCGCGGTCAGAAAAAAAGCTGCCCAGGAGCAAAAAAATTTTTTTTTCTCAAATGTAATAATGGATGCTAGAATGTGATTCGGGGTGGAATTCCATGTCTAAAAATATTATTATTAGCTGTTTTTAAAAATCGAGTGTTTTTTGCTGCCCGAGGAAGAAAACGCGTGATGCCGCGGTCAGAAAAAAAGCTGCCGAGGAGCAAAAAAATTTTTTTTTCTCAAATGTAATAACGGATGGTAGAATGTGATTCAGGGTGGAATTCCATGTATAAAAATATTATTATTAGGTGTTTTTAAAAATCGAGTGTTTTTGTTGCCAGAGGAAGAAAACGCGTGATGCCGCGGTCAGAAAAAAAGCTGCCCAGGAGTAAAAAATTTTTTGTTCTCAAATGTAATAACGGATGCTAGAATGTGATTCGGGGTGGAATTCCATGTCTAAAAGTATTATTATTAGCTTTTTTTAAAAATCGAGTGTTTTTACTGCCCGAGGATGAAAACGCGTGATGCCGCGGTCAGAAAAAAAGCTGCCCAGGAGCAAAAAAATTTTTTTCCCTCAAATGTAATAATGGATGCTAGAATGTGATTCGGGGTGGAATTCCATGTCTAAAAATATTATTATTAGCTGTTTTTAAAAATCGAGTGTTTTTGCTGCCAGAGGAAGAAAACGCGTGATGCCGCGGTCAGAAAAAATGCTGCCTAGGAGCAAAAAAAATTTTTTTTCTCAAATGTAATAACGGATGCTAGAATGTGATTCGGGGTGGAATTCCATGTCTAAAAATATTATTATTAGGTGTTTTTAAAAATCGAGTGTTTTTGTTGCCAGAGGAAGAAAACGCGTGATGCCGCGGTCAGAAAAAAAGCTGCCCAGGAGCAAAAAAAACTTTTTTTCTCAAATGTAATAATGGATGCTAGAATGTGATTCGGGGTGGAATTCCATGTCTAAAAATATTATTATTAAGTGTTTTTAAAAATTGAGTGTTTTTGCTGCCCGAGGACGAAAACGCGTGATTCCGCGGTCAGAAAAAAAGCTGCCCAGGAGCAAAAAAAAATTTTTTTTCTCAAATGTAATTACGGATGCTAGAATGTGATTCGGGGTGGAATTCCATGTCTAAAAATATTATTATTAGCTCTTTTTAAAAATCGAGTGTTTTTGCTGCCCGAGGAAGAAAACGCGTGATGCCGCGGTCAGAAAAAAAGCTGCCGAGGAGCAAAAAAAATTTTTTTTCTCAAATGTAATAACGGATGCTAGAATGTGATTTGGGTTGGAATTCCATGTCTAAAAATATTATTATTAGCTGTTTTTAAAAATTGAGTGATTTTGCTGCCCGAGGAAGAAAACGCGTGATGCCGCGGTCAGAAAAAAAGCTGCCAAGGAGCAAAAAAAATTTTTTTTCTGAAATGTAATAACGGATGGTAGAATGTTATTCGGGGTGGAATTCCATGTCTAAAAATATTATTATTAGGTGTTTTTAAAAATCGAGTGTTTTTGTTGCCAGAGGAAGAAAACGCGTGATGCCGCGGTCAGAAAAAAAGCTGCCCAGGAGTAAAATTTTTTTTTTTCTCAAATGTAATAACGGATGCTAGAATGTGATTCTGGGTGGAATTCCATGTCTAAAAATGTTATTATTAGATTTTTTTAAAAATTGAGTGTTTTTGCTGCCCGAGGATGAAAACGCGTGATGCCGCGGTCAGAAAAAAAGCTGCCCAGGAGTAAAAATTTTTTTTTTCTCAAATGTAATAACGGATGCTAGAATGTGATTCTGGGTGGAATTCCATGTCTAAAAATGTTATTATTAGCTTTTTTTAAAAATCGAGTGTTTTTGCTGCCCGAGGATGAAAACGCGTGATGTCGCGGTCAGAAAAAAAGCTGCCCAGGAGCAAAAAAATTTTTTTTTCTCAAATGTAATAATGGATGCTAGAATGTGATTCGGGGTGGAATTCCATGTCTAAAAATATTATTATTAGCTGTTTTTAAAAATCGAGTGTTTTTGCTGCCCGAGGAAGAAAACGCGTGATGCCGCGGTCAGAAAAAATGCTGCCTAGGAGCAAAAAAAATTTTTTTTCTCAAATGTAATAACGGATGCTAGAATGTGATTCGGGGTGGAATTCCATGTCTAAAAATATTATTATTAGCTGTTTTTAAAAATTGAGTGTTTTTGCTGCCCGAGGAAGAAAACGCGTGATGCTGCGGTCAGAAAAAAAGCTGCCAAGGAGCAAAAATTTTTTTTTTTCTCAAATGTAATAACGGATGCTAGAATGTGATTCGGGGTGGAATTCCATGTCTAAAAATATTATTATTAGGTGTTTTTAAAAATCGAGTGTTTTTGTTGCCAGAGGAAGAAAACGCGTGATGCCGCGGTCAGAAAAAAAGCTGCCCAGGAGCAAAAAAAAAAATTTTTTTTTCAAATGTAATAACGGATGCTAGAATGTGATTTGGGGTGGAATTCCATGTCTAAAAATATTATTATTAGCTGTTTTTAAAAATTGAGTGATTTTGCTGCCCGAGGAAGAAAACGTGTGATGCCGCGGTCAGAAAAAAAGCTGCCAAGGAGCAAAAAAATTTTTTTTTCTCAAATGTAATAACGGATGGTAGAATGTGATTCGGGGTGGAATTCCATGTCTAAAAATATTATTATTAGGTGTTTTTAAAAATCGAGTGTTTTTGTTGCCAGAGGAAGAAAACGCGTGATGCCGCGGTCAGAAAAAAAGCTGCCCAGGAGTAAAAAATTTTTTGTTCTCAAATGTAATAACGGATGCTAGAATGTGATTCTGGGTGGAATTCCATGTCTAAAAATATTATTATTAGCTTTTTTTAAAAATCGAGTGTTTTTACTGCCCGAGGATGAAAACGCGTGATTCCGCGGTCAGAAAAAAAGCTGCCCAGGAGCAAAAAAATTTTTTTTTCTCAAATGTAATAATGGATGCTAGAATGTGATTCGGGGTGGAATTCCATGTCTAAAAATATTATTATTAGGTGTTTTTAAAAATCGAGTGTTTTTGTTGCCAGAGGAAGAAAACGCTTGATGCCGCGGTCAGAAAAAAAGCTGCCCAGGAGTAAAAAATTTTTTGTTCTCAAATGTAATAACGGATGCTAGAATGTGATTCGGGGTGGAATTCCATGTCTAAAAATATTATTATTAGCTTTTTTTAAAAATTGAGTGTTTTTGCTGTCCGAGGAAGAAAACGCGTGATGCCGCGGTCAGAAAAAAAGCTGCCCAGGAGCAAAAAAAACTTTTTTTCTCAAATGTAATAATGGATGCTAGAATGTGATTCGGGGTGGAATTCCATGTCTAAAAATATTATTATTAGCTGTTTTTAAAAATCGAGTGTTTTTGCTGCCAGAGGAAGAAAACGCGTGATGCCGCGGTCAGAAAAAAAGCTGCCAAGGAGCAAAAAAAATTTTTTTTCTCAAATGTAATAACGGATGCTAGAATGTGATTCGGGGTGGAATTCCATGTCTAAAAATATTATTATTAGGTGTTTTTAAAAATCGAGTGTTTTTGTTGCCAGAGGAAGAAAACGCGTGATGCCGCGGTCAGAAAAAAAGCTGCCCAGGAGTAAAAAATTTTTTGTTCTCAAATGTAATAACGGATGCTAGAATGTGATTCTGGGTGGAATTCCATGTCTAAAAATATTATTATTAGTTGTTTTTAAAAATCGAGTGTTTTTGCTGCCCAAGGAAGAAAACGCGTGATGCCGCGGTCAGAAAAAAAACTGCCCAGGAGCAAAAAAATTTTTTTTTCTCAAATGTAATAACGGATGCTAGAATGTGATTCGGGGTGGAATTCCAAGTCTAAAAATATTATTATTAGCTGTTTTTAAAAATCAAGTGTTTTTGCTGCCCGAGGAAGAAAACGCGTGATGCCGCGGTCAGAAAAAAAGCTGCCCAGGAGCAAAAAATTTTTTTTTTCTCAAATGTAATAATGGATGCTAGAATGTGATTCGGGGTGGAATTCCATGTCTAAAAATATTATTATTAGCTGTTTTTAAAAATCGAGTGTTTTTGTTGCCAGAGGAAGAAAACGCGTGATGCCGCGGTCAGAAAAAAAGCTGCCCAGGAGTAAAATTTTTTTTTTTTCTCAAATGTAATAACGGATGCTAGAATGTGATTCTGGGTGGAATTCCATGTCTAAAAATGTTATTATTAGATTTTTTTAAAAATTGAGTGTTTTTGCTGCCCGAGGATGAAAACGCGTGATGCCGCGGTCAGAAAAAAAGCTGCCCAGGAGTAAAAAATTTTTTTTTCTCAAATTTAATAACGGATGCTAGAATGTGATTCTGGGTGGAATTCCATGTCTAAAAATGTTATTATTAGCTTTTTTTAAAAATCGAGTGTTTTTGCTGCCCGAGGATGAAAACGCGTGATGTCGCGGTCAGAAAAAAAGCTGCCCAGGAGCAAAAAAATTTTTTTTTCTCAAATGTAATAATGGATGCTAGAATGTGATTCGGGGTGGAATTCCATGTCTAAAAATATTATTATTAGCTGTTTTTAAAAATCGAGTGTTTTTGCTGCCCGAGGAAGAAAACGCGTGATGCCGCGGTCAGAAAAAAAGCTGCCGAGGAGCAAAAAAATTTTTTTTTCTCAAATGTAATAACGGATGGTAGAATGTGATTCAGGGTGGAATTCCATGTATAAAAATATTATTATTAGGTGTTTTTAAAAATCGAGTGTTTTTGTTGCCAGAGGAAGAAAACGCGTGATGCCGCGGTCAGAAAAAAAGCTGCCCAGGAGTAAAAAATTTTTTGTTCTCAAATGTAATAACGGATGCTAGAATGTGATTCGGGGTGGAATTCCATGTCTAAAAGTATTATTATTAGCTTTTTTTAAAAATCGAGTGTTTTTACTGCCCGAGGATGAAAACGCGTGATGCCGCGGTCAGAAAAAAAGCTGCCCAGGAGCAAAAAAAATTTTTTTCCCTCAAATGTAATAATGGATGCTAGAATGTGATTCGGGGTGGAATTCCATGTCTAAAAATATTATTATTAGCTGTTTTTAAAAATCGAGTGTTTTTGCTGCCAGAGGAAGAAAACGCGTGATGCCGCGGTCAGAAAAAATGCTGCCTAGGAGCAAAAAAAATTTTTTTTCTCAAATGTAATTACGGATGCTAGAATGTGATTCGGGGTGGAATTCCATGTCTAAAAATATTATTATTAGCTCTTTTTAAAAATCGAGTGTTTTTGCTGCCCGAGGAAGAAAACGCGTGATGCCGCGGTCAGAAAAAAAGCTGCCGAGGAGCAAAAAAAATTTTTTTTCTCAAATGTAATAACGGATGCTAGAATGTGATTTGGGTTGGAATTCCATGTCTAAAAATATTATTATTAGCTGTTTTTAAAAATTGAGTGATTTTGCTGCCCGAGGAAGAAAACGCGTGATGCCGCGGTCAGAAAAAAAGCTGCCAAGGAGCAAAAAAAATTTTTTTTCTGAAATGTAATAACGGATGGTAGAATGTTATTCGGGGTGGAATTCCATGTCTAAAAATATTATTATTAGGTGTTTTTAAAAATCGAGTGTTTTTGTTGCCAGAGGAAGAAAACGCGTGATGCCGCGGTCAGAAAAAAAGCTGCCCAGGAGTAAAATTTTTTTTTTTCTCAAATGTAATAACGGATGCTAGAATGTGATTCTGGGTGGAATTCCATGTCTAAAAATGTTATTATTAGATTTTTTTAAAAATTGAGTGTTTTTGCTGCCCGAGGATGAAAACGCGTGATGCCGCGGTCAGAAAAAAAGCTGCCCAGGAGTAAAAATTTTTTTTTTCTCAAATGTAATAACGGATGCTAGAATGTGATTCTGGGTGGAATTCCATGTCTAAAAATGTTATTATTAGCTTTTTTTAAAAATCGAGTGTTTTTGCTGCCCGAGGATGAAAACGCGTGATGTCGCGGTCAGAAAAAAAGCTGCCCAGGAGCAAAAAAATTTTTTTTTCTCAAATGTAATAATGGATGCTAGAATGTGATTCGGGGTGGAATTCCATGTCTAAAAATATTATTATTAGCTGTTTTTAAAAATCGAGTGTTTTTGCTGCCCGAGGAAGAAAACGCGTGATGCCGCGGTCAGAAAAAATGCTGCCTAGGAGCAAAAAAAAATTTTTTTTTCTCAAATGTAATAACGGATGCTAGAATGTGATTCGGGGTGGAATTCCATGTCTAAAAATATTATTATTAGCTGTTTTTAAAAATTGAGTGTTTTTGCTGCCCGAGGAAGAAAACGCGTGATGCTGCGGTCAGAAAAAAAAGCTGCCAAGGAGCAAAAATTTTTTTTTTTCTCAAATGTAATAACGGATGTTAGAATGTGATTCGGGGTGGAATTCCATGTCTAAAAATATTATTATTAGGTGTTTTTAAAAATCGAGTGTTTTTGTTGCCAGAGGAAGAAAACGCGTGATGCCGCGGTCAGAAAAAAAGCTGCCCAGGAGCAAAAAAAAAAATTTTTTTTTCAAATGTAATAACGGATGCTAGAATGTGATTTGGGGTGGAATTCCATGTCTAAAAATATTATTATTAGCTGTTTTTAAAAATTGAGTGATTTTGCTGCCCGAGGAAGAAAACGTGTGATGCCGCGGTCAGAAAAAAAGCTGCCAAGGAGCAAAAAAATTTTTTTTTCTCAAATGTAATAACGGATGGTAGAATGTGATTCGGGGTGGAATTCCATGTCTAAAAAATATTATTATTAGGTGTTTTTAAAAATCGAGTGTTTTTGTTGCCAGAGGAAGAAAACGCGTGATGCCGCGGTCAGAAAAAAAGCTGCCCAGGAGTAAAAAATTTTTTGTTCTCAAATGTAATAACGGATGCTAGAATGTGATTCGGGGTGGAATTCCATGTCTAAAAATATTATTATTAGCTTTTTTTAAAAATCGAGTGTTTTTACTGCCCGAGGATGAAAACGCGTGATGCCGCGGTCAGAAAAAAAGCTGCCCAGGAGCAAAAAAATTTTTTTTTCTCAAATGTAATAATGGATGCTAGAATGTGATTTGGGGTGGAATTCCATGTCTAAAAATATTATTATTAGGTGTTTTTAAAAATCGAGTGTTTTTGTTGCCAGAGGAAGAAAACGCGTGATGCCGCGGTCAGAAAAAAAGCTGCCCAGGAGTAAAAAATTTTTTGTTCTCAAATGTAATAACGGATGCTAGAATGTGATTCGGGGTGGAATTCCATGTCTAAAAATATTATTATTAGCTTTTTTTAAAAATTGAGTGTTTTTGCTGTCCGAGGAAGAAAACGCGTGATGCCGCGGTCAGAAAAAAAGCTGCCCAGGAGCAAAAAAAAACTTTTTTTCTCAAATGTAATAACGGATGCTAGAATGTGATTTGGGTTGGAATTCCATGTCTAAAAATATTATTATTAGCTGTTTTTAAAAATTGAGTGATTTTGCTGCCCGAGGAAGAAAACGCGTGATGCCGCGGTCAGAAAAAAAGCTGCCAAGGAGCAAAAAAAATTTTTTTTCTGAAATGTAATAACGGATGGTAGAATGTTATTCGGGGTGGAATTCCATGTCTAAAAATATTATTATTAGGTGTTTTTAAAAATCGAGTGTTTTTGTTGCCAGAGGAAGAAAACGCGTGATGCCGCGGTCAGAAAAAAAGCTGCCCAGGAGTAAAATTTTTTTTTTTCTCAAATGTAATAACGGATGCTAGAATGTGATTCTGGGTGGAATTCCATGTCTAAAAATGTTATTATTAGATTTTTTTAAAAATTGAGTGTTTTTGCTGCCCGAGGATGAAAACGCGTGATGCCGCGGTCAGAAAAAAAGCTGCCCAGGAGTAAAAATTTTTTTTTTCTCAAATGTAATAACGGATGCTAGAATGTGATTCTGGGTGGAATTCCATGTCTAAAAATGTTATTATTAGCTTTTTTTAAAAATCGAGTGTTTTTGCTGCCCGAGGATGAAAACGCGTGATGTCGCGGTCAGAAAAAAAGCTGCCCAGGAGCAAAAAAATTTTTTTTTCTCAAATGTAATAATGAATGCTAGAATGTGATTCGGGGTGGAATTCCATGTCTAAAAATATTATTATTAGCTGTTTTTAAAAATCGAGTGTTTTTGCTGCCCGAGGAAGAAAACGCGTGATGCTGCGGTCAGAAAAAATGCTGCCTAGGAGCAAAAAAAATTTTTTTTCTCAAATGTAATAACGGATGCTAGAATGTGATTCGGGGTGGAATTCCATGTCTAAAAATATTATTATTAGCTGTTTTTAAAAATTGAGTGTTTTTGCTGCCCGAGGAAGAAAACGCGTGATGCTGCGGTCAGAAAAAAAGCTGCCAAGGAGCAAAAATTTTTTTTTTTCTCAAATGTAATAACGGATGCTAGAATGTGATTCGGGGTGGAATTCCATGTCTAAAAATATTATTATTAGGTGTTTTTAAAAATCGAGTGTTTTTGTTGCCAGAGGAAGAAAACGCGTGATGCCGCGGTCAGAAAAAAAGCTGCCCAGGAGCAAAAAAAAAATTTTTTTTTCAAATGTAATAACGGATGCTAGAATGTGATTTGGGGTGGAATTCCATGTCTAAAAATATTATTATTAGCTGTTTTTAAAAATTGAGTGATTTTGCTGCCCGAGGAAGAAAACGTGTGATGCCGCGGTCAGAAAAAAAGCTGCCAAGGAGCAAAAAAATTTTTTTTTCTCAAATGTAATAACGGATGGTAGAATGTGATTCGGGGTGGAATTCCATGTCTAAAAATATTATTATTAGGTGTTTTTAAAAATCGAGTGTTTTTGTTGCCAGAGGAAGAAAACGCGTGATGCCGCGGTCAGAAAAAAAGCTGCCCAGGAGTAAAAAATTTTTTGTTCTCAAATGTAATAACGGATGCTAGAATGTGATTCGGGGTGGAATTCCATGTCTAAAAATATTATTATTAGCTTTTTTTAAAAATCGAGTGTTTTTACTGCCCGAGGATGAAAACGCGTGATGCCGCGGTCAGAAAAAAAAGCTGCCCAGGAGCAAAAAAAATTTTTTTTTCTCAAATGTAATAATGGATGCTAGAATGTGATTTGGGGTGGAATTCCATGTCTAAAAATATTATTATTAGGTGTTTTTAAAAATCGAGTGTTTTTGTTGCCAGAGGAAGAAAACGCGTGATGCCGCGGTCAGAAAAAAAGCTGCCCAGGAGTAAAAAATTTTTTGTTCTCAAATGTAATAACGGATGCTAGAATGTGATTCGGGGTGGAATTCCATGTCTAAAAATATTATTATTAGCTTTTTTTAAAAATTGAGTGTTTTTGCTGTCCGAGGAAGAAAACGCGTGATGCCGCGGTCAGAAAAAAAGCTGCCCAGGAGCAAAAAAAACTTTTTTTCTCAAATGTAATAATGGATGCTAGAATGTGATTCGGGGTGGAATTCCATGTCTAAAAATATTATTATTAGCTGTTTTTAAAAATCGAGTGTTTTTGCTGCCAGAGGAAGAAAACGCATGATGCCGCGGTCAGAAAAAAAGCTGCCAAGGAGCAAAAAAAATTTTTTTTCTCAAATGTAATAACGGATGCTAGAATGTGATTCGGGGTGGAATTCCATGTCTAAAAATATTATTATTAGGTGTTTTTAAAAATCGAGTGTTTTTGTTGCCAGAGGAAGAAAACGCGTGATGCCGCGGTGAGAAAAAAAGCTGCCCAGGAGCAAAAAAAAATTTTTTTTCTCAAATGTAATAACGGATGCTAGAATGTGATTTGGGGTGGAATTCCATGTCTAAAAATATTATTATTAGGTGTTTTTAAAAATCGAGTGTTTTTGTTGCCAGAGGAAGAAAACGCGTGATGCCGCGGTCAGAAAAAAAGCTGCCCAGGAGTAAAAAATTTTTTGTTCTCAAATGTAATAACGGATGCTAGAATGTGATTCTGGGTGGAATTCCATGTCTAAAAATATTATTATTAGTTGTTTTTAAAAATCGAGTGTTTTTGCTGCCCAAGGAAGAAAACGCGTGATTCCGCGGTCAGAAAAAAAGCTGCCCAGGAGCAAAAAAAAATTTTTTTTCTCAAATGTAATTACGGATGCTAGAATGTGATTCGGGGTGGAATTCCATGTCTAAAAATATTATTATTAGCTCTTTTTAAAAATCGAGTGTTTTTGCTGCCCGAGGAAGAAAACGCGTGATGCCGCGGTCAGAAAAAAAGCTGCCGAGGAGCAAAAAAAATTTTTTTTCTCAAATGTAATAACGGATGCTAGAATGTGATTTGGGTTGGAATTCCATGTCTAAAAATATTATTATTAGCTGTTTTTAAAAATTGAGTGATTTTGCTGCCCGAGGAAGAAAACGCGTGATGCCGCGGTCAGAAAAAAAGCTGCCAAGGAGCAAAAAAAATTTTTTTTCTGAAATGTAATAACGGATGGTAGAATGTTATTCGGGGTGGAATTCCATGTCTAAAAATATTATTATTAGGTGTTTTTAAAAATCGAGTGTTTTTGTTGCCAGAGGAAGAAAACGCGTGATGCCGCGGTCAGAAAAAAAGCTGCCCAGGAGTAAAATTTTTTTTTTTCTCAAATGTAATAACGGATGCTAGAATGTGATTCTGGGTGGAATTCCATGTCTAAAAATGTTATTATTAGATTTTTTTAAAAATTGAGTGTTTTTTGCTGCCCGAGGATGAAAACGCGTGATGCCGCGGTCAGAAAAAAAGCTGCCCAGGAGTAAAAATTTTTTTTTTCTCAAATGTAATAACGGATGCTAGAATGTGATTCTGGGTGGAATTCCATGTCTAAAAATGTTATTATTAGCTTTTTTTAAAAATCGAGTGTTTTTGCTGCCCGAGGATGAAATCGCGTGATGTCGCGGTCAGAAAAAAAGCTGCCCAGGAGCAAAAAAATTTTTTTTTCTCAAATGTAATAATGGATGCTAGAATGTGATTCGGGGTGGAATTCCATGTCTAAAAATATTATTATTAGGTGTTTTTAAAAATTGAGTGTTTTTGCTGCCCGAGGAAGAAAACGCGTGATGCTGCGGTCAGAAAAAAAGCTGCCAAGGAGCAAAAATTTTTTTTTTTCTCAAATGTAATAACGGATGCTAGAATGTGATTCGGGGTGGAATTCCATGTCTAAAAATATTATTATTAGGTGTTTTTAAAAATCGAGTGTTTTTGTTGCCAGAGGAAGAAAACGCGTGATGCCGCGGTCAGAAAAAAAGCTGCCCAGGAGCAAAAAAAAAATTTTTTTTTCAAATGTAATAACGGATGCTAGAATGTGATTTGGGGTGGAATTCCATGTCTAAAAATATTATTATTAGCTGTTTTTAAAAATTGAGTGATTTTGCTGCCCGAGGAAGAAAACGTGTGATGCCGCGGTCAGAAAAAAAGCTGCCAAGGAGCAAAAAAATTTTTTTTTCTCAAATGTAATAACGGATGGTAGAATGTGATTCGGGGTGGAATTCCATGTCTAAAAATATTATTATTAGGTGTTTTTAAAAATCGAGTGTTTTTGTTGCCAGAGGAAGAAAACGCGTGATGCCGCGGTCAGAAAAAAAGCTGCCCAGGAGTAAAAAATTTTTTGTTCTCAAATGTAATAACGGATGCTAGAATGTGATTCGGGGTGGAATTCCATGTCTAAAAATATTATTATTAGCTTTTTTTAAAAATCGAGTGTTTTTACTGCCCGAGGATGAAAACGCGTGATGCCGCGGTCAGAAAAAAAAGCTGCCCAGGAGCAAAAAAATTTTTTTTTCTCAAATGTAATAATGGATGCTAGAATGTGATTCGGGGTGGAATTCCATGTCTAAAAATATTATTATTAGGTGTTTTTAAAAATCGAGTGTTTTTGTTGCCAGAGGAAGAAAACGCGTGATGCCGCGGTCAGAAAAAAAGCTGCCCAGGAGTAAAAAATTTTTTGTTCTCAAATGTAATAACGGATGCTAGAATGTGATTCGGGGTGGAATTCCATGTCTAAAAATATTATTATTAGCTTTTTTTAAAAATTGAGTGTTTTTGCTGTCCGAGGAAGAAAACGCGTGATGCCGCGGTCAGAAAAAAAGCTGCCCAGGAGCAAAAAAAACTTTTTTTCTCAAATGTAATAATGGATGCTAGAATGTGATTCGGGGTGGAATTCCATGTCTAAAAATATTATTATTAGCTGTTTTTAAAAATCGAGTGTTTTTGCTGCCAGAGGAAGAAAACGCATGATGCCGCGGTCAGAAAAAAAGCTGCCAAGGAGCAAAAAAAATTTTTTTTCTCAAATGTAATAACGGATGCTAGAATGTGATTCGGGGTGGAATTCCATGTCTAAAAATATTATTATTAGGTGTTTTTAAAAATCGAGTGTTTTTGTTGCCAGAGGAAGAAAACGCGTGATGCCGCGGTGAGAAAAAAAGCTGCCCAGGAGCAAAAAAAAATTTTTTTTCTCAAATGTAATAACGGATGCTAGAATGTGATTTGGGGTGGAATTCCATGTCTAAAAATATTATTATTAGGTGTTTTTAAAAATCGAGTGTTTTTGTTGCCAGAGGAAGAAAACGCGTGATGCCGCGGTCAGAAAAAAAGCTGCCCAGGAGTAAAAAATTTTTTGTTCTCAAATGTAATAACGGATGCTAGAATGTGATTCTGGGTGGAATTCCATGTCTAAAAATATTATTATTAGTTGTTTTTAAAAATCGAGTGTTTTTGCTGCCCAAGGAAGAAAACGCGTGATGCCGCGGTCAGAAAAAAAACTGCCCAGGAGCAAAAAAAATTTTTTTTTCTCAAATGTAATAACGGATGCTAGAATGTGATTCGGGGTGGAATTCCAAGTCTAAAAATATTATTATTAGCTGTTTTTAAAAATCAAGTGTTTTTGCTGCCCGAGGAAGAAAACGCGTGATGCCGCGGTCAGAAAAAAAGCTGCCCAGGAGCAAAAAAATTTTTTTTTCTCAAATGTAATAATGGATGCTAGAATGTGATTCGGGGTGGAATTCCATGTCTAAAAATATTATTATTAGCTGTTTTTAAAAATCGAGTGTTTTTGCTGTCCGAGGAAGAAAACGCGTGATGCCGCGGTCAGAAAAAAAGCTGCCCAGGAGCAAAAAAAACTTTTTTTCTCAAATGTAATAATGGATGCTAGAATGTGATTCGGGGTGGAATTCCATGTCTAAAAATATTATTATTAGCTGTTTTTAAAAATCGAGTGTTTTTGCTGCCAGAGGAAGAAAACGCGTGATGCCGCGGTCAGAAAAAAAGCTGCCAAGGAGCAAAAAAAATTTTTTTTCTCAAATGTAATAACGGATGCTAGAATGTGATTCGGGGTGGAATTCCATGTCTAAAAATATTATTATTAGGTGTTTTTAAAAATCGAGTGTTTTTGTTGCCAGAGGAAGAAAACGCGTGATGCCGCGGTGAGAAAAAAAGCTGCCCAGGAGCAAAAAAAAATTTTTTTTCTCAAATGTAATAACGGATGCTAGAATGTGATTTGGGGTGGAATTCCATGTCTAAAAATATTATTATTAGGTGTTTTTAAAAATTGAGTGTTTTTGTTGCCAGAGGAAGAAAACGCGTGATGCCGCGGTCAGAAAAAAAGCTGCCCAGGAGTAAAAAATTTTTTGTTCTCAAATGTAATAACGGATGCTAGAATGTGATTCGGGGTGGAATTCCATGTCTAAAAATATTATTATTAGCTTTTTTTAAAAATTGAGTGTTTTTGCTGTCCGAGGAAGAAAACGCGTGATGCCGCGGTCAGAAAAAAAGCTGCCCAGGAGCAAAAAAAATTTTTTGTTCTCAAATGTAATAACGGATGCTAGAATGTGATTCGGGGTGGAATTCCATGTCTAAAAATATTATTATTAGCTTTTTTTATTGAGTGTTTTTGCTGTCCGAGGAAGAAAACGCGTGATGCCGCGGTCAGAAAAAAAGCTGCCAAGGAGCAAAAAAAATTTTTTTTCTCAAATGTAATAACGGATGCTAGAATGTGATTCGGGGTGGAATTCCATGTCTAAAAATATTATTATTAGGTGTTTTTAAAAATCGAGTGTTTTTGTTGCCAGAGGAAGAAAACGCGTGATGCCGCGGTGAGAAAAAAAGCTGCCCAGGAGCAAAAAAAAATTTTTTTTCTCAAATGTAATAACGGATGCTAGAATGTGATTTGGGGTGGAATTCCATGTCTAAAAATATTATTATTAGGTGTTTTTAAAAATCAAGTGTTTTTGTTGCCAGAGGAAGAAAACGCGTGATGCCGCGGTCAGAAAAAAAGCTGCCCAGGAGTAAAAAATTTTTTGTTCTCAAATGTAATAACGGATGCTAGAATGTGATTCTGGGTGGAATTCCATGTCTAAAAATATTATTATTAGTTGTTTTTAAAAATCGAGTGTTTTTGCTGCCCAAGGAAGAAAACGCGTGATGCCGCGGTCAGAAAAAAAACTGCCCAGGAGCAAAAAATTTTTTTTTTTCTCAAATGTAATAACGGATGCTAGAATGTGATTCGGGGTGGAATTCCAAGTCTAAAAATATTATTATTAGCTGTTTTTAAAAATCGAGTGTTTTTGCTGCCCGAGGAAGAAAACGCGTGATGCCGCGGTCAGAAAAAAAGCTGCCCAGGAGCAAAAAAATTTTTTTTTCTCAAATGTAATAATGGATGCTAGAATGTGATTCGGGGTGGAATTCCATGTCTAAAAATATTATTATTAGCTGTTTTTAAAAATCGAGTGTTTTTGCTGTCCGAGGAAGAAAACGCGTGATGCCGCGGTCAGAAAAAAAGCTGCCAAGGAGCAAAAAAAATTTTTTTTCTCAAATGTAATAACGGATGCTAGAATGTGATTCGGGGTGGAATTCCATGTCTAAAAATATTATTATTAGGTGTTTTTAAAAATCGAGTGTTTTTGTTGCCAGAGGAAGAAAACGTGTGATGCCGCGGTGAGAAAAAAAGCTGCCCAGGAGCAAAAAAAAAATTTTTTTTCTCAAATGTAATAACGGATGCTAGAATGTGATTTGGGGTGGAATTCCATGTCTAAAAATATTATTATTAGGTGTTTTTAAAAATCGAGTGTTTTTGTTGCCAGAGGAAGAAAACGCGTGATGCCGCGGTCAGAAAAAAAGCTGCCCAGGAGTAAAAAATTTTTTGTTCTCAAATGTAATAACGGATGCTAGAATGTGATTCTGGGTGGAATTCCATGTCTAAAAATATTATTATTAGTTGTTTTTAAAAATCGAGTGTTTTTGCTGCCCAAGGAAGAAAACGCGTGATGCCGCGGTCAGAAAAAAAACTGCCCAGGAGCAAAAAAATTTTTTTTTCTCAAATGTAATAACGGATGCTAGAATGTGATTCGGGGTGGAATTCCAAGTCTGAAAATTTTATTATTAGCTGTTTTTAAAAATCGAGTGTTTTTGCTGCCCGAGGATGAAAAAGCGTGATGCCGCGGTCAGAAAAAAAGCTGCCCAGGAGCAAAAAAAATTTTTTTTTCTCAAATGTAATAACGGATGCTAGAATGTGATTCGGGGTGGAATTCCATGTCTAAAAATATTATTATTAGCTGTTTTTAAAAATCGAGTGTTTTTGCTGCCCGAGGAAGAAAACGCGTGATGCCGCGGTCAGAAAAAAAGCTGCCGAGGAGCAAAAAAAAAATTTTTTTCTCAAATGTAATAACGGATGGTAGAATGTGATTCGGGGTGGAATTCCATGTCTAAAAATATTATTATTAGCTGTTTTTAAAAATCGAGTGTTTTTGCTGCCCGAGGAAGAAAACGCGTGATGCCGCGGTCAGAAAAAAAGCTGCCGAGGAGCAAAAAAAATTTTTTTTTCTCAAATGTAATTACGGATGCTAGAATGTGATTCGGGGTGGAATTCCATGTCTAAAAATATTATTATTAGGTGTTTTTAAAAATCGAGTGTTTTTGCTGTCCGAGGAAGAAAACGCGTGATGCCGCGGTCAGAGAAAAAGCTGCTCAGGAGCAAAAAAAATTTTTTTTTCTCAAATGTAATAACGGATGCTAGAATGTGATTCGGGGTGGAATTCCATGTCTAAAAATATTATTATTAGCTGTTTTTAAAAATCGAGTGTTTTTGCTGCCCGAGGAAGAAAACGCGTGATGCCGCGGTCAGAAAAAAAGCTGCCAAGGAGCAAAAAAAATTTTTTTTCTCAAATGTAATAACGGATGCTAGAATGTGATTCGGGGTGGAATTCCATGTATAAAAATATTATTATTAGGTGTTTTTAAAAATCGAGTGTTTTTGTTGCCAGAGGAAGAAAACGCGTGATGCCGCGGTGAGAAAAAAAGCTGCTCAGGAGCAAAAAAAATTTTTTTTCTCAAATGTAATAACGGATGCTAGAATGTGATTTGGGGTGGAATTCCATGTCTAAAAATATTATTATTAGGTGTTTTTAAAAATCGAGTGTTTTTGTTGCCAGAGGAAGAAAACGCGTGATGCCGCGGTCAGAAAAAAAGCTGCCCAGGAGTAAAAAATTTTTTGTTCTCAAATGTAATAACGGATGCTAGAATGTGATTCTGGGTGGAATTCCATGTCTAAAAATATTATTATTAGTTGTTTTTAAAAATCGAGTGTTTTTGCTGCCCAAGGAAGAAAACGCGTGATGCCGCGGTCAGAAAAAAAACTGCCCAGGAGCAAAAAAATTTTTTTTTCTCAAATGTAATAACGGATGCTAGAATGTGATTCGGGGTGGAATTCCAAGTCTGAAAATTTTATTATTAGCTGTTTTTAAAAATCGAGTGTTTTTGCTGCCCGAGGATGAAAAAGCGTGATGCCGCGGTCAGAAAAAAAGCTGCCCAGGAGCAAAAAAAATTTTTTTTTCTCAAATGTAATAACGGATGCTAGAATGTGATTCGGGGTGGAATTCCATGTCTAAAAATATTATTATTAGCTGTTTTTAAAAATCGAGTGTTTTTGCTGCCCGAGGAAGAAAACGCGTGATGCCGCGGTCAGAAAAAAAGCTGCCGAGGAGCAAAAAAAAAATTTTTTTCTCAAATGTAATAACGGATGGTAGAATGTGATTCGGGGTGGAATTCCATGTCTAAAAATATTATTATTAGCTGTTTTTAAAAATCGAGTGTTTTTGCTGCCCGAGGAAGAAAACGCGTGATGCCGCGGTCAGAAAAAAAGCTGCCAAGGAGCAAAAAAAATTTTTTTTCTCAAATGTAATAACGGATGCTAGAATGTGATTCGGGGTGGAATTCCATGTATAAAAATATTATTATTAGGTGTTTTTAAAAATCGAGTGTTTTTGTTGCCAGAGGAAGAAAACGCGTGATGCCGCGGTGAGAAAAAAAGCTGCCCAGGAGCAAAAAAAATTTTTTTTTCTCAAATGTAATAACGGATGCTAGAATGTGATTTGGGGTGGAATTCCATGTCTAAAAATATTATTATTAGGTGTTTTTAAAAATCGAGTGTTTTTGTTGCCAGAGGAAGAAAACGCGTGATGCCGCGGTCAGAAAAAATGCTGCCTAGGAGCAAAAAAAATTTTTTTTCTCAAATGTAATAACGGATGCTAGAATGTGATTCAGGGTGGAATTCCATGTCTAAAATTATTATTATTAGGTGTTTTTAAAAATCGAGTGTTTTTGTTGCCAGAGGAAGAAAACGCGTGATGCCGTGGTCAGAAAAAAAGTTGCCCAGGAGTAAAAAATTTTTTGTTCTCAAATGTAATAACGGATGCTAGAATGTGATTCGGGGTGGAATTCCATGTCTAAAAATATTATTATTAGTTGTTTTTAAAAATGAGTGTTTTTGCTGCCCGAGGAAGAAAACGCGTGATGCCGCGGTCAGAAAAAAAGGTGCCCAGGAGCAAAAAAATTTTTTTTTCTCAAATGTAATAACGGATGCTAGAATGTGATTCGGGGTGGAATTCCATGTCTAAAAATATTATTATTAGTTGTTTTTAAAAATGAGTGTTTTTGCTGCCCGAGGAAGAAAACGCGTGATGCCGCGGTCAGAAAAAAAGCTGCCCAGGAGCAAAAAAAAATTTTTTTTCTCAAATGTAATTACGGATGCTAGAATGTGATTCGGGGTGGAATTCCATGTCTAAAAATATTATTATTAGCTCTTTTTAAAAATCGAGTGTTTTTGCTGCCCGAGGAAGAAAACGCGTGATGCCGCGGTGAGAAAAAAAGCTGCCGAGGAGCAAAAAAAATTTTTTTTCTCAAATGTAATAACGGATGCTAGAATGTGATTTGGGGTGGAATTCCATGTCTAAAAATATTATTATTAGGTGTTTTTAAAAATCGAGTGTTTTTGCTGCCCGAGGAAGAAAACGCGTGATGCCGCGGTCAGAAAAAATGCTGCCTAGGAGCAAAAAAAATTTTTTTTCTCAAATGTAATAACGGATGCTAGAATGTGATTCGGGGTGGAATTCCATGTCTAAAAATATTATTATTAGCTGTTTTTAAAAATTGAGTGTTTTTGCTGCCCGAGGAAGAAAACGCGTGATGCTGCGGTCAGAAAAAAAGCTGCCAAGGAGCAAAAAAATTTTTTTTTCTCAAATGTAATAACGGATGCTAGAATGTGATTCGGGGTGGAATTCCATGTCTAAAAATATTATTATTAGGTGTTTTTAAAAATCGAGTGTTTTTGTTGCCAGAGGAAGAAAACGCGTGATGCCGTGGTCAGAAAAAAAGCTGCCCAGGAGCAAAAAAAAATTTTTTTTCTCAAATGTAATAACGGATGCTAGAATGTGATTTGGGGTGGAATTCCATGTCTAAAAATATTATTATTAGCTGTTTTTAAAAATTGAGTGATTTTGCTGCCCGAGGAAGAAAACGCGTGATGCCGCGGTCAGAAAAAAAGCTGCCAAGGAGCAAAAAAAATTTTTTTTCTCAAATGTAATAACGGATGGTAGAATGTGATTCGGGGTGGAATTCCATGTCTAAAAATATTATTATTAGGTGTTTTTAAAAATCGAGTGTTTTTGTTGCCAGAGGAAGAAAACGTGTGATGCCGTGGTCAGAAAAAAAGTTGCCCAGGAGTAAAAAATTTTTTGTTCTCAAATGTAATAACGGATGCTAGAATGTGATTCGGGGTGGAATTCCATGTCTAAAAGTATAATTATTAGCTTTTTTTAAAAATCGAGTGTTTTTACTGCCCGAGGATGAAAACGCGTGATGCCGCGGTCAGAAAAAAAGCTGCCCAGGAGCAAAAAAATTTTTTTTCCTCAAATGTAATAATGGATGCTAGAATGTGATTCGGGGTGGAATTCCATGTCTAAAAATATTATTATTAGCTGTTTTTAAAAATCGAGTGTTTTTGCTGCCCGAGGAAGAAAACGCGTGATGCCGCGGTCAGAAAAAATGCTGCCTAGGAGCAAAAAAAATTTTTTTTCTCAAATGTAGTAACGGATGCTAGAATGTTATTCGGGGTGGAATTCCATGTCTAAAAATATTATTATTAGGTGTTTTTAAAATTCGAGTGTTTTTGTTGCCAGAGGAAGAAAACGCGTGATGCCGCGGTCAGAAAAAAAGCTGCCCAGGAGCAAAAAAAACTTTTTTTCTCAAATGTAATAATGGATGCTAGAATGTGATTCGGGGTGGAATTCCATGTCTAAAAATATTATTATTAAGTGTTTTTAAAAATTGAGTGTTTTTGCTGCCCGCGGACGAAAACGCGTGATTCCGCGGTCAGAAAAAAAGCTGCCCAGGAGCAAAAAAAAATTTTTTTTCTCAAATGTAATTACGGATGCTAGAATGTGATTCGGGGTGGAATTCCATGTCTAAAAATATTATTATTAGCTCTTTTTAAAAATCGAGTGTTTTTGCTGCCCGAGGAAGAAAACGCGTGATGCCGCGGTGAGAAAAAAAGCTGCCGAGGAGCAAAAAAAATTTTTTTTCTCAAATGTAATAACGGATGCTAGAATGTGATTTGGGTTGGAATTCCATGTCTAAAAATATTATTATTAGCTGTTTTTAAAAATTGAGTGATTTTGCTGCCCGAGGAAGAAAACGCGTGATGCCGCGGTCAGAAAAAAAGCTGCCAAGGAGCAAAAAAAATTTTTTTCCTGAAATGTAATAACGGATGGTAGAATGTTATTCGGGGTGGAATTCCATGTCTAAAAATGTTATTATTAGGTGTTTTTAAAAATCGAGTGTTTTTGTTGCCAGAGGAAGAAAACGCGTGATGCCGCGGTCAGAAAAAAAGCTGCCCAGGAGTAAAATTTTTTTTTTTCTCAAATGTAATAACGGATGCTAGAATGTGATTCTGGGTGGAATTCCATGTCTAAAAATGTTATTATTAGCTTTTTTTAAAAATCGAGTGTTTTTGCTGCCCGAGGATGAAAACGCGTGATGCCGCGGTCAGAAAGAAAGCTGCCCAGGAGCAAAAAAATTTTTTTTTTCTCAAATGTAATAACGGATGCTAGAATGTGATTCGGGGTGGAATTCCATGTCTAAAAATATTATTATTAGCTGTTTTTAAAAATTGAGTGATTTTGCTGCCCGAGGAAGAAAACGCGTGATGCCGCGGTCAGAAAAAAAGCTGCCAAGGAGCAAAAAAATTTTTTTTCCTGAAATGTAATAACGGATGGTAGAATGTTATTCGGGGTGGAATTCCATGTCTAAAAATATTATTATTAGGTGTTTTTAAAAATCGAGTGTTTTTGTTGCCAGAGGAAGAAAACGCGTGATGCCGCGGTCAGAAAAAAAGCTGCCCAGGAGTAAAATTTTTTTTTTTCTCAAATGTAATAACGGATGCTAGAATGTGATTCTGGGTGGAATTCCATGTCTAAAAATGTTATTATTAGCTTTTTTTAAAAATCGAGTGTTTTTGCTGCCCGAGGATGAAAACGCGTGATGCCGCGGTCAGAAAGAAAGCTGCCCAGGAGCAAAAAAATTTTTTTTTTCTCAAATGTAATAACGGATGCTAGAATGTGATTCGGGGTGGAATTCCATGTCTAAAAATATTATTATTAGCTGTTTTTAAAAATCGAGTGTTTTTGCTGCCCGAGGAAGAAAACGCGTGATGCCGCGGTCAGAAAAAAAGCTGCCGACGAGCAAAAAAAATTTTTTTTCTCAAATGTAATAACGGATGGTAGAATGTGATTCGGGGTGGAATTCCATGTCTAAAAATATTATTATTAGGTGTTTTTAAAAATCGAGTGTTTTTGTTGCCAGAGGAAGAAAACGCGTGATGCCGCGGTCAGAAAAAAAGCTGCCCAGGAGTAAAAAATTTTTTGTTCTCAAATGTAATAACGGATGCTAGAATGTGATTCGGGGTGGAATTCCATGTCTAAAAATATTATTATTAGCTTTTTTTAAAAATCGAATGTTTTTACTGCCCGAGGATGAAAACGCGTGATGCCGCGGTCAGAAAAAAAGCTGCCCAGGAGCAAAAAAAAATTTTTTTTCTCAAATGTAATAACGGATGCTAGAATGTGATTTGGGGTGGAATTCCATGTCTAAAAATATTATTATTAGGTGTTTTTAAAAATCGAGTGTTTTTGTTGCCAGAGGAAGAAAACGCGTGATGCCGCGGTCAGAAAAAAAGCTGCCCAGGAGTAAAAAATTTTTTGTTCTCAAATGTAATAACGGATGCTAGAATGTGATTCTGGGTGGAATTCCATGTCTAAAAATATTATTATTAGTTGTTTTTAAAAATCGAGTGTTTTTGCTGCCCAAGGAAGAAAACGCGTGATGCCGCGGTCAGAAAAAAAACTGCCCAGGAGCAAAAAAAATTTTTTTTCTCAAATGTAATAATGGATGCTAGAATGTGATTCGGGGTGGAATTCCATGTCTAAAAATATTATTATTAGCTGTTTTTAAAAATCGAGTGTTTTTGCTGCCCGAGGAAGAAAACGCGTGATGCCGCGGTCAGAAAAAATGCTGCCTAGGAGAAAAAAAAATTTTTTTTCTCAAATGTAATAACGGATGCTAGAATGTGATTCGGGGTGGAATTCCATGTCTAAAAATATTATTATTAGCTGTTTTTAAAAATTGAGTGTTTTTGCTGGCTGAGGAAGAAAACGCGTGATGCTGCGGTCAGAAAAAAAGCTGCCAAGGAGCAAAAAAATTTTTTTTTCTCAAATGTAATAACGGATGCTAGAATGTGATTCGGGGTGGAATTCCATGTCTAAAAATATTATTATTAGCTTTTTTTAAAAATCGAATGTTTTTACTGCCCGAGGATGAAAACGCGTGATGCCGTGGTCAGAAAAAAAGCTGCCCAGGAGCAAAAAAATTTTTTTTTCTCAAATGTAATAATGGATGCTAGAATGTGATTCGGGGTGGAATTCCATGTCTAAAAATATTATTATTAGCTGTTTTTAAAAATCGAGTGTTTTTGCTGTCCGAGGAAGAAAACGCGTGATGCCGCGGTCAGAAAAAAAGCTGCCCAGGAGCAAAAAAAACTTTTTTTCTCAAATGTAATAATGGATGCTAGAATGTGATTCGGGGTGGAATTCCACGTCTAAAAATATTATTATTAGCTGTTTTTAAAAATCGAGTGTTTTTGCTGCCAGAGGAAGAAAACGCGTGATGCCGCGGTCAGAAAAAAAGCTGCCAAGGAGCAAAAAAATTTTTTTTTCTCAAATGTAATAACGGATGGTAGAATGTGATTCGGGGTGGAATTCCATGTCTAAAAATATTATTATTAGGTGTTTTTAAAAATCGAGTGTTTTTGTTGCCAGAGGAAGAAAACGCGTGATGCCGCGGTCAGAAAAAAAGCTGCCCAGGAGTAAAAAATTTTTTGTTCTCAAATGTAATAACGGATGCTAGAATGTGATTCTGGGTGGAATTCCATGTCTAAAATTATTATTAGTTGTTTTTAAAAATCGAGTGTTTTTGCTGCCCAAGGAAGAAAACGCGTGATGCCGCGGTCAGAAAAAAAACTGCCCAGGAGCAAAAAAAATTTTTTTTCTCAAATGTAATAATGGATGCTAGAATGTGATTCGGGGTGGAATTCCATGTCTAAAAATATTATTATTAGCTGTTTTTAAAAATCGAGTGTTTTTGCTGCCCGAGGAAGAAAACGCGTGATGCCGCGGTCAGAAAAAATGCTGCCTAGGAGCAAAAAAAATTTTTTTTCTCAAATGTAATAACGGATGCTAGAATGTGATTCGGGGTGGAATTCCATGTCTAAAAATATTATTATTAGCTGTTTTTAAAAATCGAGTGTTTTTGCTGCCCGAGGATGAAAACGCGTGATGCCGCGGTCAGAAAGAAAGCTGCCCAGGAGCAAAAAATTTTTTTTTTCTCAAATGTAATAACGGATGCTAGAATGTGATTCGGGGTGGAATTCCATGTCTAAAAATATTATTATTAGCTGTTTTTAAAAATCGAGTGTTTTTGCTGCCCGAGGAAGAAAACGTGTGATGCCGCGGTCAGAAAAAAAGCTGCCGAGGAGCAAAAAAATTTTTTTTTCTCAAATGTAATAACGGATGGTAGAATGTGATTCGGGGTGGAATTCCATGTCTAAAAATATTATTATTAGGTGTTTTTAAAAATCGAGTGTTTTTGTTGCCAGAGGAAGAAAACGCGTGATGCCGCGGTCAGAAAAAAAGCTGCCCAGGAGTAAAAAATTTTTTGTTCTCAAATGTAATAACGGATGCTAGAATGTGATTCGGGGTGGAATTCCATGTCTAAAAATATTATTATTAGCTTTTTTTAAAAATCGAATGTTTTTACTGCCCGAGGATGAAAACGCGTGATGCCGCGGTCAGAAAAAAAGCTGCCCAGGAGCAAAAAAATTTTTTTTTCTCAAATGTAATAATGGATGCTAGAATGTGATTCGGGGTGGAATTCCATGTCTAAAAATATTATTATTAGCTGTTTTTAAAAATCGAGTGTTTTTGCTGTCCGAGGAAGAAAACGCGTGATGCCGCGGTCAGAAAAAAAGCTGCCCAGGAGCAAAAAAAACTTTTTTTCTCAAATGTAATAATGGATGCTAGAATGTGATTCGGGGTGGAATTCCATGTCTAAAAATATTATTATTAGCTGTTTTTAAAAATCGAGTGTTTTTGCTGCCAGAGGAAGAAAACGCGTGATGCCGCGGTCAGAAAAAAAGCTGCCAAGGAGCAAAAAAAATTTTTTTTCTCAAATGTAATAACGGATGGTAGAATGTGATTCGGGGTGGAATTCCATGTCTAAAAATATTATTATTAGCTGTTTTTAAAAATCGAGTGTTTTTGCTGCCCGAGGAAGAAAACGCGTGATGCCGCGGTCAGAAAAAAAGCTGCCGAGGAGCAAAAAAAATTTTTTTTTCTCAAATGTAATTACGGATGCTAGAATGTGATTCGGGGTGGAATTCCATGTCTAAAAATATTATTATTAGCTGTTTTTAAAAATCGAGTGTTTTTGCTGCCAGAGGAAGAAAACGCGTGATACCGCGGTCAGAAAAAAAGCTGCCCAGGAGCAAAAAAAATTTTTTTTCTCAAATGTAATAACGGATGCTAGAATGTGATTCGGGGTGGAATTCCAAGTCTAAAAATGTTATTATTAGCTGTTTTTAAAAATCGAGTGTTTTTGCTGCCCGAGGATGAAAAAGCGTGATGCCGCGGTCAGAAAAAAAGCTGCCCAGGAGCAAAAAAAAATTTTTTTTCTCAAATGTAATAACGGATGGTAGAATGTGATTCGGGGTGGAATTCCATGTCTAAAAATATTATTATTAGCTGTTTTTAAAAATCGAGTGTTTTTGCTGCCCGAGGAAGAAAACGCGTGATGCCGCGGTCAGAAAAAAGCTGCCGAGGAGCAAAAAAAATTTTTTTTTCTCAAATGTAATTACGGATGCTAGAATGTGATTCGGGGTGGAATTCCATGTCTAAAAATATTATTATTAGGTGTTTTTAAAAATCGAGTGTTTTTGCTGTCCGAGGAAGAAAACGCGTGATGCCGCGGTCAGAAAAAAAGCTGCCCAGGAGCAAAAAAAAATTTTTTTTCTCAAATGTAATAACGGATGCTAGAATGTGATTTGGAGTGGAATTCCATGTCTAAAAATATTATTATTAGCTGTTTTTAAAAATTGAGTGATTTTGCTGCCCGAGGAAGAAAACGCGTGATGCCGCGGTCAGAAAAAAAGCTTCCAAGGAGCAAAAAAAATTTTTTTTCTCAAATGTAATAACGGATGGTAGAATGTGATTCGGGGTGGAATTCCATGTCTAAAAATATTATTATTAGGTGTTTTTAAAAATCGAGTGTTTTTGTTGCCAGAGGAAGAAAACGCGTGATGCCGCGGTCAGAAAAAAAGCTGCCCAGGAGTAAAAAATTTTTTGTTCTCAAATGTAATAACGGATGCTAGAATGTGATTCTGGGTGGAATTCCATGTCTAAAAATGTTATTATTAGCTTTTTTTAAAAATCGAGTGTTTTTGCTGCCCGAGGATGAAAACGCGTGATGCCGCGGTCAGAAAGAAAGCTGCCCAGGAGCAAAAAAATTTTTTTTTTCTCAAATGTAATAACGGATGCTAGAATGTGATTCGGGGTGGAATTCCATGTCTAAAAATATTATTATTAGCTGTTTTTAAAAATCGAGTGTTTTTGCTGCCCGAGGAAGAAAACGCGTGATGCCGCGGTCAGAAAAAAAGCTGCCGAGGAGCAAAAAAAATTTTTTTTCTCAAATGTAATAACGGATGGTAGAATGTGATTCGGGGTGGAATTCCATGTCTAAAAATATTATTATTAGGTGTTTTTAAAAATCGAGTGTTTTTGTTGCCAGAGGAAGAAAACGCGTGATGCCGCGGTCAGAAAAAAAGCTGCCCAGGAGTAAAAAATTTTTTGTTCTCAAATGTAATAACGGATGCTAGAATGTGATTCGGGGTGGAATTCCATGTCTAAAAATATTATTATTAGCTTTTTTTAAAAATCGAATGTTTTTACTGCCCGAGGATGAAAACGCGTGATGCCGCGGTCAGAAAAAAAGCTGCCCAGGAGCAAAAAAATTTTTTTTTCTCAAATGTAATAATGGATGCTAGAATGTGATTCGGGGTGGAATTCCATGTCTAAAAATATTATTATTAGCTGTTTTTAAAAATCGAGTGTTTTTGCTGTCCGAGGAAGAAAACGCGTGATGCCGCGGTCAGAAAAAAAGCTGCCCAGGAGCAAAAAAAACTTTTTTTCTCAAATGTAATAATGGATGCTAGAATGTGATTCGGGGTGGAATTCCATGTCTAAAAATATTATTATTAGCTGTTTTTAAAAATCGAGTGTTTTTGCTGCCAGAGGAAGAAAACGCGTGATGCCGCGGTCAGAAAAAAAGCTGCCAAGGAGCAAAAAAAATTTTTTTTCTCAAATGTAATAACGGATGGTAGAATGTGATTCGGGGTGGAATTCCATGTCTAAAAATATTATTATTAGCTGTTTTTAAAAATCGAGTGTTTTTGCTGCCCGAGGAAGAAAACGCGTGATGCCGCGGTCAGAAAAAAGCTGCCGAGGAGCAAAAAAAATTTTTTTTTCTCAAATGTAATTACGGATGCTAGAATGTGATTCGGGGTGGAATTCCATGTCTAAAAATATTATTATTAGGTGTTTTTAAAAATCGAGTGTTTTTGCTGTCCGAGGAAGAAAACGCGTGATGCCGCGGTCAGAGAAAAAGCTGCTCAGGAGCAAAAAAAAATTTTTTTTCTCAAATGTAATAACGGATGCTAGAATGTGATTCAGGGTGGAATTCCATGTCTAAAAATATTATTATTAGCTGTTTTTAAAAATCGAGTGTTTTTGCTGCCCGAGGAAGAAAACGCGTGATGCCGCGGTCAGAAAAAATGCTGCCTAGGAGCAAAAAAAATTTTTTTTCTCAAATGTAATAACGGATGCTAGAATGTGATTCGGGGTGGAATTCCATGTCTAAAAATATTATTATTAGGTGTTTTTAAAAATCGAGTGTTTTTGTTGCCAGAGGAAGAAAACGCGTGATGCCGCGGTCAGAAAAAAAGCTGCCCAGGAGCAAAAAAAATTTTTTTTCTCAAATGTAATAACGGATGCTAGAATGTGATTCGGGGTGGAATTCCATGTCTAAAAATATTATTATTAGGTGTTTTTAAAAATCGAGTGTTTTTGCTGTCCAAGGAAGAAAACGCGTGATGCCGCGGTCAGAGAAAGAGCTGCCCAGGAGCAAAAAAAATTTTTTTTTCTCAAATGTAATAACGGATGCTAGAATGTGATTCGGGGTGGAATTCCATGTCTAAAAATATTATTATTAGCTGTTTTTAAAAATTGAGTGTTTTTGCTGCTCGAGGAAGAAAACGCGTGATGCCGCGGTCAGAAAAAAAGCTGCCCAGGAGCAAAAAAAAATTTTTTTTCTCAAATGTAATAACGGATGCTAGAATGTGATTTGGGGTGGAATTCCATGTCTAAAAATATTATTATTAGCTGTTTTTAAAAATTGAGTGATTTTGTTGCCCGAGGAAGAAAACGCGTGATGCCGCGGTCAGAAAAAAAGCTGCCAAGGAGCAAAAAAAATTTTTTTTCTCAAATGTAATAACGGATGGTAGAATGTGATTTGGGGTGGAATTCCATGTCTAAAAATATTATTATTAGGTGTTTTTAAAAATCGAGTGTTTTTGTTGCCAGAGGAAGAAAACGCGTGATGCCGTGGTCAGAAAAAAAGTTGCCCAGGAGTAAAAAATTTTTTGTTCTCAAATGTAATAACGGATGCTAGAATGTGATTCGGGGTGGAATTCCAAGTCTAAAAATGTTATTATTAGCTGTTTTTAAAAATCGAGTGTTTTTGCTGCCCGAGGATGAAAAAGCGTGATGCCGCGGTCAGAAAAAAAGCTGCCCAGGAGCAAAAAAATTTTTTTTTTCTCAAATGTAATAACGGATGCTAGAATGTGATTCGGGGTGGAATTCCATGTCTAAAAATATTATTAATAGCTGTTTTTAAAAATCGAGTGTTTTTGCTGTCCGAGGAAGAAAACGCGTGATGCCGCGGTCAGAGAAAAAGCTGCCCAGGAGCAAAAAAAAATTTTTTTTCTCAAATGTAATAACGGATGCTAGAATGTGATTCGGGGTGGAATTCCATGTCTAAAAATATTATTATTAGCTGTTTTTAAAAATTGAGTGTTTTTGCTGCCCGAGGAAGAAAACGCGTGATGCCGTGGTCAGAAAAAAAGCTGCCAAGGAGCAAAAAAAATTTTTTTTCTCAAATGTAATAACGGATGCTAGAATGTGATTCGGGGTGGAATTCCATGTCTAAAAATATTATTATTAGGTGTTTTTAAAAATCGAGTGTTTTTGTTGCCAGAGGAAGAAAACTCGTGATGCCGCGGTGAGAAAAAAAGCTGCCCAGGAGCAAAAAAAAAATTTTTTTCTCAAATGTAATAACGGATGCTAGAATGTGATTTGGGGTGGAATTCCATGTCTAAAAATATTATTATTAGCTGTTTTTAAAAATTGAGTGATTTTGCTGCCCGAGGAAGGAAACGCGTGATGCCGCGGTCAGAAAAAAAGCTGCCAAGGAGCAAAAAAAATTTTTTTTCTCAAATGTAATAACGGATGCTAGAATGTGATTCTGGGTGGAATTCCATGTCTAAAAATATTATTATTAGTTGTTTTTAAAAATCGAGTGTTTTTGCTGCCCAAGGATGAAAACGCGTGATGCCACGGTCAGAAAAAAAACTGCCCAGGAGCAAAAAAAATTTTTTTTCTCAAATGTAATAACGGATGCTAGAATGTGATTCGGGGTGGAATTCCAAGTCTAAAAATGTTATTATTAGCTGTTTTTAAAAATCGAGTGTTTTTGCTGCCCGAGGATGAAAACGCGTGATGCCGCGGTCAGAAAAAAAGCTGCCCAGGAGCAAAAAAAATTTTTTTTCTCAAATGTAATAACGGATGCTAGAATGTGATTCGGGGTGGAATTCCATGTCTAAAAATATTATTATTAGGTGTTTTTAAAAATCGAGTGTTTTTGTTGCCGGAGGAAGAAAACGCGTGATGCCGCGGTCAGAAAAAAAGCTGCCCAGGAGTAAAAAATTTTTTGTTCTCAAATGTAATAACGGATGCTAGAATGTGATTCTGGGTGGAATTCCATGTCTAAAAATATTATTATTAGTTGTTTTTAAAAATCGAGTGTTTTTGCTGCCCAAGGATGAAAACGCGTGATGCCGCGGTCAGAAAAAAAACTGCCCAGGACCAAAAAAAATTTTTTTTCTCAAATGTAATAACGGATGCTAGAATGTGATTCGGAGTGGAATTCCAAGTCTAAAAATGTTATTATTAGCTGTTTTTAAAAATCGAGTGTTTTTGCTGCCCGAGGATGAAAACGCGTGATGCCGCGGTCAGAAAAAAAGCTGCCCAGGAGCAAAAAAAATTTTTTTTCTCAAATGTAATAACGGATGCTAGAATGTGATTCGGGGTGGAATTCCATGTCTAAAAATATTATTATTAGGTGTTTTTAAAAATCGAGTGTTTTTGCTGTCCGAGGAAGAAAACGCGTGATGCCGCGGTCAGAGAAAAAGCTGCCCAGGAGCAAAAAAAAATTTTTTTTCTCAAATGTAATAACGGATGCTAGAATGTGATTCGGGGTGGAATTCCATGTCTAAAAATATTATTATTAGCTGTTTTTAAAAATTGAGTGTTTTTGCTGCCCGAGGAAGAAAACGCGTGATGCCGCGGTCAGAAAAAAAGCTGCCAAGGAGCAAAAAAAATTTTTTTTCTCAAATGTAATAACGGATGCTAGAATGTGATTCGGGGTGGAATTCCATGTCTAAAAATATTATTATTAGGTGTTTTTAAAAATCGAGTGTTTTTGCTGCCCGAGGAAGAAAACGCGTGATGCCGCGGTCAGAAAAAAAGCTGCCAAGGAGCAAAAAAAATTTTTTTTCTCAAATGTAATAACGGATGCTAGAATGTGATTCGGGGTGGAATTCCATGTCTAAAAATATTATTATTAGGTGTTTTTAAAAATCGAGTGTTTTTGTTGCCAGAGGAAGAAAACGCGTGATGCCGTGGTCAGAAAAAAAGTTGCCCAGGAGTAAAAAATTTTTTGTTCTCAAATGTAATAACGGATGCTAGAATGTGATTCGGGGTGGAATTCCATGTCTAAAAATATTATTATTAGTTGTTTTTAAAAATGAGTGTTTTTGCTGCCCGAGGAAGAAAACGCATGATGCCGCGGTCAGAAAAAAAGGTGCCCAGGAGCAAAAAAATTTTTTTTTTCTCAAATGTAATAACGGATGCTAGAATGTGATTCGGGGTGGAATTCCATGTCTAAAAATATTATTATTAGGTGTTTTTAAAAATCGAGTGTTTTTGCTGCCCGAGGAAGAAAACGCGTGATGCCGCGGTCAGAAAAAAAGCTGCCCAGGAGCAAAAAAAAATTTTTTTTCTCAAATGTAATAACGGATGCTAGAATGTGATTTGGGGTGGAATTCCATGTCTAAAAATATTATTATTAGCTGTTTTTAAAAATTGAGTGATTTTGTTGCCCGAAGAAGAAAACGCGTGATGCCGCGGTCAGAAAAAAAGCTGCCAAGGAGCAAAAAAAATTTTTTTTCTCAAATGTAATAACGGATGCTAGAATGTGATTCGGGGTGGAATTCCATGTCTAAAAATATTATTATTAGGTGTTTTTAAAAATCGAGTGTTTTTGTTGCCAGAGGAAGAAAACGTGTGATGCCGTGGTCAGAAAAAAAGTTGCCCAGGAGTAAAAAATTTTTTGTTCTCAAATGTAATAACGGATGCTAGAATGTGATTCGGGGTGGAATTCCATGTCTAAAAATATTATTATTAGTTGTTTTTAAAAATCGAGTGTTTTTGCTGCCCGAGGAAGAAAACGCGTGATGCCGCGGTCAGAAAAAACGTTGCCCAGGAGCAAATCATTTCAGCAAGATCAGTGTGAAATTTGGGCTGAAGCGAAAGAGGAGCTAAGTCTCGGGGCTGCTTCTGGTGGCCCAGCTCGTGGTTCACCCTGCAACATTTGGAAAGGCAGTTACGTCACCTGGAGTTTGAAGTGAGCTAGGAGCCCGTGGGTAGGTCATCCGTTCACCATCCTTCCGGCAGAACATTCAGCCTGAAGGCCTGAAATAAACCTGGCACCAGAAGACAGGGGATTGCATTTGGCATTCATATTTGCTCATATTCGTTTTGCTGCAAAGCTGCCCCCTCCCTTCCCCTGGCATCTATTATTCTCCGGTCCCTCATTCTGCTGGTAGGATCGCTTTGCTGTTGGCATGGGAGAATTAGACACCCCTGTGGTTTGAAAAGATGGGATGGGGATAGACCACGCTGTCATAATGGGAAACAACTATGCTAGTAAAAATGGCTGGGCCAAATGCTTTGCTGACTTGTCTGCCGGATACTCAAAGCCAGCCTGGCGGTGGATTGAGGGATTGGGTGAGCCAAGAAATCCTTTTTTTGGGGGGGGGGTCCCCATTAAATCATAACGGCGGAGAATGGATGTCTTTAATAATGAGCCTTGGTAGTACAGTGGTCTAAAGCACCCTGTTATTAAGACCAGCTGCCTGCAATTACTGCAGGTTCGAATCTCGCCAAGGCTCAAGGTTGACTTAGCCTTCCATCCTTTCTAAGGTAGGTAAATTGAGGACCCAGTTTGTGGGGGCCATAAGGTGACTTTGTATAAATATACAAAAGGATGAAGGCTATTGCTGAGCACATTGTAAACCCCCCTGAGTCTCCGGAGAAGGGCGGCATATAAATCAAATTAAAAAAAAAAAAAGACTTCATTTCCAGACGCCGTCTGCTGTATGAGGACTTGCCAAATGCCGGGGAGTGTTGGACTTCATCTTCCATGCTTGCTAATTTACGGAGATCTTTGGAGGCGACTCAATCCCAGGACGTCCTGCGGAATGGATGCTTTGGGGGGCCTTTGTGACTCACCCATGGGACTCTTGACTTCATAGCACCTTTTGTAGATCGTCCAGGAGCGGAAGTGATTTTGGCTCAGCCGTGCGTTTCAGCAAGATGAAGATGCACCTGGAGCTGAAATCTATTTGTCCTCCTCAATAGACATTGGAGGTGGCGATAAGAGAAGGTGAGAGCTGGTTTGAATCCCATGCTAAAGGGTCCCCATTTGTGAACTGGGTGACTGGGGGCGTCTTTTAGCAGAGGAATCCAGAAGGAATTTAATGGGAGGCTGCCTGTAAGAGTCAAACTAACCCTTCTTCTGTTCTACCAATGAATGATGAAGGTCTTTTTGGAGGACAATCTTCATGGCCTTGAGAGCTAAGTGCTATTGCTCGCCCTTCCTTCCTTCCTTCCTTCCTTCCTTCCTTCCTTCCTTCCTTCCTTCCTTCCCTCCCTCCCTCCCTCCCTCCCTCCCTCCCTCCCTCTGTGGTGGCACAGTGATTAGTGTGCAGTATTGCAGGCTGACTCTGCCCACTGCCAGGAGTTCGATCCTGACCGGCTCAAGGTTGACTCAGCCTCCCATCCTTCCAAGGTCGCTAAAATGAGGACCTAGATTGTTGAGGGCAAGAGGCTGACTCTGTAAACTGCTTAGAGAGGGCTGTAAAAGCACTGTGAATCGGTATATACGTCTAAGTGGTATGGCTGTTGCTTTTTTTTACCATGGTAAAAAAAGAGTCACAAAATCTGGTGTGACTCACTTAACAATGACCTCGCTTAGCAATGGAAATTCGGGGCCGATTATGGTCGTACGTTGACGACTCCTTATATCATCCATTGCTCTTTATTTAGATCCCATCCAAGCGATGCATTTTCCCGCTGAAATCAAACCGGGATGGAATCACCGTTCTGAGTTATTGGGGAGGAATGTCGACCTTTGAGGCAAGCGAGGGAGGAAGAGGAGCTGTGCTCATTTAATTAATAAAGGGAGTGCAAGAAAGAAGACGGGGTAATTTTATGCATTGCTGGTCCGATTCCTCCATCGAGGGAGAGCACCGACTTCTTTCTGCGCTATTTCTCCCCGGTTCTCAAGAGGAAAGGCTGAGAGCGGGGAAGAAAGGAAAATTCACAACCGAGCAACCGAATTAAGAGGGAAAGAGGTGGGAGAGCCATTTTTAATACTCTGCTGGCACTCTCCCCCCACATCTTCCCAGCAATGGGACCAGAGCAAAGCCAGAGCAGCACTGGCTGGGGAATTCTGGGAGCTGAAGTCCACAGGTCTTAGAGTCGCCTGGCTTTGAGAGCCTGGCTTTAGAGGTCCTACTCTGGCTGGGGAATTCTGGGAGCTGAAGTCCACAGGTCTTAGAGTCGCCTGGTTTTGAGAGCCTGGCTTTAGAGGCCCTGCTGTGGCTGGGGAATTCTGGGAGCTGAAGTCCACAGGTCTTAAAGTCAGCAAGTTTTGAGAGCCTGGCTTTAGAGGCCCTGCTCTGGCTGGAGAGGAACAAATGGAGCCCCACAGTGTCAGTGCCACAGTTATTGTGACCCAAAGCAGGTATTGTCCGATGATTTTTGGCAGGAACTTTCTCTGAGCTGCTTGCTTGGGGAAGAGAGCGTGCAAATATATAGGCTTCCCTGGATGTCTGTGGTGAGCAAGAGTGTCTCCTGGGTAACCAGAAGAGGAAGCTGCACAAACAAGCAACCTCTTGTTTCTGCTTTTCAGGCCATGCAAAGTTCACCCAGAGTTAATGGGGTGCTCTGGATCTCCATTAATTTTCGAGGCGAAGTGAAGCTGCCATGCTGTGGCAGAGTTTGCAAAGAGATCCAAAGTGACTGGATAACAATTTGTCTGAAAGGGTATAGGGTTTCCTGCCTGAGCAGGGAGTTGACTAGAAGACCTATAAGGTCCTGTCCTGTCCTGTCCTGTCCTGTCCTGTCCTGTCCTGTCCTATCCATTCTATTCTTTATTCCATTTCATCTTCTCTTCTCTTCTCTTCTCTTCTCTTCTCTTCTACTCTACTCTACTCTACTCTACTCTACTCTACTCTACTCTACTCTACTCTACTCTACTCTACTCTACTCTACATTCTATTCTATTCTATTCTATTCTATTCTATTCTATTCTATTCTATTCTATTCTATTCTATTCTAATCTATTCTATTCTATTCTATTCTATTCTATTCTATTCTATTCTATTCTATTCTATTCTATTCTACCCTACCCTACCCTACCCTACCCTACCCTACCCTACCCTACCCTACCCTACCCTACTCCATTCCATTCCATTCCATTCCATTCCATTCCATTCCACCCTACCCTACCTTACCCCACCCTACCCTACCTTACCCTATCATCATGCTGATTGCCGTCCTTTCAGACCTCCCTCTGGTCTCAAGAGAGGTCTGTCAGGAATGAAATCCAGCAGGTTCTGACAGGTTCTGGAGAACCAGTAGCGGAAATTTTGAGCAGTTTAGAGAACCGGCAAATACCACTTCTGGCTGGCTCCAGAGAGGGCAGGGAATGGAGATTTTGTAATATCCTTCCCCTGCCACACCCAACAAGCCACGTCTACAGAACCGGTAGTAAAAAAAAAATTGGATTTCACCACTGAGGTCTGTGTATGCACACCCATTCTGGGTCAAGACTGGACAGGGTCAGGAAGCCCTTTGTCATGGCACAACAGACAGCAGATTTGCTTTGATGGGGAAAGTCACCTCACTTTTCTAATATGAAATATTTCTGAGAAGGGAAGCTGAGCTGCCTTGTACAGGCCTAGAAACCTGACATCACGTGGATGGTTGCTCTCCAGGGTCCTGAAAGCAAACATTCCCGAAATAGGATTGTGTCCTGTTTCAGTTTTGTCCTTTGCTGTATACCTTGAAGGAAGGAAGGAAGGAAGGAAGGAAGGAAGGAAGGAAGGAAGGAAGGAAGGAAGGAAGGTCTATGGAGATTCCCAGTCATCCAGATCATGGTTCTCCCAAAGGTGCTTTTTCAAGAGGCAACTGGACTTTATTGGTTTTTCTTTGAAGACGTTTCACTTCTCATCCAAGAAATTTCTTCAGCGCTGACTGGATGGTGGGGAAGAAACAAGGAAGTGAGAAAGAGAAGAGGGAAGGAGGGAAGAAGGAAGGAAGGAAAAGAGGGAGAGAAGGAGGAAGGAAGGAAGGAAGGAAAAGAGGGAGGGATGATAGAAGGAAGGAAGGAAGGAAGGAAGGAAGGAAGGAAGGAAGGAAGGAAGGAAATTGCCCCATTTATGAAAGAATGAGGCCCTGGTTTCTGCACCTTAAGTTTATATGCTGATGGATACCAAGGTCTGCCTCTTTAAGATTTCTAAGGTGAAAAATCTGCAAGTGAGATGGGAACCTGCAAAACAGCCCCACCTATATTGGGAATTCTGCCTCCCAGAAAGAACTCAGAAATTCACCTCTAGTGTGTTTGTTTTATGAAAACACAACTCCACGTTTGAGTAAAGTCTGGAAGAAAAATGGCTGATGCTCTTTTTTTAATTTAAGACCCAGACATACATGTTATTTATTTTATAATATACTAATGCTGTCTGACGCACAAAGCATCCCCAGGCAGTGCATATAATTTTAGAAACAAGGAAAAAAAAGTACACACAACAAGAAATGCAATAAAGAGGGGGGAAAAACCCCATAAAACAAGACTATTGGAAACATGCAATGGGACACTAGTCACACTTATTGGACGATCTTATTGTATTTTTTTTTTTTTAAAAAAAAAAAAACCAAGCACAATAAAACATGACATGGCAGCTCTCCCCTATTAGCCTGAAGTTTGGGACCAAAGCCATAGTTTTAGGCCTTTTGGGAACCCCCAGAGAATGGGGTCTACAGGACCTATGGAGTTAAACCTCCTCTTTTGCAGCCCCACGTCTACAGAATAGCTTCTCCCCAGAGACCAGACCTGCCTTCATCCTGTGGGGTGTTAGATGAATCATTCCAGCTCCATCTTGGAACTGGGATCTCCAACCTTGGCAACCTTAAGATTTGTGGACTTCAACTGGGAATTGAAGTCCACAAGTCCTGAAGATATCACAAGTCTTAAAGATATCAAAGCTGGCTGAGGAATTCTGGGAGTTGAAGTCCACAAGTCTTAAAGACAGCAAAGCTGGCTGAGGAATTCTGGGATTTGAAGTCCACAAGTCTTAAAGTGGCCAAGGTTGGAGACCCCTGCCTTGGAAGAAAGCCCTGGGAAGAGATTGAGGGGAAGTTAGGACCTTCAGCCTGGGTTGTCTTTGGCTGCATTCGTTTTGGGTGACTTTGGTTGCTTTTCTTAGCCCTCCTGAGATTCGCATTTTGTGCTGGGGTTTGTCATTCCATCCCAGGATTTCTGCATTTGAGCTCTTTTCCTGGAAGAAGAAGGAGGAGCTGCTCTGTGTCCAAGGCATCAAAAGGAGGGAAGGAAATGAAGAAGTAAAATTAGAGAGGGCCAGGCTCAGCAAGGCTGTTATGGGAGCTCTGGGAGATTAAACTTTGAAAACTTGTCATCTCCCTCCCTCCCTCCCTCCCTCCCTCCCTCCTTCCCTCCCTCCTTCCTTCCTTCTTTCTCCTCCTCCTTTTTTTCTTTTCTTCATCTATCTTCTCTTTTCCTTCCTTCCTTCTTCCTCCTCCTTTTTCTTCTTTTTGTCTTCTATCCTCCCTCCCTCCTTCTTTTCCTTCCTTCCTTCCTTTTCTTCCTTCCTCCCTTCCATTTTCTTTTTCTTCCTTCCTTCTTCTTTTCCTTCCTTTGTTCCCTCCCTCCCTCCTTCCTTCCTCCCATTTTCTTTTCCTCCCTCCCTCCCTCTTTCTTCTCCTCTCCTCTCCTCTCCTCTCCTCTCTTTCTCCTTCCCTTCCCTTCCCCCCTTCCCTTCCTTCTTTTTCCTTCCCTTCTCTTTCCCCCTTCCCTCCCCTTCTTTCCATTTCTTATTTCTGCCGATTTGTGGCTCGGAAGGGCTCCTTTTTTTTTTCCCCTCCTTTCCTGAAGAGATCTGAGGAGACATCAGCAGCAGAGAGAGATGAAGCTGATTTGGGAAGCAACCTTTCTCCGCAAAGCCTCAACTCACGGGTGGTCTTTGCAAGATCCATTCTTATCTAGCTTTTTTTACAAGGCATTGTGCTGCACCCCCCCCCCCCCACTCCCTTTCCTGGAAGATTTCTTTGATCCTGCAGGGCCAGCAATTCAGGTTGTTTTTTTTTTTAATTTTACTTGTTTCTGGGATCAGTGCCTAGGTCACAGTAGAAGATAAAATAAAATGGATATATTACAGCTGCAGATTCAGAAAAGGGGCCTCAAGCATCCTTGGTCAGCCAGGGTCAGTTTCTAAGACAGAACAAATGATAAATCAGCAGGCATGACCTTGTTTTTATAAGAGTTGAGGTCAGAATATTAATTTCAGCAGGATCAGGATTTACCCTAAGTAATGCAAGAACTATAATTTCAACTATAATGTCACTCAAACCCAGGGAAAGCAATTGAGAGTCACAGCAAGTGAGAAAAAGGCAAAAGGCAACCCCCCCCACATTTGAACAGTAAAGACTAAAAATAAAATATAAAACGAAAAAATAAAATAAAATGAAAGCTTTGGGGAGAATGGAAATCGTGTATGACAACAACGACTGGTAAGAAGACTTTGTTATTGGATTATCCCTGGACTATTTGTTTTACTATCTACTGATGTATATGTGAATGACCTGGACTGTTTATTGGACTGTGCCTTATTACTATTTCCTAAAAGTAAACACAACTCAGTGTATCTGTGTGTTGGCTGTGTTATTTCCTAACTACTCTCAATCGCTTTTCACATGCACACCCTTGCTACTCAAGGGTTGCTCTGCGAATTCCTCAACAGTTAGCATCACCTTTACATCTCGACATGCCGAGTCACACCTTTCATTGACCGAATTGGGAGCTCACATACAGGCAAGGGAAATGATGGTCCCTGGGTATGTGGAACAATCACACTTCTCCTTTAATGTTCTCCAGGTTGAGGTGATACCTAGCTAAGTCTAAAATAAGAGCTTGTGTAAACAGCCCTCCTGTCTGACAGCTTGGCAGCATTAAGGCCTCCGGTGCCGTGTCTTGAAATCGGCATCGGAGGATTAAAATTCCTCATCTCCACCTGCACGCGGCTCTCTCCAGCTGAGGGCTGACAACCAAATTATTTGAAGAATTAGATCCAGGGGAAGCTTATCCTTCCATCCCAAAGCAGGGGCTCAGTTGGCAAAGAGGTTCTTTCTTGGATTGCTAGAATTGGAGGACGATGTTTCTGCTCTTCGTTTCTGCAGAAGGAAGCCTGTTCTGAGAAGGTTGGGCTTCTTCCATAGGTGTGCCTCCTTCTCTCATGTTCCATCACCATTCATGGTGTGCAGACAGGGAGACAACAGCAGTCCAAGAGTGAAGGAAAGACCTGCATGCCATGCAATCCAGGTGGGCTTGCGCAGCCAAGGAGGGTCTTTTAAGATGAATTTCCAAGAAGCTCTTGGTATCAGACCTGGAAGCCATCTTTTACATTTGGGCCTCCAGGCCTGCCACATATTCTTCTGTGGGAAAATGGGAGGGGGGATTGCATAGAGTATGGGTGATATGTAGTATGTAGTCAAAATAACATTCCTTTCTCAGAGAGTCAAGGACGCATTGCCCCGGCACCTGGAGTCAGATAGCTGGGAGGTGTCTCCAGTTTGGACAGTGGATGATTGGACCATGTGATGGACATGAGTGTGCAAGGAAACAGACTTGAACTTTCACGGGTGGGGAAAACCTGGAAACTTTCAGATTCGGGTTTTCCCAGATGTGCCAATTTGACATCTTCAATAAAAAGGAACTTTGAGGAACCTCAAGCCTTGGAGTTTTCTTTTGTTGGGGCTGTTACTTGGAACCCTGACATTTGGTTGTCCTCCCAACAGAGTTCCTCAAGAGACATTTTAGAAAAGAACCAAATGTTTCACGATACCATTTTCATCACATTTTGGCTCTCACGGCCATCGGGTGGGGCTTCAGCTAGACTGATTCCAATATGAAGGAGATGAAGAACAGCCTCAGGCTGGGACATTCAATGGTTCTTCAGCCCAACCCAACAAAAACTGGGTTTCTTGCTAGCCTTGAGGAGATTCTAATTGTCCACTGTCCAGCTGACTCAGCTCGGTGACTGAGAAACAAAAATTAACAGATTAACGGAGTTGGAAGGGACCTTGTAGGTCACCTAGTCCAACCTCCCCCAAACAGGAGACCCTACACCATTTCTGACAGATGGCAGTCCAGTCTCTTCTTGAAAGCCTCCAGTGATGAAGCTCCCATAACCTCCAAAGGCAACTTCTGTTCCACGGGTTGATTGTTCTCACTGTCAGGAAATTCCTCCTTATTTCCCGGACGACATTCTCCTTGAGCAGTTTCCATCCATTGTTCTTTGTCTGACCTTCGGGTGCCTTGGAAAATAGCTCGACCACCTTCCTCTCTGTGGCAGCCCCTCAAATATTGGCTGAAGTGAATGAAGTGAACGAGTGAAAGTGAGAGAGTGAAAGAGGCTCTCTTCCCTTCCCTTTGCTTTCTGTGTCAAGGTTCAGATGTCGTGCAAAACCACTATGTGGGTGTTTGACTTGGGCTTAGCAGAATGCATGATTACAGTCGCTGCACATCAAAAACGCCGGATAATGGTCTAGCGTTACCTCACAGGCTTTTTCTTTGGGCTGCCTCTAAGGTCCTTCTTCTCTGCCTCATCTCCTCTCTCTAGCATTGGATAACAAAAGGCAATAGCCCAGGAACCTTGTGGCCTGCAGGGATAGGATCTGTCAGACTGGCTTCAACATATCTCCGAATGAATGAATCCCAGGTAGAGTATTTAGTCGCCTATCCTTTCAAAAAAGGGTTGTGTGCCAGGGATCAAATTTTGGAGGCCGTGTTCATCGATCTGAAAAGACATTGTGTACTTTCTGGTTCTCAATAGCCCACAGTTCCTCAACAAGACAGAACCCGGTGGATGAAATGTCTTAACAAAAGGAACAGGAAGAAACCCTCAGGACACAGAATTCACTTGTACAATGTGGGGCCTCCAGATACGTGACATTGGCTGTTGAGTTGCAATGACTTCAGACAGGGAAGAAAGAAATAGACAGAGGGTACAGTGGTCCTCCCATGAAGGGCTTCTAATATTTAGAGAGACGGTGCCACAACCACAGCTCTGGGAGATTGTGGTTTTCCTAGAGTAGCTGCATAGACACCGGGAGAAACAGAAGGATGGAAGTGTGTGAACCTGTTGTGGCCCGCCAGCGGCCAGAGGAGCTGGCAGCAGACTCGGACAGTGAGGAGGTTGGGGAGGAACATGGGCCAGCTCTGGAGTCTGGGGAAGGCTCTGATGAGGGCTCTGCATCAGAGGCAGAGAGGGAGCCAGGGCCGTCTGATAGTTGTCAGCTGCCTTCGGAGTCGGACATCAGTGAGGCAAAAGAACAGCTGGAGCCTGTTCCCAGTGTGCACATGCACAGAGCTGCCAGGAGAAGGGAACAGTTAAGGAACAAGGGTCAACTCAGGAGTAAAGCCACAGGTGGATGGTGAATGGCCCCTCCCATAGGGAATAAAGAGGAGTGAAAGGGGAGGGGAGTTTGCAGGAGACAATCCGTTCATTTCATTAGTGTGAAGATCTGTTCGTGATTCTCAGAGACTCCTTGCCAAGTATTTTCTTGTACAGCATTGCGTTTGGAAGATATCCTGGCCTGGCAGCTCTCCAAGCCTGATAAGGTCTGTGGTTGTAAATTCACCCTTGAAAGACTGTTTGCCTGGACTTTGCTGGATGTGAATGAGAGGAATTCACATTAGCCAAATACAAAGGGGTTTTGTCAAGATAAGGAGTCTGCTTCGTGCTTTTGGGAAGCCTAAGAACCTTATTCCAGATTCAGTACCATATTTCTACTAGGGGCAGATAGATCACCCACAATTCTCCTTCACGTAGAGGCATCTTGAGAGCAGAGGTGAAATTCAGCAGGTTCTGACAGGTTCTGGAGAACCGGTAGCAGAAATTTTGGGTAGTTCGGAGAACCGGCAAATGCCACCTCTGGCTGGCCCCAGAGTGGGGTGGGAATGGGGATTTTGCAGTATCCTTCCCCCAGGAGTGGGGAGGAAATGGGGATTTTGCAATATCCTTCCCCCAAGAATGGGGAGGGAATGGGGATTTTGCAGTATCCTTCCCCCAGGAATGGGGAGTAAATGGGGATTTTGCAGTATCCTTCCCCCAGGAGTGAGGAGGAAATGGGGATTTTGCAGTATCCTTCCCCCAGGAGTGGGGAGGAAATGGGGATTTTACAGTATCCTTCCCCCAAGAGTGAGGAGGGAATGGAGATTTTGCAGTATCCTTCCCCCAGGAGTGGGGAGGAAATGGGGATTTTGCAGTATCCTTCCCCCAGGAGCGGGGTGGGAATGGGGATTTTGCAGTATTCTTCCCCTGCCATGCCCACCAAGCCATGCCCACAGAACTGGTAGTAAAAAAAAATGGAATTCCATCACTGCTTGAGAGGGTTGGTCCACCTTGACCAAAGGTGAAGTTTGGATTGCTCTCCCTCAATTGGGTGGCCGGTGTTGCTAATGGAGACTTTTGCTTATGCCTGACACAAAAGCAGAAGTTTTTTTTTTTTCTTTTAACCAACTGAAATGAAATCGTGCCATTTCTTTGTCTCCCTGAAAAGAAGCATCTTTTGATAGGGCTTCATGCTGAAAGGATGACATTTCGATGAAAGACAGGAGGAGATCCATTTCTCTTTGAAGATCCAGGCAGACCTATGTGGTGCAGTGGCCTAGAGGTGGAGCTCTCGCCTCACAATCAGGGGGTTGTGAGTTCAATCCTAGGTGGAGGCAGATATTTCTCTCTCTGGGCACACTGAGAATATATCTGCTGAATATAACTCCGCACCGGCGACAGGAATGGCATCCGGCCATTGAAACATTCTGCTTGCTCCAATCAGTTGCCCAGACTCCATCCCGCAAGGGATTATGGGGTCGTTAAAAGAAGATGAATGATCCGGGCAGACCTATGTTATTGTCTCACGTTCCTGTAAAACTTCTTTGCGTTCAGAAATTGTGGGTGCTCCAACACTGGAGCCTTTTAAGAAAGGACTGGGGTGTCAGGTTTCGATGCTATCTCAAAATAAATGAACTTCCAAACTGCTGATCTTTAAGGAAATTTTCTCTTTATTCGAGCACAGCAACCTGATCCTGACTCTTCGTGGTCAGTACTGACCTTTGCCTCCCAATCCCTCCCTTTCCGATCCCCAATTCTCTGCTTCTCATTGGCTATCTTCCAAGTCACTTTCCTGATTCCTTTCTTCATCATGTCACAGGAATGTCTTCCCCCTCCCCATCTCCGAGGAGACCGAATCTTCAAAGGGATTTAGCAGGCAAAAGTTCAGGCTTCTCCTCCCTTTTCTATGTCAGTTTTGAGACGCTGACATGGGGAACCATTTGTCTAAAATGATATAGGGTCTCTTGCTTGAGCAGGGGGTTGGACTAGAAGACCTCCAAGGTCCCTTCCAATTCCATTATTATCTCCTTCTGTAATCAGAAGCTACGTGAGCTCGAATTGGGATTTACTCTTACCAGTTCTTGTCCTGTAGTCTGCGTGGAAGATTAAATCCACCAGAAATCAAGTATGAAATTCCATCCTAACTGAGAGGTATGAGGAGTAGATTCCATTGAAGAAGCCAACTTCTCAAATCTCTCATTTCCTGTCTCCAACGTAGCCAGTTCTATCTAGCCAGTTTGTAGTTCCTTCACTCAACCCCCTTGTTAGTTAGCTAATAAGCCTGGCTTGGTTACATGACTATTTATTGATTTTTATTTTTATCCTACCTCTATTACTTCATAAGTATCTCAAGGTAATGAATGTGTATAATTACCCCCTCCTCCTCTTTTTCTTCACAACAACTCTGTGAGGTGGTTTGGGCTTAGAGAGTGGGTCATCCAGCTGCTTTCATTCTGAGGCGGGACTAGAACTCCCAGTCTCCTGGTGATCAGCTCAAAGTCACCCAGCCACTTTTGTGCATAAGTCGGGACTAGAACTCACAGTCTCCTGGCAATTGACCCAAAGTCACCTAGATGACGTTCATGCCTAAGGTGAGACTAGAACTCGCAGTCTCCTGTCTATTGGTCCAAAGTCACCCAGCCACTTTCGTGCCTAAGGTGGGACTAGAAATCACAGTCTTCTGGTGATTCACCAAAATCACCCAGCCAGCTTTTATCTCTAAGGCGAAACTAGAACTCACAATCTAGCAATTGGCCCAAAGTCACCCAGCCACTTTCTTGCCTAAGGTGGGACTAGAACGCCCAGTCTCCTGGCAATTGGTCCAAAGTCACCCAGCTACTTTCTTGCCTAAGGTGGGACTAGAACTCACAAGTCTCCTGGCAATTGGTCCAAAGTCACCCAGCTACTTTCTTGCCTAAGGTGGGACTAGAACTCCCAGTCTCCTGGCAATTGGTCCAAAGTCACCCAGCCACTTTCTTGCCTAAGGTGGGACTAGAACTCACAAGTCTCTGGTGATTAACCCAAAGTCACCTAGATGACGTTCATGCCTAAGGTGAGACTAGAACTCACAGTCTCCTGGCAATTGGTCCAAAGTCACCCAGCCACTTTCTTGCCTAAGGTGGGACTAGAACTCACAAGTCTCCTGGTTTCTAGGCCAGCACCTTCCCCACCGGACCAAACTGGCTCTCAGAACCAATCCCAGTTCTACGGAACAGCTGAACACCTGTGTGAGTGCGTGATGCCTTTTGCACACTCTTTTGGAGATAGTGAGAAAACGACCGTCTACCTCCCCATCCTAACCTGGGGAGTAAAGTAACGATGCCGAGTGAGCCTTGGAACCTCATCGACATGTTGAAAGGGCCCTCCTCTCTCCTCCAGAACCTTCCAAAGCAGTTCTAATATCATTTGTCAAAATGAAAATCTCAGCTTCGGAAACCAAGGGATGGCGAGAAGCTTTTTAAAAAGCATTAGGCACGGGGAGGTATAATTAAAACCCGATAAGAGAAGATTGAAAACGATGACGGGGTCTGGGCGAAGGATCTCTAATCTCTGGGCTTCTTCGAGATGCTTTTGCAATAAAATCACCAGCCTCTGGCAGCTGCACAAAAGAAAATTGGCAGGGAAAAAGAAATATATTTTTTTCCCCCTCCTTGCTGGGTCCCATTTACATGTTCATAATAGAGATTTTGAAGCCCCTAATGAGAAGGAATGCGCATTGTGGAAAGTTGGCGATTAAAACACAAGCAGAAGCTCCTATTCGCATTCACAAGGCTGTGACTGTGTCTCTCTCTGTGTTAATTACATCAAAGGAACAGGCAGGCCAGGGCTGTTTGTGGGGCTCCAGACACTTATGGGGTTGCTGATGGTGCCTAAGCTCCACCTTTCCTTCTGTTCTGCCCCAGCTATGGAACCCCAAAGAACACAGCACACACAAAGTTTCTACAAAACTTAAATTTACTAAAATAACTCAGTCTTTTCCAAACAAAGGCTGTTAATAAACTTCCTACAAGAAAACAAAGATAAAGTAGTCACAATCTTACTACGGTTGGCAGAAAGCCCAGAAGCAATTTGCAGAGAATCCAGACGTGAAGGAAAATGAACTAAAGTTGTTCCCTACAACTTGCTTCAGTCGGCGTCCTTCCTTAAATAGGCTAAGGGAGTGGCCAATTAGCCCCAAGCCTTACTCTTGAGGAGACCTCCTCCTGAGGAGCCACTCCTGCCTTTTGGCTGCTCTGCGTGCCCGTGCATCGAGAAGAGGCCCCTCCTCTTCTTCCTCTTCACTTAAGGGAGCTTCTGGAGGTTCTGAAGACCCTGGCTGAATCCCCACATCTGGCACCACATCTTCTCCAGCCTCCTCATTGTTTGACTCGAGTGCCAGCTGTACAGGCTGCTGGCACAGCATCACACCAGTCTCCTCGCTGTCGGAATTGGTGCTCATCTCTGTTTCAAAGCCGAAGAGCCAGCGCTGTCCAAAGAAGTCTTCGTGGTCATGTGGCCGGCATGACTAAACACCAAAGGCGCACAGAACGCTGTTACCTTCCCACCAAAGGTGGTGCCTATTTTTCTACTTGCATTTTTTTTTACGTGCTTTCGAACTGCTAGGTTGGCAGAAGCTGGGACAAGTCATGGGAGCTCACCCCATTACGTGGCACTAGGGATTTGAACTAGGGATTCGTGACTTACTCCCCCCCCCATTTTTCCAATCTCTCCAAAGTTCATTTTTTAAAAATCGATTCTTCTTAAACTCAAAGTTTGGCACCCTTGCATTGGCCAAGCAAAGCACGGAAAAAGAAGGGATCCATTGGCTACCCAAAATCCTGGATCTACCTCCCCAAAATCAGCCTGTTTTTCCCCACTTCTTGGATGCAGCCCGTCAGGTGAGGCTGCGGCAAGCCTCTGCTAGAGCTACAGTATCAAAATTTAATGTCTTCCTGATGAAGCAATTAAAAGGAGGAATACACACTTTGATATGCAGCCCAAAGGAGAAGCTTGAATATTTAATAGCGCTGCCGGCTTTAAAAGTCCCAAACAAATACGTACAACAGGAGAGGCAAGTGACAGCTTTATTTTAATCATAAGAGGATGAAAATAAGAAGGGATGGTGGGGGGGGGAAAGTGGGGGGGGGCACAGCTTGGTAAAAGAGAAAGAGGCAGGCTCATTAGAAGCAAGAAGAAGCAACAGCAGTTTGTGGCGCAGAAGGGGACTGTGCCAGGCTACAACCGAGTTGTTTTCCCACACAAGGAAGCCCCCGGGGGGAAGAAGGGAGGGGCTGATGCTCACTTGATGCTGCTGAGATCTGTTTCAGTGGAGCAGTTTTAAATAGGAGGGCAGCTGAGCAGAACTGCATGGAGATGGCTAGTTGCAGGGAGACGCCGCCAGGCCTTGATACATCGCGCAAAAGGGAGAGTTTGCGCTCGTTTCGCTGACCTACGACCCACGCAAACGAACTGGACAAAAGTTCGGAGAAGAGCGACTAAGATGGTCAAAGGCCCGGAGACTAAAACAGATGAAAAACGGTTGCAGGAATTGGGTTTGGAGAATCTGGAGGGACGCGGTGACTCAGTGGCTAAGACGCTGAGCTTGTCGATCGAAAGGTCGGCAGCTCAGCGGTTCGAATCCCTCGTGCAGCATAATGGGGTGAGCTCCCATGACTTGTCCCAGCTTCTGCACAACCTAGCAGTTCGAAAGCACGTAAAAAAAAATGCAAGTAGAAAAAGAGGGACCACCTTTGGTGGGAAGGTAACAGCGTTCCGTGCGCCTTTGGTGTTGAATCATGCTGGCCTCATGACCACGGAGACGTCTTCGGACAGCGCTGGCTTTTTGGCTTTGAAACGGAGATGAGCACTGCCCTCTAGAGTCAGGAACGACTAGGGAACCTTTACCTTCAGTCTAAAGAAAAGAAAAATTAGGGGGGACATGAAAGTGGTATTCTAGTATTTGAAGGGCTGCCACAAAGAAGAGAGGGTCAAATTATTCTCCAAAGCACAAGAAACAACAGATGGAAACTAACCAAGCAACCTGGAATTAAGGAGAAATTTCCTAACAGTGAGGACAATTAACCAGTGGAACAGCTTGCCACCAGAAATCGTGGGCGCTCCATCACTGGATGTTTTAAAGAAGAGTCTAGACAGTCACTTGTCTGAGATGGTATAGGTTCTCCTGCTTGAGGAGGGGGCTGGACTAGAAGACCTCCAAAGTCCCTTCCAGCTCACTCTATTCTATTCTATTCTATTCTATTCTATTCTATTCTATTCTATTCTATTCTATTCTACTCTACTCTACTCTACTCTACTCTACTCTACTCTACTCTACTCTACTCTATTCTATTCTATTCTATTCTATTCTATTCTATTCTATTCTATTCTATTCTATTCTATTCTATTCTATTCTATTCTATATAGTTAGATAGAAATAGCAATAACAGTTAGATTTGTACACTACCCCATAGTGCTTTACTCACAATCTCCGGGTTTTCAAGCCAGCACCTTCATCAATACACCAGACTTCTTGTGGAGAACTATGAACCTAGCCAATTCTGATTTATATTCCACAAAGCATGATACGGTGACATGTAAACTCCTGATATTAGTCAAACTGGCTGCACAACAACCAACCTCTATGTTCAGAGGCAGTGCCCAACTTGAAGAAATTGGTATCTAGGGATGCTGGTGGACCTTCCAGAAGACCAGATGAACCTGACCCAGCTCAGCTTATGTTGTTACCTTCGTCTGCAAATATAGTAACCCAATGCTCTTTTCATCTTCTGCACAAGGTCCAGAAAATTGCTCGTTTAGAAAGCGATTGTTCCTGGCGTTACCTTTTTGAGAAGCTGCAGAGCAGGTGAGTTGGGTTTCCAGGGACGCCAGGAAGATGACAAAAGGCTGTGACAGTTACGCACAGCGCTGGGGCCATTTAGTCAGAAGGAAACGGAAAAGATAAAGGAACAGAGATGACACGCATTTCCAAACACCCGAAAAGGCTCTTCATAAAAATGATGGAGGGGAATTCTTCCCTGCTGTCATAAAAAAGGAGAAGAGTGAAAGAGGGTTTAAATCATCTTATCTAGATTCAGAGATGAATAGTCAGAGAGAAAGACAGACCCATTTTTTTTAACTCTTAAGAATGCTGGGTTAAAGGGAGAGTGTCAGAGGTGGGTTTTCACCAGGTTTTGACCAGTTCTGGAGAACCGGTAGCGGAAATTTTGAGTAGTTCGGAGAACCGGTAGTAAAAATTCTGACTGGCCCCGCCCCCATCTATTCTCTGCCTCCCGAGTCCCAGATGATCGGGAGGAAATGGGGATTTTGCAATACCCTTCCCCTGGTTTGGGGAGGGAATGGTGATTTTACAGTATCCTTCCCCTGCCACGCCCACCAAGCCACGCCCACCGAACCGGTAGTAAAAAAAAATTGAAACCCACCACTGGACAGGGTGCCAAGGAGAAGTCAAAGAGTTGTGATGACGTTGGACAAAGGTCCTTCAGAAACATCAGGAGGAACATTTTCCACCTTCAGGGAAGTATTCTTTCAAAGGCTTTGTGATTGTTATCTAAAACGCACAACCCCAAAATATGCGTAGCTTTGTCCGTTTTAACTGTTAGAGCACTTTTGAATGTAAATTTAGATATGTCACCGAGAATTGCATTATTGTTGGTGGTGGAAAAACGGGATATAAATGAAACAAAAAAAGAATTGATTGTAAATTTGATAATGGCAGCTAGATTAGTGACAGCTAAATATTGGGGATGAAATTGGGACATTCAAAGAAATTAAATTTGGAGTACGGCAACAAATGATAAATTAACACCAGAAATTAAATTTCAAAAAGGGATGATCAAAGCAAACAATTATCGTGAAATATGGGGGGATTTTATAAAATCAGCGTTGGTGGAAGGCAAAGGGAATAAGCCTACTCAAGAATATATGTTGTTTTGAATATATTGGATATCTTTTAATTGTTATAGACGAAGAAATATAAAGGGAGGGGGGAATGGTCTCCAGGGAGTGGGGGTGCACTGTAATATTTGGGTTCCCCCCTTTTTTCTTTTTTTGTATTTAGATGCAAATGTATTATGTTTGTATTATTTGTATTTAAAAAATTAAATTAAAACAAATTAAAAAAAAAAACAACAGTGGATGTTCTACTTTTTAGCAGCTGCCTTCACTAAGGATCTCAGTGAATTTAACATGCTTGGCACCAAATCTTGAGTCCTATTTTGTTTAACAAGCCACAATTGGCCGTGTTTTATAACCCACTGAGCCAAAACGAGTGAGGAGGTGGAGTCATTGAGCAAAACTTTTACTTCTTTCCAAGAATTAAGCACGCAAGAAAAGACTCTTTGAAGTCATCTTTATCTCCTGGTGGCTTCATGGACACATCCATGTAGCTTCTTCATGGTAGCATGGACTGATTTGACATTATCTTCTTTTTGGGATATGTTTGAAAGAAAGCCCAGTCTAGTCTATAATTCTAGGATTTCTCAGCCCCTCTGATCCTGTTTAGTTTTTTCAAGATCAACCGGAGTTCACCATCTTGTTAGACTTGCAAAATCAAAGCTTCCAAATTCATCCTTCCAAGCAGCAGAAACATTGGAACACGTTCTTCCTGAAAAAAAGAAAAGAAAAAAGGAAGAAAAAAAATCCAAGAATTCCAAGCCGAAGAGCCAGCGCTGTCCGAAGACGTCTCCGTGGTCATGTGACCGGCATGACTAAATGCCAAAGGCGCACGGAACGCTGTTACCTTCCCATCAAAGTTGGTCCCTATTTTTATAAACTTGCATTTTTTAACGTGGTTTCGAACTGCTAGATTGGCAGAAGCTGGGACAAGCAACGGGAGCTCATCCCGTTAGGCGGTACTAGGGATTCCAACCACTGAACTGCCAACAAGCTCAGCATCTTAGCCAGTGAGCCACCGCGTCCCTTATACACAATAGATACCATCACCATAATCCTCCAAAGCTGCCAGTTTTCAACTTTTCAAGGACTCGATAACAATAACGATTCTGGGATTCTGAGGCTCGCCTTCCAGGATTACAACTATTCAGATTCCCTCATGCACCTTCTACATGTGTACAACCTTAGTCAAGTCACTTCCCACCTCCCCTGCTTTCTTTGACTTTGCTCCAGCCTACACCACTGGCAAGAACGAGGAGAAAGTGAAACAGGTGGCGAGTTGCCAAGCACAGTCTTACATTTCACGAGAGATGTGGAGAACGTTGAGAAGACAAGACTCTGGAGAAGCCGCCGATGTCTTATTATAATAAGGCTTGCAAATTTCTTCTCAACGGCTTCCAGGGTTCGTAAATTTTCTAGCTCAGGAAGTTTTGCAAGTGGAGATTTTCCGTACGAGGGGAAGAGGAAAAATTTGAAGGGACAGGTACTCTTGGACTTCTCATTCTGTACGGGACCAACGGGGAAGTAGGAGATATCATAGAAGGAATCTGAAGCAGCTGGTGGAGTGAGTTTAAGTTATCACAAGTACTACTAGTGAAGAAGAGGCAGCTGGTAGCCTAAGAGTTTATCTACTGAATCCCAGGTGTTTTCTATCCATCTTTTCATACAGGCTTTGATACCCAAGGACACTGTTATTATGCAGCATCAGGTTTTCTTCTACTTAAGAGCATCACTATTGTGCCAGCTTCACCCTCCGCTGAAAGAGTGAGGGAGAAGAAGAGACCGAGAAGAAGAAGTATTTCTGCTAAATTGCAGGAGGTGGGAACGTTCTACAGTTGAAGGACTCCAGGAACCCTTGGCAGGATGTGATGTTCGACTTGTGACATTCATTCCATCTATAGTCAATTTTGTTTTTCACACCAGGGAGCAGACAGTTAAACAGGTTCACCAAGGCTAAATCCGCTAATATTTTCTGAAAAAAATGTCTGTAAAAGAGGATCAGATGAAGGCAGGAAAGGCCAAGGTTGAACCTTACTTGCTACCGTAGTAGCTAGCTTGATTTAAATAATGTTTTCCAAGTAGTAGAACATCAGGAGAGCTTTTAGGTCAAATCAGGCTACAAGTTCATGTAATGAACATTTGGTATCACAGCGTGGTGAACCAGGAGCAGGTGTGAAGCTCCCAGAGATGGGCAGGCCACTTCATTGTTGGCCTTTATCAGTTGGTCTTCAAGGATAAGGCTATTTATGATTGTGGAAATTATCAAAATTAGTAAACATCAATATCGTGGTCCAGGGATGCTATTCAGCAGGTTCTGGAGAACTGGTAGTGGAAATTTTGAGTAGTTTGGAGAACCGGCAAATACTACCTCTGGCTGACCCTAGAGTGGGGTGGGAATGGGGATTTTGCAGTATCCTTCCCCTGGAGTGGGGTGAGAGGAATGGAGATTTTGCAGTATCCTTCCCCTGGAGTTGAGTGGAAGGGGATTTTGCAGTATCCTTCCCCTGGAGTGTGTTGAGAGGAATGGAGATTTTGCAGTATCCTTCCCCTGGAGTTGAGTGGAAATGGGGATTTTGCAATATCCTTCCCCTGGAGTGTGGTGGGAATGGAGATTCTGCAGTCTCCTTCCCCTGCCAAGTCCACCAAGCCAGACCACGCCCACAGAACCGGTAGTAAAAAAAAAATTGAATTCCACCACTGCATCCACCTAGAAAAATCTCTCAATGGGAGGCCCACAGATCTTCTGATGGCCTCAAAAATCCAACAATTTATCAATATTTTTCCTTATAAACTATCTCCAGTCTCTCACAAACCAGTTTGGTTTAATTAGGAATATTATGGAGATAAGTTGATATAAAAATAACTGCAATCAATATATCCCATACTTACCCTAAGACGACATCTAAACACAATTACATCACTTTTGAATGCAAGTTATGACCATGCAAGGATCAAAAGAGTGCAGACCTGGCTTTTTTTAAGAGAACCAGCTGGGTTCCGATCTGATTAAATGAGAGCTACGGAACAGTCCTCCAATTTGCCTGCCATTTTCATTAAAATGTATTGTAGAGGAGACAGATGTCTCCGTAATAAGAACAGTCCTGAAATATGTAATCACCCAGTTCCAATTTTCCCATTTCTCAAGGGCAAGCATGCTCGGGAGAAGATATATTGCCGCACTTGCCCTCCAGAAGACCCCAAGGTAGGACATTAATTTGCATCAATGTCAACACTCTTTGCTTGTTTCAAGGCTGTGAAGCTAACAAAAGGAGTAAGTTTGGTTCTACAACTTGTCGAGGCTTAGATGTCTCAACTATGCTCTCCTCTCCAGGATTCAAAAATTGTTTAGCAACCGGTTCTCTGCCTGGTTGCTGGGTGGGTGTGGCCATGATGGGCGTGGCCTATTCGGCCTCCTGCACCATGGTGGCGGGGAGAGGAAGCCATTTATCTGAAAGGGTATAGGGCAGTGATGGCTAACTTTTTTGCCGTCATGTGCCAAAAGCGGGGGGGGGAGCATGGGGGGGTCATGCGCGCGGGTGCCCTCACCCATAATTCAAAGCCCCCTGCACCCCACACCCCCACGCATGCGTGCCTGACCCTCCCCGCCACGCTGCCCACACTTTTGGCACGGGATGGCACAGTGGGCCTGGTAGGCCCGTTTTTTGCCCTCCCCAGGCTCCAGAGGCTTTCTAGGAGACTGGGGAGAGCGAAAATGGCCTTCCCCACACCCTCCCCCGGAGCGCCTCCAAAGGCCGGAAACAGCTCGTTTCCCAACTTCCGGTGGGCCCGGAAGGCCCGAAAATCATTTGGCTGGCATGTGCATGTGTGCTGGATCTGAGCTAGGGCAACGCTCGTGTTCCACAGATATGGCTCCGTGTGGCACGCGTGCCATAGGTTCACCATCACAGGTATAAGCATGAGCTTGAGTGGCGTAGGGGGCTAATGCCTCCTACTAAGGCAGCATTTAACATCCAGCTGCCTGCAATTACGGCGAGTTCAATTCTCCCCAGGCTCAAGGTCGACTCAGCCTTCCATCCTTTCTAAGGTGGGTAAAATGAGGACCCGGTTTGTGGGGGGCAATAAGCTGACTTTGTATAAAATATACAAAAGGATGAAGGCTATTGCTTAGCGCATTGTAAGCCGCCCTGAGTCTCCGGAGAAGGGCGGCATATAAAAATAAATAAATAAATTAAATAAATAAAATAAGGTGTCCTAGTCGAGCAGAAGTTGGACTAGGTCGCTTCCAACTCTGTTAGTTTGTTTTCTGGCTTATGAATACAAGCCAAGATTACCGGTAACTACTTGCACACAGAACGTGGCTACCATCATTTTTGGGACTTGTTTGTTTGTGTAGCAAGTGTGTCAAAAAATCAACATACAGACTTAAAGCTATCTTCATCCCAACTAATGTGAAAAGCAAATAACATTATTTTCCCTGTGCTCAAAAAAATAAATAAATAAATAAAATCCCGCATAATTCTCCTTATAAACAACAACGTTTAGCATTCTGGAATTGTCTGTATGAAATTAGTAAGCCGCTTACACTCACTCCTGGTGTATCATCCTGAGTGTAATTGTGCAGAAGAAAGAAAGAGATTAAAATGCAAAACACCTCACTGTATTTAATTTTTTTTTTCAAAAAAAAAAAAAAAGAAAGTATGAAATCCCCCTTTTCAATCCTCTTTTTCTTCTGATTTTACAAGTGTTTTTTTTCCCACAAATTATTTTGTACACGCACGCCTGCATCTTTCACAAAGGATCTGAGCGAGACACACAGAGAGAATAATTTCAATTTTTCATAAATCTTCGAAATGAATACTTTAAATTCAAGGCGAAGACAAAACATTCTTACACCTTTAATTTCCACTCTGTGAAGTATAATGGAAAAAGCTGATTATTTTTAATTCTTCCCTTTAATAATGCAGCAATAGAGTGATTTAAGACTGGTGTATGATAATTACCTTCCCCATTTCCCCACCCACCCCCTCTTTTTAGCAAATGGAGTTTTAATAGAAATAGGAGCTCAGGTGCCGGAATTAATTCAAATGAGCTACTATCGGGTCACCCTCTGAATCGTTTGTGCAAATTATTTACCCATAACACAGTGCACTTCACTTCTCCAAGGGATCCCCCGCCGGAAGTGTGTGGGTGTGCAACACGTCACAAGGGAAATCACTACACTGCCAGACAGAAGCCAGCGGAGAGGAACTAGCAAATCAGGAAAATGTCAACCATGCAGCCAAGATATTCACTCATGGAAAATTGAAGGAAGGATTGGTGGATTTTCCACGCCTCAACACATTTATTTCTCACACCTGAGAGAAATAGGAGGAATCTATGCTTCGAAACTGGATTGGGTTGATTAAGAGTGGGATTGGGGGAGACACACACACCATTTATTCCCGGCTTGCTTTCCTTCAACCTGGTTTAATGAGCAAACTAAATTTGCTAGGGTTATACAAGTTGCCGAGTGAGTGGTGCGGTGGCCTAAAGGTAGAGCTCTCACCTCAGAATCAGGAGGCTGTGAGTTTGATCCTAGGTAGAGACAAATATTACTCTCTCTGGGCACAATGAGAATTATATCTGCTGAAACAAACTCCGTGTTGGTAACAGGAAAGGCATCCGGCCAGTAAACACTCAGCTCCATTCAGTTGTCCACCCAGCAAGGGATTATGGGGTCATTAAAAGATGAGGATGATACAAGTTGTCAAGTCATAAACCATGCTGTGGCTCCGTTGCCTGAGCCTGGGCTATCGACAGATGCAGACTCTGAGAGTGAGGGAGAGGAGTTGGCAAGGCCTCCCTCTCCAGGACCCTCCTCTCTGGCAATGCCTTCGGAGGACACCGAAGGCCAAGAGATAGGCCCAGAGCCAAGCACGTCCCCGCAGCCACAGGTGGACAGCGACGAAGGAGATAAATGCTGGCTGGACCCTCGACAGAGGTGCAGGGAGAAGCGTGCACAGCAGAGGGGAAGGCGTGCCAGAGATTAGCTGAATCAGTGGACCACACCCCACAGGGTATAAATGTGGCTGTGGTGGCCGGTTCAGTTTGTGACGAGCAAAAACTAGAAATAATCCATGATCTCTGCATTACTGGACTTCTGCCTGCCTTGTCGGACTGCATTTGGATTAATCCTTGTATTGCAGAAACTTTGCCTGCTTTATCGGAATGCTTGCAGTCTAATCTCTGTTTTGTGTGAGTAAAGTCTGAACTGGCAGCTAGCCACTGGGTTGCTGCCAGCTTTATCTTCAAAGATTTTGTCTTGTGTCTTATTAACTCCAGGCCGTCTGTGGGGGTGCGTGTGTGGGATGGGGACAGAACAAACCATGGCTGACAAACCACAAAAGTTGGGTTTACATAACATGCTGAACCGCACTTAGCATGATGTGTGAAGGTCGCTTTTGTTTCAGAGTGTTGTGTGCGGTTATTCTTTCTTAGCTTAGCCTATCTCACAAGGCCGTTGTGTCATCTTGGGCAACGAATCAAAAGTGGGATATAAGTGTGAAAGGACACTAAGGTTATGATGCCACCTGGCTTCATTAGCCAGTAAACACTCAGCTCCATTCCGAAGTCATTAAATGATGGGGAAAAAAAACCTCTTTAAAAGGTGCAGTACAGTAATGAATTGTTTGTTTGTTTGTTTTATTAAATTTATATACCGCCCTACTCCCAAAGGACTCGGGGCAGTGAACAGGCACAGAATAAAATACATAAATACAAAAGTTAGAAACAATTGAAGGAAGTTAACACTTGCTGGTAATGGGGGAGCTGTCCAATTTACTGAAAGGGCTTCTGTGTAAGCTCAACAGAAAAGAAATAAGGAAGGAGTAACCTCTGGTCCCAGTGACCAATTCAGTTTCGATCTTGCAACATAATCCTGGGACACGTATATTTCTGAGAAATAACTTTCACTTGGAATATTTGTGAGCAACAACTTTCATTTCTGGCCCCCAAGGAGTAGAAAAATTGGGTGAAATTCTCACAGATGGATCTTGTACATCTGGATCCCTTCACCTTCATCTTTGAAATAAATCACGGAATTAACCCACATTTGGTGGTGCAGCAGACTAAAGTGCTGTTAAGTGCTAGCACTTAGCTGCCAGCGGCCTGCAATTAGTGCAAGTTCGAATCTCACCAGGCTCAAGGTTGACTCAGCCTTCCATCCTTTCGAGGTAGGTAAATTGAGGACCCAGATTGTGGGGGCAATAAGACAGCTTTGTATAGAACAACGCCGCTTAGGCGGGGGCCCCCTGAAAGCCCTAATAAGCAGGTATATACAAAAAAGTATGCAGGCTATTGCTATAATGCATTGTAAGCCGCCCTGAGTCTACGGAGAAGGGCGGCATATAAATTGGACTAATAAATAAATAAATTCTGGCTTTGCAGATTATGCAGCCCATAGACTAACCAACCCAGCTAGCTTTACAGAGAAGGAACCAAGGCTGACATTGATGAACCTCGGTGGAAATTCAACCATTACATCTGCAACTTGACTGTTCAAGCAAACTGCAGCTGAGTTGCAATGCGTTGGAGAGGTCCTTCCCTCTCTTCCTCTGTTTCATTATACATTCTGTAGGCTTACTAGCTCTGATAAAATCTTGAGCAGAAGTCTCCAGGAGCTTTCACTGCCTGGAGAGCCTTAAAAATCGGGAACTGCGAACACCCCGGGGGTTTACAAGGTCATCCACAAGAGTCCTCTCTCCACTTTGTAACAGTGCTGAAGTGAAAGAATTTCAGAAGCCTTTGAAAAAAATAAAGTAGAAAAACCAAAGTCTATGCTAAAGGAAGAAAAAAAAAGAAAAGAAAAGAAAAGCAGAATCCAGGAAGACAGGTTTCAGCATTGAGATCACACAGCCATTGCTCTTTTTCAAGAAATGGATCCAAATTTGTGAAATTCCTAGATGGGAAACAAAAACAGATGATTGGCTTTAGATATCAGACTGCGGTACTGTCTCAAAATTAAATGAATCTCCAAACTGCCAATCTTTAAGGAAATCTTTCTTTAATTGAGCTCAGCCACCGGATCATGACTCTGCGTGGACAAGACTGACCTTTTGCCTCCCAATCCCTCCCTTTAAGCCTTGTGGACTTCAACTCCCAGAATTCCCCATGCAGCATGGCTGACTGGAGAATTCTGGGAGTTGAAGTCCACAGTTTTTAAAGTGACAACTCCAAAGCTGTTGAAGCTCTTACAATGGAAAGGGAGGCAGCCTGGACCATGGTTGATGTAATAGCACAAACCTAAATCACGGTTATTCCCCGGACTGGCCTTCCTTGACTTCTCTCATTGCACTTCCTGCTTGTTTCTTTTGATTCTGCCTCCGTAAAGCAATTGGAGGCTAATTTTTTAAAATCAGCATTAAATGCAAGACGCCCAGCTTCTAATTAAGTGCTGGAAATGGGGAGGGTGGGAAGAAACTTTCAACCACTCCAGATTTGATTCTCCACAAGTGCAGGCTAATGATTCCTTTTCAAATGTCAAGCTGTTTGCATCCTCCTTCCTTTTCTAAATTATTTCCATGGTGCTGGCTTTGGGCAACAGAAAGACCAGCCAATTTACCATTGGGTGTTGCTTTCCTAACATCTAAGTGAGGCATTGGAAGGAGAGGAGAAGCCATGATTCTTATTACTGCTTTATTTGTATCCCGACTTTATTATTTTTACAAATAACTCAAGGCGATGTACGTATCCAACGCATCTACCTCCTCCTACTTTCCCCAGAACAATAACCCTGTGGGTTGGGCTGACAGTGATTGACCCAAAGTCATTGAGCTGGCTTTCATGTCTAAGATGGGACTAGAACTTCCTGTCCCCTAGTGATTGACCCAAAGTCATTGAGCTGGCTTTCATGTCTAAGATGGGACTAGAACTCCCAGTCTCCTAGTGATTGGCCAAAAGCCATTGAGCTGGCTTTCATGTCTAAGGTGGGACTGGAACTCCCTGTCCCCTAGTGATTGACCCAAAGTCATTGAGCTGGCTTTCATGTCTAAGATGGGACTAGAACTCCCTGTCTCCTAGTGATTGGCCAAAAGCCATTGAGCTGGCATTCATGTCTAAGGTGGGACTAGAACTCCCAGTCTCCTAGTGATTGACCCAAAGTCATTGAGCTGGCTTTCATGTCTAAAATGGGACTAGAACTCCCCATCTCCTAGTGATTGGCCAAAAGCCATTGAGCTGGCTTTCATGTCTAAGGTGGGACTAGAACTCCCTGTCTCCTAGTGATTGGCCAAAAGCCATTGAGCTGGCTTTCATGACTAAGGAAAGACTAGAACTCCCTATCTCCTGATGACTGTTCTGCCCCAGCTCCAGATTTCCGAGGATATCGACACACACCAACGGTCCTTATCAAATTTATTAAGTAGCAAGAATAAACAAGACTGGCAAAAATTGGCAACCAGCCCAGAAAACAAGATATGATCAACCAAAATGCTCTGTAATAATTACACGTTGTTTCCAGCAAGAAACTTACTAACGGCGTGTGACTTAAATAGGCTAAGGGAGTGGCCAATTATCCTCAAGCCTTACTCTCAAGGAAACCTCCTCCTCCTGAGTAGCCACTCCTGCCTTTTGGCAGCCCTGCGTGTTCGAGCATTGAGGAGAGGCTCCTCCACTTCGTTCTCTCCACTTGAAGGAGCCTCTGGAGGTTCTGAAGGCCCTGGCTGAGTCTCTGCCTCTGGCACCACATCCTCTTCAGCCTCCTCGCTGTCCGACGTGAGCGCTGGCTATGCAGGCTGCTGGCGCGACACCACACCAGCCTCCTCTTCATCGGGATCAGCCACGATCCGCGCAGGCCGCTGGCGGGCCACAACAGTGACTGGCCCAAAGCCACCCAGCGGGATTTCATGGCTAAGGCAAGACTTAGGGTTAGGTTCCTGAAAGAAAAGAACTATTTGTGAGAGTCAAGGAATGGCAGCTTCTGTCCATTGTCCATACAAAAATGAGTTGAGAGCTTAGCCTTTTCCTCTGTGTTATGTGTGGGTATGTTTATAAGTGTGTGCCCACTGTGGAAAAAGGGGATTTTGTAAGAATCCAGTCCATGTATGTATGTATGTATGTATGTATGTATGTATGTATGTGTATGTATGTATGTATGTATGTATGTATATGTATGTATGTATGTATGTATGTATGTATGTATGTAGGTCTTTGGTTATTCGGGTCTTCTCCCACGTAAAATTGGAAGTGTCTTGGTGACGTTTCGACGAAGTCTCATTCGTCATCTTCAGGCTGGTGTTCTCAGCTTCCCCTGCAACTCCCCCTGCAACTCAGACTAAGCTGAGCACAACCAAGCCCCCACCCAAACAGAACACACCCCCAGCCAATCAGAGCACAACCAACCCCCCATCCAATCAGAGCACAGCCAAGCCCCTAACCAATCAGAACACACCTCCACCCAATCAGAACACAGCCAAGTTCCCACCCAATCAGCTCACACCCCCACTAGCAGTTAAAAGGAGGAGACAGCTGTGATCTCACATTGCTCCTAGAAGCACGAAGCCGAGAACACCAGCCTGAAGATGACGAATGAGACTTCGTCGAAACGTCGCCAAGACACTTCCAATTTTACGTGGGAGAAAACCCGAATAACCAAAGACCTACATACAAACACCCGTGAAAACCTGAGAAAACATATCTATATCTATATCTATATCTATATCTATATCTATATCTATATCTATATCTATATCTATATCTATATCTATATCTATATCTATATCTATATCTATCTATCTATCTATCTATCTATCTATCTATCTATCTATCTATTTATCTATCTATAAATTAGATTTATATGCTTCCCTTCTCCAGAGACTCAAGGCGGCTTACAATGCATTAAGCAATAGCCTTCATACTTTTGTATATTTATACAAAGTCAGCTTATTGCCCCCACAAACTTGGTCCTCAATTTACCTACCTTAGAAAGGATGGAAGGCTGAGCAACCTTGAGCCTGGGGAGATTCGAACTTGCAATAATTGCAGGCAGCTGAATGTTAATAACAGGCTTTTTAGTCTGTTGAGCTATCCAGGCTCTATCCATATTCCTATGCAACTCACTGTCAACCCTGAAGCTGACCTGACCGAAGCCATTTCGAAGCTTCAGGGTTGCCACACTGATCGTTTGCGGAAAGAGAAAAACTTTTACTTTTAATTATCATATTTTTCGGAGTATAAAACACACCCTTCCCCCCCCTAAAAGGGGTTGAAAATTTGGGTGTGTCTTATACACCGAATGTAGCCCTCCCACCCACTGGCCCCCACCCTTTGGCCTCTGCCTCGCAGCAATTTACCTCCTTGCAGCAAGCAGCAAGAAGAAACAGCCCTTTTCAGCTTCAGCACAGCCTAATTAGCACAAGTTTGATTGTCCCTTGGACCGGCCTCCCAATTCTCAGCTGTTTCAGGCTGCAGGGATTGCCACGGCCTATTGCTGGGCGGACCTCTGCTACTTGCTGCAAGGAGGTAAATTGCTGGGAGCGGATTTTTTCTTCTTGTGCTAATCAAGCTGTGCTGAAAACGAAAATGAAAGTAAAGCAGGCTGTTTGCTGTTTGCTGCAAAGAGGCAAAATTGCTGGGAGGCAGAGGCAGATTTCTTTTTCTTGTTTTCCTCACCAGAAAAGGCAGGTGCTGTTATACTCTGAAAAATATGGTAGGTGAAAACTGCAGGAACCTTCAGAGTTGAGTTTCACCAGATTTGTGCCAATATGATATATCCAATAAAGCTATTCTTTGAGGAATCTACCTGCCTCGGAGTTTTGTTTGCTATGGGTGTATTTCTCGGAATCCTGACACTCACTGCATTACCAAAGAGGCAATCATATTTTCCCCCAATCTAACGTCCCTAGGAGCCATCGCATGTTATCATGTCCTACTGCTCCAGAGGTTGTGCAGATGCACAAAAGTTCCAAGCAACTTCTTGCTGCTTCTTAATGGCAACCCCGGTGCCACCTCTGAGCACTAAAGATTTTTATATATATATAGATAGATCCATACACGAATGTGAAAATGGGAGAGAATGGATTTGCACACATGAGAAAACAAAAGAAATTGGATTTAAGCTACCAGAGAATTCTTTTTTTCCCCCCTCCCACACCAAAAATAGCTCTATGGGGATATAGAGAGACAATTATCCCCTGGTAGGCGAAAGTGGTACAGCCAAACCAGAAAAATATCATTTGATGGATGCTCTTCTACCTTTTTCCAAATTAAACTCTGCGGGGATAGGCCGGCTTGAAGTGTTTTCAAACCCTGGGTATTTCATAAATGAATGGACAAAGGGGAGTTGGTTGAAATGAACTCTAGCAGGATGTAAAATGAGAAGAGAAGAGCTGGCACCATGTCACGCTAGTTTTCACGAAGACACGGAAGCTGCATTTGGATTATGACACTTCAAATGCAGGTGTAAATCTATTTGGCTGAAGGCCTTCAAGTAGTAAAATAAGCTCTCCGGCTAGGATGCTTAATAGGGAGGAGAAAAAAAAGACGATCTTCTAAAATGGTAGCTTTGGGTAGGGAGACTTGAGTTATTGTCACGGTACGGTGTGAAATTGTGAGTTGCCGCATCTTAGGTGCTCGCTGAGCTTGGCTGTTTTTTTGTAGACTTTTCATGACCCAACTAAGTAACATTGTCAGTGCTAGAAGGGAGTGGGGTTTGGTCGCTGTTTATATGTGACTTGCCCTGATAATGTTACCTAGTTGGGTTAACAAGATGTCGGCAAGAAAACAACCAAGCTCAGAGAGCACCTGGGACTGCACAGTCCTCTTTCTCCTCCCCCACCCCTTCTCATCCTCCTCTCCCTTTTAGCATCGATGATGTTACTACAAGAAAGCAACCAGCTCAGGGAGCACCAAGGACCCTGCATTTCAACCCCGAACTACAACAACATGCAATGTTGTTCTCCATGAGTTTGGGTACTTTTAACTTTAGAACAGCGTTCTTCAAACTTGGCAACTTTAAGACGAGTGGACTTCAATGCCCAGAAGAAATCCTCCAGCCAGCATTAACTTCATTGCCCAGAAGGAATCTAAATTGGAATCACAAAATGGTGGACATAGTCAACCAGGAAGGATCAATAGCTATGGGCGAGTCTTCTGAAAGCCTGAGACAGGGGTGAAATTCAGCAGGTTCTGGAGAACCAGTAGTGGAAATTTTGGGTAGTTCGGAGAACCGGCAGCGGAAATTTTGAGCAGTTTGGAGAACCGGCAGCGGAAATTTTGAGCGGTTCGGAGAACCGGCAGCGGAAATTTTGAGCGGTTCGGAGAACCGGCAGCGGAAATTTTGAGCGGTTCGGAGAACCGGCAAGTACCACATTTGGCTGGCCCCAGAGTGGGGATGGAATGGAGATTTTGCAGTATCCTTCCCCTCGAGTGGGGTGGAAATGGAGATTTTGCATTATCCTTCCCTTGGAGTTGGGTGGAAATGGAAATTTTGCAGTATCCTCCCCCTGCCACGCCCATCAAGCCACGCCCACCACACCACACCACGCCCACCATGCCACACCACGCCCACCACGCCACGCCCACAGAACCGGTAGTAAAAAAAAATTGAATTCCACCACTGGCCCGGGACCATCTGCGGTTGGACTTGATGGTCATCTCCTTGAACTTTTGCCCAGAAAAATCAGAGCCATGTCTCTTCTTTCAGCCTAGATGATTTAATTGGCCTTCAGTGGCTCTGAAGTGAAGATGTTGGGCAGACTGAAGCTTCCCTTATTTTAAGTGACAGGAGTGGAACCCGCCTGCTAATATTTCCGTAGCTGCCTATCCAGTTTAAGGTCAGATATTATACATCATTTCCTAGCGAGCTCAAGCAAATGATTCCATTGGCCAAGTCATCAGCTCCTTCTGTAAACACCAATGCAGCTTCCTGACTCGGTCAATGAACCGGGAAGCCATCAAATCATGGTTCAGAGAAGCCAATGTTTCTGTTGGATGGTTGCAAGCGTGGCACGTATGCTTCCCCCACCCCCGCGAACGGGATTGATGAGGTTTGGGAGACGAGCGGCAAGTATTTATCCACCAGATATTTCTAGCTTATGAAAGAGGGATCTAGTTCCCGTTTTAAAAACCCAGCTGTAACCCGCATTTAAGTTGTCAAGGCCATCAAAAATGCATTGCAATTAAAATTTAAAAAAACAACAACCTAAAAACCCCAGCTATCTCAGCAGAGGTCCCATTGTTTGTTTTTAAATGTTTTTGACAGTGTCAGGTTCATTTCCAGGTTTCAAGTATTTGGGGATTTCTTGCAAGAAAGTAGGCTTATTTATATTATTCCCAGCCAATTATATTCTCATTTTTGGAATAAACCCAGGCAACCATTATTATTATTTATTAAGTTTATATGCTGCTCCTCTCACTGATAAGGCAACCCTGGATTGCTCCATGAATCCTTCCTTCCTTCCTTCCTTCCTTCCTTCCTTCCTTCCTTCCTTCCTTCCTTCCTTCCTCCCTCCGTCCCCCCCTCCCTCCTTCCTTCTCCATTTTCCTTCCTTCCTTTCCTTCTCCTCCTTCCTTCCCTCCCTCTCCCTTTCCTTCTACCTCTTCCCTTCCCTTCCCTTCCCTTCTCTTTCCTTCCTTCCTTCCTTCCTTCCTTCCTTCCTTCCTTCCTTTCCTCCTCCTCCTTCCCTCCCTCCCTCTCCCTTTCCTTCCACCCCTTCTACCCCTTCCCTTCCTTCCCTCCTTCCTTCCCTCCTTCCTTCCTTCCTTCTCCATTTTCCTTCCTTCCTTTCCTTCTCCTCCTTCCCTCCCTCCCTCCCCACAATTCTGAAATTAGATATCATCTCAATCCAGACATTGGACTGATCTGATCCAGGGACAGCATCTTGAACCTGGGAAAGGGGCTGACTCGGCCTGCAGCCCTTGCCTCAACTCAACCAAACGGACTGCTCCTCTTCCCCAGAAAGGGTCTCCTACACACGTGTAGGGCAGGCACCCCCCCTACTTTTAGCATCTGGATCAAAGTAGCAGAGCTGCTCTAATCCAGCACTTCAAAGAGAAGCTGCTCTTTGATTTGACACTTTACTTTGAAGCCGTTCTTTGAGTGAAACTGCTTCAGATGGAAGCTGAGCTTCAAACTTGGTACCACTCTATTAGAACCAATTAAACAACAGAAAGGCTGAGTCCTTACAGACCAGAAGCACCAGCCTGAGAAACAAAAGAGGAAGTCAGTTTATCAATAAGCCACCAAGGACTAAACGTCAGAAGTAGAGAGGGAGAAAGAAGGAGTTTGATTCTTCCTCTGAGTCGAAAAAAATAATAATACCCTAATCCTAAGAAGTTTTCTCTCTGATAACGCTATACTTCAAACTAGGGCATATAAATCCTTTGCCAGACCTATCCTTGAATACTGTTCACCTGCTTGGAATCCTCCCTGTATTTCAGACAATCAATATATTAGAGAGGGTCCAGAGATATTTTACTAGAAAAGTACTCAACTCCTCTGCTGGAAATAAAATTCCCTATCCCACCAGGCTTGAAATTTTAGGCCTAGATAGCCTCAAACTACGCCGTCTACGTTCCAATCTATGCTTAGTTCATAAGATGATTTACCAAAACGTCCTACCTGTAAATGAGTACTTTCATTTCGACCGCAATAACGCAAGGGCGATGAATAGATTCAAACTCAATGTAAATCGCTCTAATCTTGATTGTAGGAAATATGACTTCTGCAATAGAGTAGTAAATGTCTGGAACGCTCTACCTGATTCTGTTGTTAGTCTCTCTAACCCCCACACCTTTTACCTTAAACTGTCTACTGTGGACCTTCCGTGTTTCTTCAGAGGTCTCTAAGGGGGCGTGCATAAGCGCACCAGCGTGCCTTCCGTCCCTGTCTTACTGTCCCCATTTATATGTAATCATTCTATGTGTTTATGGCTATGTTTTGCCTATTTATAGCCTTTTATTTGTGCCATTTTTTTTTCATCTGTCCATGTCTATGTCTATACTGTTACTTGTTTCCTTATACTAGTAAGTAAGTAAGTAAGTAAGTAAGTAAGTAAGTAAGGAAAGAAAGAAAGAAAGAAAGAAAGAAAGAAAGAAAGAAAGAAAGAAAGAAAGAAAGAATTTCCTGCCAAAGACACCCACATTCTGGAGACACAAGAGATAAAACTGGCATTTATAGGTTTCAGATTAAACTCTCAATGTCTGTGCTTAACCCCCCCCCCCCCTAAAATGATGGTAGAGTTGTCTGTGTCAGGTTTCCGAAAGATGCCCTAATTAATTCATGAGCCATGATCCAAACTTCAAAGGAAATATAGTCATTTATTAGGAGCAACATTCCGGCAATACTCGGATGCAGTTAGGACTGATCCTATGTAGATTTACGTCCCCCTATGACCCTGTCTCTCCCCTCTTCTCTGGCCATGTCATAAATCACATTCTCCAATTAACTACTTTGGCTGGCTGTGAAACCTAACACCCTCCTACTGATTGCGGTCAGAAAGAATGTATGGAATTCACTTCAGTTCTCCCTCCCTCCTGCTCATGGCAACTGAAAGCTTTGCAAGTTGACAGTCTGAATTCTTGAACAGCTTCTGGCAGGCATAGTAGATAATATTGTCTACTATAGGTAAAGGTTCCTCTCGCACATATGTGCTAGTCGTTCATGACTCTAGGGGGCGGTGCTCATCTCCGTTTCAAAGCCGAAGAACCAGCACTGTCCGAAGAAGACGCCTCCGTGGTCATGTGGCCGGCATGACTCAACGCCAAAGGCGCACAGAACGCTGTTACGTTCCCACCAAAGGTGGTCCCTATTTTTCTACTTGCATTTTTTACCTGCTTTCGAACTGCTAGGTTGGCAGAAGCTGGGACAAGTAACGGGAGCTCACTCCGTTACGCGGTGCTAGGGATTCGAGCCGCCGAACTGCCGACCTTTCGATCGACAAGGAAACAAAAACACAACTGCAAAGAATATGCTGCTGGCTGGGAATTGTGGGAGTTGCTGTATGAACTCCTCTTGAAAACTTCCACTAGCGAAGAATTTAATAAATAAACTGTCTTTGGAGATGTAGCAAAAACATGAAGAATAGAAACACAAGGCTTTAGGCCATTGCTTGTGAGACTTATGGGAACTGTAGTTTAACACAGTTGCTGCTTTGAAAATAACCAACAATTTCCTAAACTATATACTGCCCTTTCTGAAATAAATTTCTGGTTTTGGACCACCTTTGCAAGCTGTTTGAGAATATCTTTTGAAAACATTTTGGCTCTCGTGCTTCATTTACTGCCGTTGTTTTCCGTTCACTCCCTCCTCAATAAATATGAGTGGAATTCTCGTCTCCTCTATAATCCATTTCAAAAATGAACAATCTTTTGGCCTGAAAAATGAAAGCTGGTAGGAAAAAAAAACATATATTGGTGTTTTTTCCTCTTTCATATGGTGCGAAAAGATCTCAGTATCGAAGAGCTAAAGGTGCAGCTGGCATGAAGGTTTGGGTTACTTTTCCCAAACCTTATTTATTTATTTATTTGTCAAGTACATATTAGATAATATATATAAGTATAAGCATGAATTGAATACATAAAATGAATACAATTAAAGGGAACATTAGGACAGGGACGGAAGGCATACTGGTGGGTTTATGCACGCCCCTTACAGACCTCTTAGGAATGGGGTTGAGGCCAACAGTAGACAGTCTAAGGTTAAAAATTTGGGGGTTTGGGGATGAAACCACAGAGTCAGGTAGGGCATTCCAGGCATTGACCACTCTGTTGCTGAAGTCATATTTTCTGCAATCGAGTTTGGAGCGGTTCACTTTAAGTTTGTATCTATTGTGTGCTCGTGTATTGTTGTGGTTGAAGCTGAAGTAGTCATTGACAGGTAGGACATTGTAGCAGATGATTTTATGAGCCACACTTGGGTCATACCGAAGTCGGCGTAGTTCTAAATTTTCTAAGCCCAGAATTTCAAGTCTGGTGGCATAAGGTATTTTGTTGGGAGCAGAGGAGTGGAGGACTCTTCTTGTGAAATATTTCTGGACTCTCTCGATTGTATTAATGACCCATATGCAGTGTGGGTTCCAGACAGATGAGCTGTATTCAAGAACTGGTCTAGCAAATGTTTTGTATACTCTGGTTAGTAGTGTGATATTACCGGAGAAGAAGCTACGCAAGATTAGGATTACAACTCTTAATGCCTTTTTGGCAATGTTGTTACAGTGGGCTCTGGCACTTAGATCATTAGATATGAGTACTCCAAGGTCCTTGACAGAGTGATGGTTGTCTACAAGGTTGTGTCCACTCTGATTCAAGGTCGTGTGTTCTGATTCTTTTTGCTAATGTGTAAAACAGAGCATTTGTTGGTTGAGATTTGGAGTTGCCAATTTTTTGACCATTCCAACACAAAATCAAGGTCTTCCTACCAAGTGGTAAATATTTAGTCATTCTGCAAACAAACAAAGGCAATGGCAAACATTACCAGCAAACTACCCTTCCAAAATGGATGCAAAATGCTTTGATTCACAGCCGTAATGTCCACACAAGCCCTGCAGAAATACCAACACATTTACGAACAAAAAACTGCATGCCTCAACTCCATTGGACAGGATCTGACTGACACCTTAGAATAGGGCTTGGTGGGTGTGGTGTGGCTGGGTGGGTGTGGTTTGGGGTGTGTGGCAGGGGGAAGGATATTGCAAAATCTCCATTCCCACCCCAATCCAGGGGGAAGGATATTGCAAAATCCCCGTTCCCTCCCCAATCCAGGGGGAAGGATATTGCAAAATCTCCATTCCCACTCTGGGGCCAGCCAGAGGTGATATTTGCCGGTTCTCCAAACAGCTCAAATTTTCTGCTACCAATTCGGCAGAACCTGCTGGATTTCACCTCTGCTCCAACCCTGTTGAATTCCTAGCCAATTCCTGCTTTAAGAAGGGGGAAGACTGGAAATTGGAAACAAGAAGTCCCAACTCAAGATAGAATAGTATCTAAAATTATGGAATGTGCTAAGATGGATAGACTCACCAAGGAAATTCAAGAAAAGGAAGAATCTGAATATTATCTGGTCTGGCAAAGGTGGTATCAATGGTTAGAGGGAAAATGAAATTTAAAATAGAAATACCAGATATCAATAAAATAATATCATTATATAAGGTGGAGAGAAAGAATATATACTGAAGAATATAGGTTATTGATATTGTAATAATTCAGACAGTACATTTAGATGTCATTAAGATGATGCTTGTTGTATATTGTTTTACTTGTATTTATAAATGTATTTTGTGGTTTCTTAAATTAATAAAAGTTTACAATTTTTTTTTAAAAAAAAGAAGGGGGAAAACTGGAGCCCTTGCTGTTGGCAGCAACCATCTTGGAACCCAATTCACAATGTTATTTCTTTCTGATGGTTAAGACAAAACCTTGTGGGTTTTTTGTTTGTTTGTTCTTGTGTAGCATCTAGCCTTCTTCCCATGATTCACCTCTTTCTTTTCTCTTGCTAAGCCTCCATAGACACAAAATATATTCCACGTCCGTTTTTTCCCTCCCATTTACATTTATATTGAATGATTTAAAACTTCTCCCTCTTTCCATAAATCACTGCCTCCAAGGAAAGACAACTGCCCACTTGTAACAAAAGACACCTTCCAAGCAGAAGAGCTAATGGTGCAGAAGACAATTTGCAAGTTGTCTTTTTGACTTGTGCCGGGGAGGGCAAAAGAGGAGGACTCGGTGAGGAAACTGACAAAGGATCACATGAGAAGCAGCTCAATCATTTTGGAGAACTGAAGGGTAAATTCCCATGATCTCCAGGAAAGGATCATTGTAGGTCCAGGAGGTGATCATTATATGTTCAGGAGGCAGGTACCCAAAGAATTGATTCAAATATAATTGGACAATAAGGGACTAGCAAGCGGGAGGAACTGGACAGGGAACCAGAAAAAATTTGGCGCGCAAATGTCAGTTCTGGCTTCGCTGTACTGTAATCCACTTGACTTTTAGGTAAAGTAAACCTTTCACACCAAATGGAGTCGAGGGTCTCTCTTGCTTAAGGGACCAAGTTGGGCAGGACTGACACTCTCTTTTGGCTCTTGGGAAGTATGCATAGGAGGGGGAAACTGCTGAAGAATATATAACTCTTTCAACCCTTGCCATTTTGTTGTTCTTGTTGTTTTTTTGCTTGAAGAAAATATTTAAAATTGAATAAATACATCATCAGCTTTTAACCCTGGAGCATCAATTCATGTGTTTCAATCAGCCGCTTGAATCTGGTGGTGGTTTACCATGGATTGGCCAAGGTACAGATTGAAAGCCAAGTTGTTAGCGGCGGATCAACTAAGGAGGTTGAGAGGGAGGGAAACAGGGTGAAATAATGCTTCCCATTTGAATTCAGAAAAACACAATGCCTTTGCCTGCCCACCATTCACAACTTATTTCCTATTAATCATAGGTCTGGATTGAAAAAATAATAAATGTCTCCTGATATAAAGGGGGCAGGTTGCTATGGGATATACACGCTGGGCCAATGACCTTGGTTGTGAAAAGATAAAAAGGGGAATTCATATTCAGGGAAATAACAGAATTATTATTATAAATAGCAGTAGGCATTTTCTTCCTAGCTTCATCCACATCTTGCCTTCTGATTAGTCCCAGGTCAGCAAGAATGTATTCACCCCTGTGCTTGCAAATAATTCCCCTTCCTTTTAGCCCCACCGCCTACAGGACCATTCCCCACCACCCCTCATTCACCTTCCCCTCCCAATTCACAATTGCCTAGTTCAAGCCGAAAGGTTAATTATAATTGTAATATTAGCATTCCTTTTACCCACTGGCAGAACCTGCCGAGAAGTAAATTTAGCTGGCCAAGGAACGTGGGTGATTAGCAGCTCCGCCTTGCAATTTTTTTTTTTATCCCTGTGTATTAATGAAATACTAGGGAGAAATTCAATACTAGGGATTTGGGCAATTTTCTTCCCCTTTCTCCCCGTCGTGTTAGGGTGAACGCGGGAAACGTTTGAAACGAAATAGAAGCCAACTTGCCCTGGCACAGCAAAGCACACAAAATCACAAGGAAAGTGTCGGGGTTTTTTTTTTTTTAAATAATAAAGCTTTTCCTGCTTTGATTGCTTCCCATCATCTCTTCCTGAGAAATCCTGCCCTTAAAAGACACCACTTTTGGAACAAGGTCCGGAAGTTCATGCACCAAGCGTGCATGGTCACTTTGCTTGGGCGTGCTGACCCTCTGTGCATGTGCAGAGGGTAAAAAACAGGTTAGTTCCTGGTTAAAACCAGGAAGTAACGACGATCGGGCAGGTGGGCGGAGCCCAGTGGTGAAATCTAAAATTTGTTACTACCGGTTGTGTGGGCGTGGCTTGATGGGGGGGTGGGTAATGTGACTGGGTGGGCGTGGCCAACTTCTCTTTTTTTTTTTTTTTACTTTTGAAAGCAATTTTTCTACAACCTCTTCGGCCGAACAGGTTGTAACAAAATGCTTTTAAAAGCCTCTGATGATCCCAGCTGAGCTGCGCGATCATCAGAGGCTTTTTTTTTTTTACTTTTAAAAGCATTTTTTCGGCTGAAGAAAAAATGCTTTTAAAAGTAAAGAAAAACGCTCAGCTGGGCATGGCGGGGGGGGGGGCAGGGATTTTTGCTACCGGTTCTCCGAACCACCCGCTGCCATCGCTACTGGATCGGGCGATCCAGTCCGAACTGGGAGCATTTCATCCCTGGTTCCTTCTGTCAACATTCAGTAATTTCTGTCCACCTCAACTTGAACTGGACTCCTGTCTGGGCTACTGTGATGCACTCTATACATGGGGCTGCCCTTGAAGAGTATTTGGAAACTTCGGTTGGTTTGGAATCAGCTGTGTGTGAGTTGGACGGCCCTATAAATTGGTTTAATAAATAAATAAAATAGAAATCAATAAATTTCCAGGAAGGATTAAGAACCAAGATACATCCACAACACATCTTTTCCCTTCCATCCAGTGGTAAGACGGCTGAATCATTATTGGTTTAGATTAACGTTGGCAACTTTTTCAGATGTGCGGACTTCAACTCTCCACGCTGGCTGGGGAATTCTGGGAGTTGAAGTCCACATACCTGAAAGATACAATGACTGGTGAAAAGCTAGTTTAGGTGAAAGCGTCCGCAGGGAGTTTTTAGCTCATCCTGTTGAGAAGATACAGATGTTTATCTTGCTCTGGGACTTCTAATTATCCAAATAATGCCGGTAAAGATTTCTGTAATGAAGAGAGTTTGAATACAGTCTAGAGCAGGGGTCGGCAACCTTAAACACTCAAAGAGCCACAAAGGTCCTAACCAGAAGCCCCCCCCATTCAATTCTGGAGCCGACCGGAAGTCCAGTTCCCCCACCATAGAGTCTCCTCCTAGCATGGCATCCTTTTTCCTCTACCTGTCCTAACCGAAAGTCCTATCAATTGTGGAGCCGACCCCTGGGAGCTGCAGCAGAGGGATGAAAGAGCCACATGTGGCTCCAGAGCCACGGATTGCCAACCTCTGGTCTAGAGAGTCCAGAGTTTTCTTAGGCAAGACAAAAATGTATGATGTTCCACTGCAATGCGCAACTGCAGGAAACTGTACAGCTTGCTCTCTAAGCCATGTACTCTGCTAAAACAGCAGGGGTAGTGAATGTCCTAGTTTTAAACCTACTCATAGACTATAGAGGCAAGACTTTTGCTGTGGGTTACTAGATAGTAATGATTCACTGCCTCGAGAAGATCTATAATGATTCAAAATATGGTAGAACAAAGGAAAAAAGAATGCCTTCTTAGCTGCCAACAGAAAAATGACTCAAGCTGTGGTTTGCTTAGCCATAAATTTTTAAGTAGTTCACCACTAACTGGATTCTCACTCTTTATCCTAAATGGAAACTCGGGGATTATCAACCACAATGGATGAATTCTTCCATGCATTAAGCTGAAATAAACCAATGATCTCCAAGTTAAGCTGTGGCTTCTTCTATCAAAATGATGGCACCTACTTCTGCTGTTGCTATAAGCCACAATAACTTGAACTGCAGGTTTCAGGAATCGTGAAGCAACCTAGACTCCACCAATGTTTATTTTTTCCCCACTAAACTTAACTGACTGGTCTAGGAGTCATCGTCCTGTCCCTGGATTCAACCCTGTACCAGCAATGTACATCTTGTGAAGACTTGCAGACAAAGCCCTCAGATTAATTCTCCAGCATCTACAGTTAGAAGGAATCCACAATGGAACTGAGGACATTCCAGTGGTCACCCTAGAGCAGGGGTCTCCAACACTGGGAACTTGTGGACTTGTGGACTTCAACTCCCAGAATTCCTCAGCCAGTATTAGGAATTCTGGGAGTCGAAGTCTACAAGCCTTATAGTTACCAAGGTGGGAGACCCCTGCCCTAAAGAGAGTTTGCTAGTCACAAGATAGAACATATTGACTCTATAGTATCACTCCTTGTAAGGCAGCTCCATAGATTTCGAACCTTTGATCTCTTTGTTTAATCTGGGATGAAGGTAGGAAGTCAACATGAAATATCTATGAGTTCCTTCTTAATCAGCTAGCAAAATTCCAACCGATACCTTTGCTTGTCAGTCATAAAGCTCAGATCTTTACCTTGATTTTAGGGAAGACACATTTCAAGGTTGTAGCAGATTCTTTCAGACTGCGCAGGATTGGATGAACTGAGAAACACCTGTATCTGATGACATTTTTCGGAATCATGATACATTGGGTCTCTCTCTTTGTGCGCCCCACTTAAGCCTTTACATCAAAGGCTGGGAAAATGGTGATCTTGTTTAACACCATGAACTCATTAGGGAGTTTCTGTTTTAGAGTTTCAGGTGATTATTCATTTTCTCCAAGCTGCAGATAGCTTCTGAAAAACCATGTGTTTTTTCTCAGTGTTAATAAAAGCCTAAATGATTCTTCATTAAGAAGCCCATTAAGAATCCTGCTGTTCCTTCGAAGCTCATTAGAGAGGTATTCTTGCCACTAAATTATCACATTTAAGTTTCATAGAAGTCTGAGCAAACTTGCCCCTGTTATGATTAATTCACGATAAGATTTTTCTAAGGTTTTTTCTTCTTCTTCTTAGGGCTCTTCTTGTCCTCATCTGGTTTATGTCATCTGTTGGGCTACATAACCCTTGTCTACCATTTATGAAGAGTTTCCCCATCTAGTGTAAAATCTGTAGGGTTTGATCTCCAAATCTGTTCTTCTGGAAAGTTTTAGAAAACATTCCGTTTTGTTTTAAGGTTTGTCCTTTGGAAAGATAATGTGCTGGAGAGTTGATGGGACTGTTGTGGCTCCATTGCCTGAGCCTGGGCTATCGACAGATGCAGACTCTGAGAGTGAGGGAGAGGAGTTGGCAAGGCCTCCCTCTCCAGGACCCTCCTCTCTGGCAATGCCCCCGGAGGACACCAAAGGCCAAACGATAGGCTCAGAGTCAAGCACGTACCTGCAGCCACAGGTGGACAGCGATGAAGAAGATAAGTGCTGGCTGGATCCGCGACAGAGGCGCAGGGAGAAGCATGCACAGCAGAGGGGAAGGCGTGCCAGAGATTAGCTGAGTCACTGGACCACACCCCACAGGGTATAAATGTGGGTGTGGTGGCCGGTTCAATTTGGGACGAGCAAAAACTGGAAATACTCCATGATCTCTGTGTTACTGGACTTTGCCTGCTTTATCGGACTGCATTTGGATTAATCCTTGTATTGTTGAAACTCTGCCTGTTTTATCGGAATGCTGGCAGTCTAATCTTTGTTTTGTGTGAGTAAAGTCTGAATTGGCAGCTAGCCACTGGGTTGCTGCCAGCTTTATCATCAAAGAGTTTTGTCGTGTGGCTTATTCACTCCGGGCCGTCTGTGGGGGTGCGTGTGGGGTACGGGGACAGAACAGGGACAATTTCCATCAAATTGGGGCTTCCGGTTAGGACCTTTGTGGCTCTTTGAGTGTTTAAGGTTGCCGACCCCTGCTCTAGACTGTATCCAAACTCTCTTCATTCCAGAAATCTTTACCGGCATTATTCAGATAATTAGAAGTCCCAGATCAATATAAACATCTGTATCTTCTCAACAGGAAGAGCTAAAAATAATAATAATAATCAGAATAATAACCTAAACTAGTTTTTCCCCAGTCATTGTATCTTTCAGGGATGTGGACTTCAACTCCCAGAATTCCCCAGTTGGAAACAAAGTCAAAGACTGAAACTGCTTCCTCTCAGTAGCATTCAATCAACAAAATATTGACGTCCTACAAAACAACAGCAGTAGATCAGGATATATAATCTGCAGAACATGGTTGCCTCCCCCATATTTCGGTAGATTGTTTCATGATCAATAACTATAGACCTGGACATTCAGCGTCCTCTATATCAATGGAGGATATCTGTTATGACCTATAGCGCAAAGGAATGAATTTTTCTCCGCTGCGGAGAAATTAAACTCTTGCAGTGTTCCCTGAGTGTGCAGGCAGTAGCCTCCAATCAATTCTGTATCTTCCACTGACCTTTTCCAGATCAGTTCAGGGATGACTTTTGCTGATTGAATATGCTATTTCTACAAGAGGCTGGGGTTGGCTTGTCCAGCTTTGAATAGTGGCCTCTCCGACATACATTTCTACAAGGTTGTTTTGTTTTGTATTTTTTTTGATTTGGAGGCCTGAACAGAAATAGATTTCTGGCAATCTTGGTGCCACTCATCAAAAAAAGGAGCTCATTTGATGTAGCGTGGATGCGCGCAGGGGTGGGCTTCAAAAGTTTTAGCAAGGGGTTCTCTGCCCAGTTGCTGGGTGGGCATGGCCATGGTGGGCGTGGCCTCCTGCACTGGGGGAGGGGGGGTGTTTTTGCCCTCCCCGGGCTCCGGAGGCTTTCCTTGAGCCTCCGGGTGGGTGAAAACAGCCTCCCCAGGCTCCGGAGGCTCTTCTGGAGGCCAGAAATGGGCCCATTTCCAGCCTTCCCGAACTTCTGGTAGGTCCGTTTTTTGCCCTCCCTGAGCCTCTGCGTGTGACCTGCACTTCCCTGCATCCATAATGGGCTGCATGGGGACTTCTGGGAGGGGTGGGGCGGGGTGGTCAGGGCCAGCCAGGAGTGGGATTTGGGGAGGGGTGAAATGCTCCTGGTTCGGACCGGATCACCCAATCCGGTAGCAATGGAGAACTGGTAGCAAAAATCCCTCCCCCCCCCATGCCCAGCTGAGTGGTGCGATCATCAGAGGCTTTTTTATTACTTTTAAAAGCATTTTTTTTTCGGCCGAAAAAATGTTTTTAAAAGAAAACAAAAGCCTCCGACGATCAGGCAACTCAGCTGGGATCATCATAGCCTTTTTAAAGCATTTTTTTACAACCTCTTCGGCTGAAGGGGTTGTAGAAAAAATGGTTTTAAAAGTTAAAAAAAAAAAAGTTGGCCACACCCACCCAGTCACATTACCCCCCACCCCCACCAAGCCACGCCCACAGAACCGGTAGTAACAAATTTTATATTTCACCACTGGATTTGGGGGATTCTCTGAATTGCACAGAATCTTAGCTAGTGGTTCTCCCGAACTCCTGCGAACTCCCAGCAGCCCACCCCTGGATGCTCTGTCCTGCAATTGTTGTTGTTAGTTGCAAAGTTGCGTCCGACTCATCATGACCCCATAGCAACGTTCCTCCAGGCCTTCCTGTCCTCCACCATCCCCCGGAGTCCATTGAAGCTCACGCTGACTGCTTCAGTGACTCCATCCAGCCACCTCATTCTCTGCCGTTCCCTTCTTCTTTTGCCCTCCATCTTTCCCAGCATTGGGCTCTTCTCCAGGGAGTCCTTCCTTCTCATTAGGTGGCCAAAGCATTTGAGTTTCCTCTTCAGGATCTGGCCTTCTAAAGAGCAGTCAGGGTTGATCTCCTCTAGGACTGACCGGTTTGCAGTCCAAGGGACTCACAGGAGTCTTCTCCAGCACCAGAGTTCAAAGGCCTCAATTCTTTAGTGCTCAGCCTTCCTTATGGTCCACTTTCACAGCCACACATTGCAATTGGGAAAACCATCACCTTGACTATACGCACTTGTCCGGCAATAGTCCTTGTCATATCAAATTGTTGAACAGGATTCGGAGATTTTCTGAATCCAGCTCTCCTTCTTGTGGCTTTCAGCCTACAGGCACATCATCTAAACCCCTGAGAATAACCTTCTGAGAATTTGAAGAAAGGACTTTTAGGAGGAGAAATCAACTCCTTTCCAAGATGCTGAAGAACGAGTTTATCATGAGTCTTGAATTCTACACATTGAATTTCTTGATTCGGGTACAAATAAATGGAGTCACCAAAATGTATACCTTGGAGAAGGACAGTTGCACCCCTAAGTGTCACAGAAACTACAAAGTATCACACATCCACGAAGGTGAATGGGGAATGACTCACAGGTGAAGTCCAGTTGGTGCCAGACTTAGGAGTGCAGCTGAGCAAGGAGGAACAGGAGCAAGGCTATACAAGGGGATACAAATAAAGAGAAAACCCACAACACACCATCTGTTCATCAGAGGAATATTGAAGGAACATGAACTCCACTTGTTCCTCCAACAATGGGCATTAGCATGATAAGAAAAGGAGTTAGGACAATCCAGGATGAATCCCATCCTCTGGGACCTCAGAGGAAAACCTGGATGTTCATACATCTCCTCACCTCCCAAAATAAAAAGAGTGAGAGCTTGATTATCACCACAATAGCAGTGTTTGAATATGAATGATCCAGCTGATCCTTTCCCCACTCAATAGGTTTGTGTATGAATAATTGACAAAACAGAATGGACATTCTTTTGTCTGGCCACCAAGAAGACGATGAGATTGTCACCTCCTGCCTTTTAAACTTTGGGTTTGTCCAACACATTCAGAAGGAAGTGCATACCTTTGTCTTGGGAAAAAAGTCTAGGTTGTGTTGTGGCCCGCCAGCTGCCAGCAGAGCTGGCGGCAGACTCTGGCGATAAGGTGGTTGGGGAGAAATTTGGGCCAGTTCTGGAGCCTGGGGAAGGCTCTGATGGATGCTCAGTGTCGGATACAGAGATAGAGCCAGGGCTGTCCGACATTTCCCAGCCACCAGAGATGCAGCTGCCTTTGGGGGCTGAGATGAGTGAGGAGGAAGAACAGCTGGGGCCTGTTCAGCTGGTGAAATCCAGCAGGTTCTGAAGGTTCTGGAGAACCGGTAGCGGAAATTTTGAGTAGTTGGAGAACTGGCAAATACCTCTGGGAAGGTTGGCCCCAGAATGGGGTGGGAATGGGGATTTTGCAGTATCCTTCCCCTGCCACACCCACCAAGCCACGCCCACATAATTGGTAGTAAAAAAAACTTGGATTTCACCACTGGTCCTGTTCCTGACGCGTGTATGTGCAGAGCAGTTAGGAGAGGAGAACAACGGAGGACAAGGAGTTGACTCGGGAAGCAAAGCAGACGTGGACACTGAATGGCCCCTCCCTGGCTGGGGTATAAATAGAAGGAAAGGGGGAGTGGTTGTCGTAGGAGACAACAGTTCGTATTTCTGGAGATTTTGCTCATTGTGTTTCGTGCAACAAAGACTGCTTGCCAGAACTTAATTTGCAGCCTTTCGTCTGGGAGCTCGTGGCTTTGCAATTATCGCAAGGAACTGATAAGGTCTGTTACTGCAGTTAACTCCTTGCAGGACTATTCCCTGGACTTTTCAGTGGGTGAATGCAATTAATTCACAAGAGGTAAATAAACTCCTTTTCACGACAAGGAGTCTGTTTTTTTTGTTTCTGCTAAGGCTGGGTTGGAACAGGTTGTTCTGTTAGGTTGTTGGGTTTTAGCTGGCACTTAAAGCATTTTCTCCCCCTTCTTCTAATTTGCCTTAATATAAGGTGACCAGATTTTAACATTGGTAAAGAGGGACATTGTGGGCGTGGCTTATTTTGTGGGTGTGGCTAGCTGGTCATGTGACTGGGTGGGTGTGGCTAGCTGGTCATGTGACTGGGTGGGTGTGGCTAGCTGGTCATGTGACCGGGTGGCCATGGCTATGCGTATAGGGTAAGGTGAACAGATTTTAACATTGGTAAGAAGGACACCATTGTGGGTGTGACTTATTGTGTGGGCGTGGCTTGGAGGCCATGTGACTGGGTGGGCGTGGCTAGCTGGTCATGTGACCGGGTGGCCATGGCTATGTGTATAGGGACTACTCAGAGGGCTGAAAAGTCATTTCTGACAGGTCCTCACACTTTTGACTGGTCCTCACACTTATGACCATCCTCACATTTATGCCCGTGCAGCATTCTTAACAACCATGTCACTCATTTCACAACTTCTCTTCACCATGATGACAAGATAGGGCAAAAATGTAAAATGTGAGGACAGTCATAAATTCGAGGACTGGTCAAACGTGTGAGGACCAGTCAAAAATAACTTTTTCAGCCCTCTGAGTAGTCCATATGCATTAAAGGATACAGCAATAGAGAGGGATGAAGGAATGGAAATTAGAGTAGGAGTGAGGGTAAGAGAGGGAGGAAGAGAGGAGGAGAAGGAGAAAGGAAGAGGAAGTAGGGAGGAGAAAAAGAGGGTGGGGGGAAGAGAAAGTAAGAAGGAAAGAAAAGAGAGTGGTGGTAGGTTTGAGGAGAAAGATTGCTGTACAATAAAAAAGATGAAAGGGAAGAAAGCCAACCCCAAGCAAATATAAAGATATTAAGATTAAGAATGAATTGTTAAACTTTAAAGAATAAAAGAGAACAAATATGAATAAATAGCAATAATTAGAAACACACATACAAACATGCAATGTATTTTCTTTGAACAGAATATTTGGCTGGTTCACAAATTTAAACAGCGTTTAGTCATTTCAATTAAATTTACAATTTCTATATTTCCTTTTTGCCATATTTATTCCTCATCTATTTTTTTAAAAAAACAATATTACCCTTCATCCTCATCTCTAATCTTAATCAAATTCAATTTTTCCCTTCTATTCTATATTATACCCCTTCCCATTGTCATCTATTTTTATATCCATCCTCACATTGGTTAATTATGTAATTATGTAATACAGTTGTTTAATACAAATTCAACATTTTAATATAAATCAATTAGTTATATAACTATCTTTTTTGTATATTAATCAATATGAACATGAATATTCCAATTATTTCCATGCAATCCAATTTCTTACAAATCAATTAATTATATTTACCAATAATAATAAACCAAATAATTTCCCCCATATATTCCTCCAAACCACAACTTAACCATTTCTGCTTTCAACACAATATACAATTATTAATAGTATCTCAATTATTACAATTCCCTAGTTAAATAGAGCTTTTTTTCTTTTGTGTTTTAAAATCTTGAACTCTCCTCTTTTGCCCAAAATTTCCCATTGTTTGCAGTTTTGTACCTACCTTTTTTGGTGAGGAAAAAGAAAAAGAAAGAAATCTCTCTCTGCCTCATTTTGTCATGTTGCAGGTTTAGTTTCTCTTTCGCCTTTGTTCTCAGTATAGCTAGGGGTGGGGGCGGAAATCTGCTCCAGGAACTTTGTGCAGCTTTTTGCAGCTAATTAACCTAGCGGAAGCTGTTAACAGGGGCCGTTTTTTCTATTTTTGCAGGCATGGGTCTATTCATTTTTTTTTAAACACTGATCAGCTGTAGGTCGGCCCTTTGAAGCCCCGCGGCAAGAGTTTAAAGAGTTTTTTTTCCCTCTAGCCATCAGCGGGGATTCAGGAGGCAGAATGAAAAATCGGGACTTTTTTAAAATGCCGCGGGACGCGGGACAAATTGCTCAAAAGCGGGACTGTCCCGCCAAAAGTGGGACGTCTGGTCACCTTACCTTAATATGTTCTCCAATTGTCCTTAACTTACACTCTTATTTATCCATTGCATTGATGTCCCACTGCCTTGAGAGTTAACAATAGCTAGGTAGAGCTCCCCTCCTCAATGTGTCTCCACAACAGCAGGGATCTAATTCGAAATAGACATGAACAGGCCTGCATCGGGCATAATTTCCTGGTTTCCCCTGGCCTTGCTTTGCTCTGCTCAGCACTGTCCTCTGACAGCTAATCTATGACATTTTTTTTAAAAAAAATTGATTTATTTGGCGCCCTTCTCCGGAGACTCAGGGCGGCTTACAATGCGCTAAGCAATAGCCTTCATACTTTTGTATCTTTTATACAAAGTCAGCTTCTCTTTCTTTCTTTCTTTCTTTCTTTCTTTCTTTCTTTCTTTCTTTCTTTCTTTCTTTCTTTCTTTCCTTCCTTCCTTCCTTCCTTCCTTCCTTCTTTCTTTCTTTCTCTTTCTTTCTTTTTCTTTTCTTTTTCTTAAAATTTGATTTATATGCCGCCCTTCTCCGGAGACTCAGGGCGGCTTACAATGCGTTAAGCAATAGCCTTCATACTTTTGTATATTTATACAAAGTCACCTTATTGCCCCCACAAACTGGGTCTACATATACTGGGTCAATACTTCCAGAGGGACGGATTGAACCATAAAAATGCAAAATTTATTTATTTATTGTATTTATTGGTTTGATTTATATGCCATCCTTCTCCGGAGACTCAGGGCAGCTTACAATGTGTTAAGCAATAGCCTTCAAACTTTTGTATATACCTGCTTAGTAGGGCTTTCGCCCCCCCACCCAAGCAGTGTTCTTTTTTATACAAAGTCAGCTTATTGCCCCCACAATCCGGGCCCTCCTTTTACCTACCTCGGAAGGATGGAAGGCTGAGTCAACTGTGAGCCTGGTGAGATTTGAACTTGCAGTAATTGCAGGCAGCTGGTGTTACTTTAACAGTGGTTTAGTCTGCTGCACCACCAAGGCTCAGGAATAAGAAAGACCTACCTTATCAATTCTCCCATGTAGCCTGGCTGAGACCCTTCCCCTTTTATAATTAGAATCACACTGGAGAAAATGAGTTCATTGGCATTCACCTCCCACTGTGTTTCCATCTTTTACGGTCCTCCCTGTGTTGGATGTGGGCTGATCAAATAACCCTCTGAGACAGGGGCGGGCTTCAAAACCTTTAGCAAGGGGTTCTCTGCCCGGTTGCTGGATGGGAGTGGCCATGGTGGGCGTGGCCTAGTCAGCCTCCTGCACCATGGCGGGGTGTGTGTGTGTGTCCGTCTTTGCCCTCCCCGGGCTCCGGAGGCTTTTCTTGGGTCTCTGGGAGGGCGAAAACTGTCTCCCCAGGCTCCTTTTTTCTCCCTCCCCTAGCCTCTGCGCGCGCCCTGCACTTCAGAGGTGGGTTTTACTTACCTTTGCTACTGGTTCGCTCATGTGCACGCCACTTCTGTGCATGTGCAGGTTGTATTTGATGAGGTCCAGACATGTGGTCGGAGCCTCCCACCGCCGCTGCTACTGGTTCGTCCGAACCGGGGCGAACCGATAGCAACCCACCACTGCTAATTATTTATAAATAATTATAAATAATTATTTATTTATAACTTTATATATATAATTATATATATAATCACAACAACAACGCTGTTTGGTGGATTGTGCTGAGAGAGAGTGACTGGGCCAAAGTCACCCAACTGGCTTTCATGTCTGAGGTGGGACTAGAACACACCATCTCCTGGTGATTGATCCAAAGTCACCTAGCTAGCTTTCATGCGTAAGGCGGGACTAGAACTCATTGTCTCCTCGTGATTGGGCCAAAGTCACCTAGCTAGCTTTCATGGCTAAGGCGGGACTAGAATTCACCATCTCCTGATTTCTAGCCTTGTGCCTTAACCACTGGACCAGACTGCCTTGCACGAAGGAGGATTTCCCCACCCACCCTGATTCAGTAGCTTTGAATAGACCAGGATAAATGGACGTTACAGTTGCAATGTATTCCTGCTTCCTAAAATGACCTAGAAGAAATCGCCATGCTGGAGAGACACGATGGGTGTAGATTTCTTTCTACAGAAAATTTCTGAACATCTACTAAGGTTCTGGTAGAAAACACTCTTGCATTACTACATTCAGAGTGAATAAGGAGTAAGTTGGCTCCCTCAAGTCATCTCCTCCCTTCTCTCCCTCCGGCCACAAAGAGAAATTTTGATGCTTGGCCTAGTGCATCTCTCACAGTGTCTCTTATCTCGCAGCTCGGGCCAAATTGCCGTCAAATTATTTTCAAATTGTGTTGTGATTATTATTTTTTTTAAAAAAAATTTTTTCCCCAGCCTCAAAATGGAGCCGGTCAAAGTTCAAGTGGAAAAGAGTTTTAGTGGGCTGGGCTGGAAGACAAATTTAGCACAAGGGGTTAGTGGAATTTGACCTGAACAAAAATTGAAAGTAATATATATATATATATGGAAGATATAACAAAGGCACAGTTGTGTCAGATTTTGCACCTGTACTCTCGAGGTGGGGAGGATCACAGTGTCCACAAATGAGAAGGGAAAGTGACATTGCGGCAAAATGCATCGATTTAAAGATTCTTCTGTTTCAAATTCTCAAAGCTTTTCTGTTTTCTGCTTTAATCCATGCCCACCATTTTCTGTACCCAATGAACAAGTGGTGAAATCCATTTTTTTTTTACTACCGGTTCTGTGGGCATGGCTTGGTGGGCGTGGCTTGATGAGCGTGGCAGGGGAAGGATACTGCAGAATCTCCATTCCCTCCCCACTCCTGGGGGAAGGATACTGCTAAATCTCCATTCCCACCCCCACACTGGGGCCAGCCAGAAGTGGTATTTGCTGGTTCTCCGAACTACTCAAAATTTCCGCTACCGGTTCTCCAGAACCTGTAAGAACCTGCTGGATTTCACCCCTGCAGCGTAGCCTTTATTAAACTAGGGTTTGTGGCATGGGTGTATCATGTGCGTGCGTGACAGCGTGTCTTTAAATGCCTCTTCCCTTTCTTGCCACCTTTAATAATCTTCCCCACCAAGTCTCTTAATACTGGCGTATATTGTCTTGCTTATGAACTAGCATGCACCGCTTAATGTTGGAAAGACAAGGGATGCTAATAAACCCCCTTTAGTGCGTAAAATGAATCGGAAAGCACAACTCAAAATTTGTATTGGATTCATGGAATACCTGATCTCTGCGCGCAAAGAAATGGCTTTGGATTGTGAACAGCAGTGGTTATTATTTTGGTTGTGGTGGAGTTAGGCAGATGTTTGCACTGGATTTGGCATTTTTATCTGCCTATCGAGCCTTTCCCAAAGACCTGAGATATTGATGTTTGATGGCGCTAAAGGCCTCATCGCAGGAGGTAAGCTGTTCCCAATAAACTGCAATTAACGAATGATGCCAATGAACTCTGTCAACGAACTCTGGGGAGGAGGGTGGATGCTTGGGGGAAAGCGAAAGTAATGCCTTTATCTCCCCAAGACGCTGCCTCAAGGTCACTCAGCTGGGAGAAGAAAGCAGCTGCATTCCAGCCTATGCTTGAACTGAGTGTTCTGAAAACTTCTTGCATGAATTTATTCTGTCATGGTGGGTTGGTCAGTGATGGGAGGCAGTTAAGGAAGGGAGGAAAAAGTTGAACTTAGGGATTTTGGTGTGCGATTCTCAGTTCTGGCTATGCATCACTGCAATACACTTGCTCTCTATTAAAACTATACCTTTCTCTACAAATAGAGGAATTAGGAATTTCAAATTAAGTTGTGGCTGGTCTGACAGCCGATGGTATTCAAGGGGTGCTCCAGATGTTTTTGGGACTGTACCCAAGACACCTCTCCATGTTGGTACTGCCTTTGCTTTCTTTGGCCTCAGTCGTTTTAGTTCTCTCTGCAGTTTTCTGTTTTTAATTTCTGTTTTGTGATTTTCTCCTATTAGAATAGAATAGATTAGAATAACAGAGTTGGAAGGGACCTTGGAGGTCTTCTAGTCCAGCCCACTGCTTAGGCAGGAAACCCTACACCACTTCAGACAAATGGTTGTCCAACTTCTTCTTAAAAACCTCCAGTGTAGGAGCATTTACAACTTCTGGAGGCAAGTTGTTCCACTTATTAATTGTTCTCACTGTCAGGAAATTTCTCCTTAGTTCTAAGTTGCTTCTCTCCGTGATCAGTTTCCACCTGTTGCTTCTTGTCCTGTCCTCAGGTGCTTTGGAGAATAGCTTGACTCCCTCTTCTTTGTGGAAGCCCCTGAGATATTGGAACACTGCTATCATGTCACCCCTAGTCCTTCTTTTCATTAAACTAGACACACCCAGTTCCTGCAACCGTTCTTCATATGTTTTAGCCTCCAGTCCCCTAATCACCTTTGTTGCTCTTCTCTGCACCCTTTCCAGAGTCTCCACATCTTTTTTACATCGTGGCGACCAAAACTGGATGCAGTATTCCAAGTGTGGCCTTACCAAGGCCTTATAAAGTGATATTAACACTTCACGTGATCTTGATTCTATCCCTCTGTTGATGCAGCCTAGAACTGTGTTGGCTTTTTGGCAGCTGCTGCACACGGCTGGCTCTTATTTAAATTGTTGTCCACTAGGACTCCAAAATCCCTCTCACAGTTACTACTATTGAGCAAGGTACCACATACACTGTACCGGCACATTTTGTTTTTCTTGACTAAATGTAGAAACTTACTTTTTTCACCCTTGAATTTCATACAAACAATAACTAAAAGATGGTTGAATACTCCTATTAGCTTCCTTTCACAGTAATTACGTTTAAAGGTAAATAAAATGAAAGTCCAATTTTTTTTTTTGTCCTAACTTCCTTCTTCTTTCCATTAGTTCAGGAAATGTGGACCTTGGGTGGCATGCTCAAAATCAAACAGGGACTTTGGCCTGGTGGGCAGGGGAAAGTGGGGAGGGAACATGTAGCTGAGATTAAATAGGAGATTAATTATTTCTTGACACTGGCATTACAAACTAAATTGAGCAAAATAAAATCTGCCAAAAAACCGCTGATTTTGGAAGCCGCTGAACCAAATTCTGGGATTGCATGTATGTATGTGAAGGGCTAATCAGTGGCTGTGGAAATTTTCCCTGTCCCCTGTCTCAACTAAATCCACCTTCCCGCCACCTCTGAGAATAGAAACACAGTTTAGACGAGTTTGTAATGAAGGCCAGCCAGGGGTGAAATGCTCCTGGTTCGGACCGGATCGATCGATCCGATAGCAATGGCGGCGGGTGGTTCAGAGAACCGGTAGCAAAAATCCCTGCCCCCACCATTGCCCAGCTGAGCCGCGCAATCATCAGAGGCTTTTTTTTTTTTTACTTTTAGAAGCATTTTTTCTACAACCCTTTCGGCCGAAAAAATGCTTTTAAAAGTAAAAAAAAAAAAAGCCTCTGATGATTGCGCGGCTCAGCTGGGATCGTCAGAGGCTTTTAAAAGCATTTTTTTCTACAACCTCTTCAGAAAAAATGCTTTTAAAAGCCTCTGACGATCCCATCTTCAGAGGTTGTAGAAAAAAATGCTTTTAAAAGCCTCTGACGATCCCAGCTGAGTTGCCTGATCGACAGAGGCTTCTTTTCCCTTTTAAAAGCCTCTGACGATCCAAGCTGAGTTGCCTGATCGGAAGAGGCTTTTTTTCTTTTAAAAGCCTCTGATGATCTAAGCTGAGTTGCCTGATCGTCAGAGGCATTTAAAAGAAAAAAAAGCCTCTGCCGATCAGGCAACTCAGCTGGGATCGTCAGAGCCTTTTGAAAGCATTTTTTTTACAACCTCTTCGCCAAAGAGGTTGTAGAAAAAATGCTTTTAAAAGTAAAAATAAATAAATAAATTGGCCACGCCCACCCAGTCACATTACCCTCCACCAAGCCACGGCCACAGAACCGGTAGTAACAAATTTTAAATTTCACCACGGAGACAAGCCTTCCATCTAGCAGATGCCTTGGCAATAATGGCCTAACCTGGTGAGTGAATGGAATAAATCAGGGTTTACTAACCCATAAACTTATGGAAGGGAATGTAAACCAATTTTGAGTCTTGTTGAAGTGCGCTGAGGTTTTGCAGTGTGGCATAAAGCTTGAGTGAGCTCTGAAATTGCTCTTGGGCCACATAATCCATCTTTCTCTCACAACCGTCGACGGGAAAGCTCTTAACCTGAGCATGGAGGGAACATACGCGCACCTCTACGCTAGACACACAAATATGTTTTCAATCCAGAAAGAGTCTTTAGTCCTTCAAGCAAGGCATGCAATCCTGTTAACATCAGTGATGATATGGGATTGCACTTTGAAGGTACGCATTAAATCCTTCTTGTTTTTAAAAAGATCCCTTACTTTAAAAAGTGGTCAAATCCACATTAAAAAAAAGTCCACCCAGCGGACCTATTGCAACACAACTGAGAAATACAACAAAACTATCTTCCACTTATATTCTTTAGGGTTGGGCCAGTGCCACCAGTCTCACAAAACCAGTTTTGAAACTGGATGCTAATAAATCTAGACGCTAAATGACTGGGAGATAATTTTAATATACTTTTTTCCCCCCCTCAATGCAATTGCATTTGCTCTACTGGATATGTTGCATTTATATTCATTCTGATAAATGCGTGAAATAGGAGAATATCCTAAATCAATTTAGAGATAAATTCTAGATTGCACTCAAAGTGATCTCAAGGCTTTTATTGACTCAGTGTTCTTCTGTGCCCATTTAAAACCACGTCTCTTCTTTACTCGCTATTTAAGCAAGACCACAAATAAAAATGCTTTTGTATTAAGCCCAACACTCCAACTTCATCTCCTTAGCGGTAGAAGCAATAGCAAGAAAATAGACCACAGCATCGATAACTCATAAACAATGATCCTCTGGTCCAGAGCAGATTTTAATCTTGGGTGGAAAGAAGATCAAAATCCGACGAGTTCCATGAATTACAGCAACACTGAATGCTTGAAGGATAAGACCAATTTACTACTGTATTTTTCAGAGTATAAAATGCACCAGACTATAAGATGCACCTACCTTTTTTGGTGAGGAAAAGAAGAAAAAGAAATCTCCCTCTGCCTCCCAGCAATTTTGCCTTGTTGCAGCAAACAGCAAACAGCCTGCTTTACTTTCATTTTCGTTTTCAGCATAGCTTGATTAGCACAAGGAAAAAAAATTAATCTGCTCCCAGCAATTTACCTCCTTGCAGCAAGCAGCAGAGGCCCGTGCAAAACAGCTGAGAGCAAAACAGCTGAGAGCAAAACAGCTGAGAGTCGGGAGGCCGATCCAAACAACTTGTGCTAATTAGGCTGTGCTGAAGCTGAAACGAGCTGTTTCTTCTTGCTGCTTGCTGCAAGGAGGTAAACTACTGGGAGACAGAGGCCAAAGGGTGGGGGCCAGTGGGTGGGCGGGGCTACATTCGGTGTATAAGATGCACCTAAATTTTTACCCCCTTGCAGGGGGGAAAAGGTGCATCTTATACTCCAAAAAATACGGTAATTATTCTAATGGGATGTGAAAAGCTGGATGGCAGTTCATAGTGGGGCCACTGACCAAAGAACCATTGATGACAATGTTATCCATTCTATTGTGTCCAACCCTTGGTGATTCTGGTGATTCTATAGGCCAGGTCTCTCCATGTCTTCTGATCTACTTCTTTGCATTGGCTGGTGTCCACCCTTCATTTTCTTTGGTGACCTGGTTTCCTTTTACCATTAACTCTTCCAAATGTGACATGGCCAAAATAAGTGATTGCTTTCTCCAGTGAATTCCCTTGCTTGACATGGCCAAGATAGGTGAGATACCATTACTGATCTGCAACTTTCAAATCACCCAAGGTTTTCCAACGAAGATGCTTCAGAAGCATTTGAGCTGTGTGTTGTTGTTAGTTGCGGAATCATGTCTGACCCATCGTGACCCCATGGACAACGTTCCTCCAGGCCTTCCTGTCCTCTATCATCCTCTGGAGTCCGTTTAAGCTCATGCCGACTGCTTCAGGGACTCCATCCAGCCACCTCCTTCTCTGCCGTCCCCTTCTTCTTTTGCCCTCCATCGTTCCCAGCATTAGGCTCTTCTCCAGGGAGTCCTTCCTTCCTTCTCATTAGGTGGCCAAAGTATTTGAGTTTCCTCTTCAGGATCTGGCCTTCTAAAGAGCAGTCAGGGTTGATCTCCTCTAGGACTAAACGGTTTGATGGCCTTGCAGTCCAAGGAACTCGCAGGAGTCTTCTCCAGCACCAGAGTTCAAAGACCCCAATTCTTTGGCACTCAGCCTTCCTTATGTTCCAACTTTCACAGCCATCCATTGCAACTGGGAAAACCGTAGCCTTGACTATATGCATTTTTGTTGGCAGGGTGATGTCTCTGCTTTTTAGTAAGCTGTCTAGTTTTGCCATAGCTTTCCTCCCCAGGAGCAAGCGTCTTTTAATTTCTTGGCTGCAGTCCCCATCTGCAGCGAATTTGGCGCCCAGAAAAATAAAATCTGTCACTAACACCTTTGAGCTGCAGCGTCCTGCAAACAGCACCGATGTTCCTGGAACATACACAAGAAAATGGGATTCTATCATCCAGACCATATGCTGGTCATGAAAACATCTTGCAATTTGCAGCACTGAGATAGAGCCTGAAAAATGAATCTGGAAAGGTTGTTGGTAATGTGATGGAAGTAAAGGCAGCTTCTCTTTTATTCCTCTTGTGACTACATAAAGATTCTACACTAATTACCTGCTTGACTCCACCCACTGGATCTGCCAGCCTCTCTCCGACAGGAACACATCCTTTGAATGCTTGATATAATGGCAAAAATAGGATTTTGCATTTTTAAAACCAAAAATCCATGTGATGCTGTTGAAATCTGGGGCTGGCTGGCTGTATTTATGGCTACAGAAGGTTATTATTATTATTTTGGAAGGAGATTTCTGATTGTGAGCTGCGCAGGGCTTTGGAGAATCCACAGCCCACAGACTGAGTGCAGGTGTAAATAAACATGAAAGCTTTTTCACAGCTTTGTAGCTTTCTTGGCTTCCGATGCTTCTAATGGCATGGAAGAAATTTCAAGACCCTGTAAAAATTTGACCCAGGAGATTTGTTTTTTTTTTTCTGATTTAAACATGCAGCGTGGTCTTTTGAATACAGG
>JAKOOJ010000013.1:23769235-23844235 GCA_022577455.1 Arizona elegans | reverse complement strand
TTGATGGGCGTGGCAGAGGAAGGATAGTGTAAAATCCCCATTCCCTCCCCATTCCAGGGGAAGAATACTGCAAACTCCCCATTCCCTCCCCACTCCAGGGGAAGGATACTGCAAAATCCCCATTCCCACCCCACTCCAGGGGGAAGGTTACTGCAAAAACCCCCATTCCCTCTCCACCCCACTAACATGCTTTCCAGCTCCGGAAGCAAAAGAAGGCCCAGCCAATCAGCTGAGACTCAGGAGGCAGCGAATAGATGGGGGCGGGGCCAGCCAGAGGTGGCATTTGCCGATTCTCCGAACTACTCAAAAGTTCCGCTACCGGTTCACTAGAACCGGACAGAACCGGATGAAACCCACCTCTGCTCCTGATATGATTGTGACCCGGATGTGTTCCAGGACCGTGAAAGCGTTTGTCCTACGTGAAAGCCCCCAGCCTCTCCAAAAAGACCACCCTTAGCCTGTTTCTTTTCTTTGAATTTTCTGAGGACCTCCCCTCCCGGAGGATGAGAGCCAGGTGAGTCAATTAACCCCCCCAAATCAGAAAGGAGTCTAGGAGCACGGTTTTTTTTCAGACTAATAAATGTTATTAAAAGGCGACATGAAAGTTTGTTTGAAAAGTTGCTACCAGAGTTCTTGTGATCCGAGGTCTCCTTCTTTCAGGAGATGCTTATCAGCGTTCATTTGCCAGTCTAATGTTTTCCTAGGCTGATAAAAGCAAGTTAATTATCCAAGAGAAAAAAAATAATAAAATAAAATAAAAGAAGGCGGCGCAACTTTGCTCTTTCCTCCTTCAACATAGGGGCTTTGATTCATTTTCCCATGGCTATATATTAATCTTTTGTTAGTTTGCTTTATCAGGAGCTGAATAAATTGGAAAAGCTGAAATGATTCATGTTCTCTGGATTGCCTATTGATCCGTGACACTTTCCGCTGTCAGGTCTCCATCCGTCACGCCGATCAATACCCACATGGGAATTGTCCTGTGGAGTTGGCATGAGGGGGGCTCGGATCCCTTTCTCTTTGGCATCTTCTTCAGGAGATCAAGATGCCAAGATGGCCACCTTCTCCAGCCCAGGAGAGAAGCACTGATAAAAAATTCACCCGTTTTGGGGTGAAGGTAGATGGGATCTTTTCTCTTGCTGTCTCGAAAAGCTAATTTGAACCAGAGTTCAAAAGAAAGAGTGGAAACTGCCAGCCCCCCCCTTTGTTAATAGCCCCCAGAAAGACTGGGCCATCCTATCTACAAAACAAAAGACCTTCAGCTCCAGGGTGATGGGATTAAGACATGACCATCCAGGACATAATAGGATTAGCCCTCTACCCATCTAGCAGCAGAGCTCACAACATGACGCCTGGGGAGATTACATCACCCAAAACAGTTCAACCAGACTTATCTCAGACAAACTCCTAGGATTTGCACATGACCCCTACAGCAACCAATAGAATACCTGCCCTTTGCCACAGGAACAGGAAGCTCAAGTTCAAAGCCCAAGATAAATAACACTCACTCTCCACTCCATATGTTCAACTGCACCAGGACCATGTGCTTAATGATTCTGCTCCATTAAACCAGCTTTCCAAGCAGCCTCCATGTTTCCGGTGTCTTTCTCCCCAATTGGAACTGAACCCAGATGGACATTTCTTCCAACACCTATTTTAAGGTTGTTTAACGAAAGGAACATGATTCAGGGGTACGATGCATACTTTGAAGGCTACGTGAGTCAAAGTTCAGCGAAGCATCTCCAGATGCATCTACAAAAGACTTCTCTGATCTGAGAGCTTGGAGAGATATTGGCAAGAGACTTGACAAAGTAATTGGACTTCAGGTGGTAGTTCTACACATTATATTACAGCTTTTACAAAGCACAGTAAATTAGATCATGGGACCACTAACCTTAAACTGGGATTGCGCAAATGATGGTGATGGTTTTGCACACGGCTGTCAGCAAAGATGCAAACACACTCGAAATGAAATCTGTGAACTCAGCCACTGTCTTTCTGTTGGAAGAAAGAAAAATTCAGGGTAGAGTCAAGGTAGAAGCAGGGATGTGTTGAGGTGCAAGGAACCAGAACAATAGGCCAAAACAGTTACTTTATTGTTGATCACCTATATTTCAAGAATTGTACCAGATTGGCTGCATTTTTTGGGGAACCGCAAATCATGCTTTCCTAGTTTAGTAACAATCACAGAGTTGGAAGGGACCTTGGAGGTCATCTAGTCCAACCCCCTGCTCACGCAATAGACCTGTACTAGGGATTTGAACCACCAACCTTTCTGATCGACAAGGTCAGTGTGTTAGCCACTGAACTGCTGGTAGTCAGCAGAATTAGCCTGCAATACCGCATTCTAACCACTGCGCCACCAGGGCTCTTAAGATGCTCTGGGTATCTGAAGAGATGGAAGTGCGAATCTCATGGTAGCTCTTGAAAAAAAACATGAGCGACAAACTTGCTCGCACATCTAGATGCAAAGCAGGAATTGAAAATAGAAGCATGAAAGCATAACCTCCCCAGCCCTCTGTGTACGCCAGAACCTTTCAGCGCAGCCTTATTGTAGCAGAGTAAATCATTCCTCACCCCCTGAACGGTTGTGTTAAACTGGCTTCATGACCCGTGCCAAAGTGTTCAAACACAAGGCAGGACGCGTTGTGCTAATTGCAATTCTCTTGTTATGCAAAGCCATAAGCGGGCTAATGTGCCATGTTATTACCAGGAATCACAGACGCCAACAATTCAAACAGAGTGTGCAGGAACGAGCGAGCAAGCGGCACTCTCGGGAGCAACTTGCGTGTTGTGGGTTGCCTGACTCAACAGCCAAAGGATGGATGAGGAGCTACGGTGAGTCTCATTTGCCAACAAGCAAAGAAGGCCAGTTGCGTTCCGTTCTTGTGGTGCCGCTTGGATTAGACTAGGATGGCAAAAGGCAGAATTTCCCATTATAGCAAGCTGTCCTATAAAATCGTTGTGCTTTTGTAGCCCAGGATCCACTGGCTGGACCAGGATTTCACCAGGAGAGATCTAGAAGAACCTATGATGGAAAAGATAATGCTATTTCCAGTCTCGGTAAGATGGAATGCAAGATCCTATCCTGCATAATCTCCCAGATTAGCCGCATCCCTGGTAGGTTCTGAAATCTATCCAGTCAGGTCCTTTGGTGTTGATGGATTGATTTGCAAGCTGGTTTTATCGGACGAGCAAAAGAAAGAAACAAACAACAACAACACCAGAATTCTTGTTGAGTAACATTGAGCTCTAGGCCCAGTTTGCATTATGCAAACTTAGCAAAGTACCATCATTATTTTGTTCAATTTTGTTAAATGGTGAAGGCATCAGGCTAGAAACTGGGAGACAGCAAATTCTTGTTCTACTTTAGGCATGAAAACTGGTTGGGTGAGTTTGGGCCTGTCTGGAAGATAGTCCCGCTTTAGTCATGGAAGCCAATTGGGCAACTTTGGCCAATCACTGGGAGATGGTAAGATCTAGTCCCTCCTTAAGCAGGAAAGCTGGGTGGGTGACTTTGGGGCAATCACCAGGAGATGGTGAATTCTAGTCCCTTCTTGGGCATGAAAGCCAGCTGGGTGACTTTGGGCCAATCACCAGGAGACTGTGAGTTCTAGTCTTGTTTTAGGCATGAAAGCTGGCTGGGTGACTTTGGGCCAATCACCAGGAAATGGTGAATTCTAGTCCCTCTTTAGCAGGGATGGGTTCTACTTACCTTTACTACCAGTTCACAATGGGATTGTGCTTCTGTGCATGCACAGATCGCCGATGACAACATCTGGGGTTGTGGGCGGGGCCTAACGCCGGTTTTATTACCGGTTCTTACAAAGCGGTCCGAACCAGGGGCAACCCACCACTGCTCCTTGGGCATGAAAGCCAGCTGGGTAACTTTGGGCCTATCATCAGGAGACCGTGAGTTCTAGTCCCGCCTTAGGCATGAAAGCTGGCTGATGACTTTGGGACAATCACCAGGAGATGGTGAATTCTAGTCCCTTCTTGGGCATGAAGACAGCTGGGTGACCTTGTGCCAGTCACTTTCTCTCAGTCCTAGGAAGGAGACAATGACAAACCACTTCTGAAAAAACTTTGCCCAGAAAACCTCAGGGACTTGGCCAGGCAGTCTCCAAGAATTAAACAAAAAAAAAAAAAGAGAGAGAGAGAGAATGGGATAGGTCAGCGGTCAGCAACCTGCGGCTCCAGAGCCACGTGCGGCTCTTTGGGCCCTTTGCTGTAGCTTCCTGTCAGGTGATCCCACCATTGGCTGGCCCCGCCCCCTGCCCTCCCCTCCCAGTCACTCCTCGCCTGGCCTGAGAAGGTAAAGGCGACAGTGGGGAATGGAGAAGCAGCCAGGGCAGAGACAGAGAGATACAGAGAGAGGGGGAGAGAGAGAGACATAGAGAGATACAGAGAGAGGGGTAGAGAGAGAGACATAGAGAGATACAGAGAGAGAGGGAGAGAGAGACATAGAGAGATACAGAGAGAGGGGGAGAGAGAGGGACATAGAGAGATACAGAGAGAGAGAGGGAGAGAGAGAGACATAGAGAGATACAGAGAGAGGGGTAGAGAGAGAGACATAGAGAGATACAGAGAGAGGGGTAGAGAGAGAGACATAGAGAGATACAGAGAGAGAGGGAGAGAGAGAGACATAGAGAGATACAGAGAGAGGGGTAGAGAGAGAGACATAGAGAGATACAGAGAGAGAGGGAGAGAGAGAGACATAGAGAGATACAGAGAGAGGGGTAGAGAGAGAGACATAGAGAGAGAGAGATACAGAGAGAGAGGGAGAGAGAGAGACATAGAGAGATACAGAGAGAGGGGTAGAGAGAGAGAGACATAGAGAGATACAGAGAGAGGGGTAGAGAGAGAGAGACATAGAGAGATACAGAGAGAGAGGGAGAGAGAGAGACATAGAGAGATACAGAGAGAGGGGGAGAGAGAGAGACATAGAGAGTTACAGAGGGAGGGAGGGAGGGGAGAGAGAGATGTCAAAAGGATTTTGTGGTTCCTGGTGTTTTTTAACAACTGGTTCTCTGCCCTAATGACTGGCTGGGTAGGCGTGGCTAGGGGGAGTCATGTGACTGGTGGAAGTGAGCGACATCGAGTTGGCCACGCCCACCCAGGTTTTGTGGCTCCTGGTGTTTTCTTTTCTGTGGGAAATGGATCCAAATGGCTCTTTGAGCATTTAAGGTTGCTGACCCCTGGGCTAGGTGAAGAGGCTGAAGCAGGCAGCTGAGGAGGAATACCTGAAGGGGTAAAAAAACAAACTAACAAGATGATGGCCCCACCTCTGACCCCATCCTGGATCCATCAGGGTTGTTCCAGACTTAAGCTATACCTACCAGCAGTAATCATTAAGACTTCAGGCTGGACTCTTCTCTAATTCTTCTAGGAGATGCTGTCCATTGTACTATTGATATGCAAAAATGGACAATCTCACATTCTTTCCCTAAATGGACAAACTGGGGTACTTGAGTCTGTTTTTCCTAGCTGTGCCTTCCACCCCCGCCACCCCGCCTTTTGTATTTGTCTAATAGATTATGACCTTTACATTGTAAATTCCCTTAAGTGCACTGCCAGAATGGTAGCAGATAAATTGCAGTGGATAAATGTACCAGATAAACAAAAGAATAACCAGAGAAATCAGCTCTTGTTGAAAATGTCATATCCTACAATCCTCCTAGGATCCAGAATGCAGAAAAGAGTATGTGTGTTTGTGTGTGAGAGAGAGAGGGGAGGAGGAGGAGGAGGAGGAGGAGGAGGAGGAGGAGGAGGAGGAGGAGGAGGAGGAGGAGGAGGAGAAATATAATGAATTTTGATCCCATCACTTTAAGAGAAACAAAGCTAAAATAACCTCAAATAATCTTCCTTGCTAGCAAAAATCTAAAGAGTAGAGAAATTAGAAGACAATATATCCAAATAATAGAAAAACTGACCGCAGCCATTCAGCCTGAAAACTCACTATTCCTTGAAGCTTTTCATTCCATTGACAGAAAACCAGAGAAATGGCCCTAAAAATCTAAAACTGTCCATAAATGATACATCCTAAGTTTTGGGCAAGGAATCCAGCATCGTATTAAATCAAACTGAGAGAAAGTTTAGGCTAAGTCCAAATCATATGAGTCAATATCTCTTTAAGGTGTATGACTGTTGGACACAAAGAATCAAGGACCAGAAGAACAGAGTTAGAAGGGATCTTGGAGGTCTTCTGCTGCTGAAGTCATTTCCATACCATTTCAGACAAATGGTTGTCCAATCTCTTCTTGAAAACCTCCAGTGACGAAGGGTCTTCTCTTGAAAATTTCCAGTGATGAAGCACCCACAACTTCTGAAGGCAAACTGTTCCACTGCTTGATTGTCCTCACTGTCAGGAAATTTCTCCTTAGTTCTAGGTTGTTTCTCTCCTTGATTAGTTTCCACCGATTGCTTCTTGTTCTGCCTTTGGGTGCTTTGGAGAATGGATTGTGCCAACTCAGGAAGCTCAAACTGCCCAAGGAGCTGCTGATCCAGTTCTACAGAGGAGTCTGTCAACTGCACCTCTATAAGTGTCTGGTTTGGCTCTGCAACCCAACAAGACAGACGCAGACTTCAGAGGATCATTAGAACTGCAGAAAAAACAATGGCTACCAACCTGCCTTCCATGGAGGACCTGAATACTGCACGAGTCAAAAAGAGGGCTGGGAAAATATTTACAGACCCCTCACATCCTGGACATAAACTGTTTCAACTCCTACCCTCAAAACGACCCTATAGAGCACTGCACACCAGAACAACTAGACACAAGGACAGTTTTCCCCCGAATGCCATCACTCTGCTAAATGGATAATTCTCTCAACACTGTCAAACTATTTACTAAGTCTGCACTACTATTAATCTTCTCATCATTCCCACTACCCATCTCCTTCCACTTATGACTGTATGACTGTAATTTTGTTGCTTGTATCCTTACGATTTATATTGATATTGGTTCCTGATTGCTTATTTGTAACCTATGACTATCATTAAGCATTGTACCTTATGATTCTTGCTGAATGTATCTTTTCTTTTATGTACACTGAGAGCGTATGTACCAAGACAAATTCCTTGTGTGTCCAATCACACTTGGCCAATAAAGAATTCTATTCTATTCTATTCTATTCTATTCTATTCTATTCTATTCTATTCTATTCTATTCTATTCTACTCTACTCTACTCTACTCTACTCTACTCTACTCTACTCTACTCTACTCTACTCCATCCCATCCCATCCCATCCCATCCCATCCCATCCCATCCCATCCCATCCCATTCTATTGACTGCCTCTTATATTTGTAAGGTTGCAGCATAGAAGATTTATTCAAGTTTATGCACACAAATCTGGTTAACTAAAGAGCAACACTAAATTGGCACCAGATCAATTTCAGCAGAATTCAGGAAGGGTTGGACTCGAAACATTTGTGACCACATTATAACTCTAAGCTGATGACTCCTTTAACTCCGCCCCCAGCTCTGCTTGCTCTTTTCCTACAATGACTTCCCCAATATTAAAAGGTTCATTTGTTCCTTTTATTCAGTTTCTCTACCTGCCCATCTCAAGTGAATGAGGACGAATGAATCCCAACCCTGAAGCGTCGAAGAAAATGGAAAAGGATGAATTGCTTTCATCTTAAGTCGATAGGGAACATATTTTGCAATCGTGAAAAATACAACACACAACTGTTTGGTTAAGCAGGAGGTTCCAAATCTATATTCGCAAATTCTTGCAGCTTAGCCATCTCTCTGTCTCTCTCTCTCTCTCTCTCTCTCTCTCTCTCTCTCTCTCCAATACCCTTCATCCGTTTGTGGAAGTGAACTGTAGCTTTCAATCTTTCTAAAACACTGTTTGGAGTTTGAACATGCTCTAAGAGAGAGAGGGAGAGAGAAACAGAGACGGAACGAAAGGTTGAAGGAAGGGCGAAGAATATAGTTTTTAAAAAGCAAGCAAACATGATGAGAGGGGGAAAAACACACACACACACACACCAGCCAGCTATGGAAAATGTTGAGCAACCAAGCACTGTCAACATCAGGGAGATGGTAGGAAGGAGTGTAGGAAGCTGAATCAATATTGGCATGATCTGTTAGCAATCTAATATTTGTCCTTCTGGTTCATTTATAAACAGAGAAAGAGAGACAATGATTCCTGGGAGAAGGTTTGCGTTCAAGATGGGGAATTAAGGAGCTCCTTTTCCAATGTACTAAAAGAAACCACGGTGCAAGGTTATTCTATCAAAGCTACAGCAAATGACTGTTTCCTTTCCTAGGAACTTCTCCAGATGTCCATTAAAAGCTAGCCAAGTGAGTGGTCCTTCTCAGTTGGGCCCCAAAGCCTCTTTTCAGGAGATGGCTTTATTTTCGGTACAAATGCAGAAGGAATCCAGCCATGTGTCCTTCTTTTTAATAGCAATAGCTGTAGCTCCTAGACTTATATACCGCTTCACAGTGCTTCACAGCTCTCTCTAAGCGGTTTACAGAATCAGCATATTTGCCCCCAACAATCTGTGTTCTCCTTTTACCGACCTCGGAAGGATGGAAGGCTGAGTCAACTTTGAGCCAGTCAGGATCGAACTCCTGGCAGTCAGCAGAATTAGCCTGCAATACTGCATTCTAACGGGAAGGAAGGAAGGAAAGAAGGAATGGAGGAAGGAAGGAAGGAAGGAAGGGAGGGAGGGAGGGAGGGAGGAAGGAAGGAAGGAATGGAGGAAGGAAGGAAGGAAGGAAGGAATGGAGGAAGGAAGGAAGGAAAGAAGGAATGGAGGGAGGAAGGAAGGAAGATAGCAATAGCACTTAGACTTATATACCACTGTGAAGCAGCCCTCTCTAAGCAGTGTACAGAGTCAGCATACGTACTGCCCCCAGCAATCTGGGTCCTCATTTTATCCACCTCGGAAGGATGGAAGGCTGATTCAACTTTAAGCCAGTCAGGATCGAACTACCAGATTTCAGTCAGCCGGCAGTCAGCAGAAGTAGCCTGCAGTACTGCACTCTAACCACTGCGCCACCGCAGCTCAGTTTTACCCTTTCAGTTCAATCCAATCAGAACAGATATGGAAGGGACCTTGGGAGGTCTTCTAGTCCAACCCCCTGCTCAAACAAGAGTCCCTATACCATTTCAGACAAGTGATTGCCCAGTCTCTTCTTAAAAACCTCCTGTGATGGAGCATCCACAATTTCTGGTGGCAAGTTGCCCCTCCGGTTAATTGTCCTCACCGTTACGAAGCTTCTCCTGAATTCCAAGTTACTTCTCTCCTTGATTAGTTTCTGTACTTTCTTCTTGGGATCTAACCTCCCAGCCTGTTCTTCTCTGCCCTCTTTCCAGTTCCTCATTGTTCTCCTTGTACGGTGGCAACCAAAAAAAAAAACAAAAACAACCCACCAGGATTTCAGGTGGAATCTGAAGGGTGATAGCAGAGACTGGATTGATTAAAGTTAATGAGACTCTTTAAAACAGCCTAACCCTAATTCTCTACAATTTAGCAGACTGAGTGATTGCTCAAAGAGTACAGTTAATTTTGCAATCATATCCGATTCATGGAGCAATCCCTGATTAGCAGGACCTTGCCAATCCAGGTCAAAAGGTGAAGCATCAGCAGAAGATGGAAGTGCAGGACGCTGGCAGCTGCCAGAGAAGGGAAGAGGGGTAAATGGAATTTTAAAAAGGCAAGTATTGACAGGTTATATTTCCTCCCTCCCTCGTTGGGTGTATGTGTATATTTGTTTGTACCTGAGAATTATTGGCTGCAATTTCGAGCAAAAACAATTGCTTCTAGCAAGAGAAGGGGGTTACGGAAGAGCAGCCCCCTTCTTCTTTCCCTAAAGAGCTCGAATATTGCTTTTTTAAGTGACGCGAGTGGATCTTTACTCCGATATTCTCTTTTCTATTAAAGAGAGAAATTATTTCCTCCAAGGCAGGGGTGAAATCCAGCAGGTTCTGACAGGTTCTGGAGAACCGGTGGTGGAAATTTTGAGTAGTTCGGAGAACCGGCAAATACCACCTCTGGCTGGTTCCAGAGTGGGGAGGGAATGGGGATTTTGGAGTATCCTTCCCCTGGAGTGGGGTGGGAATGAGGATTTTGCAGTATCCTCCCCCCAGGAGTGGGGTGGAATGGAGATTTTGCAGTATCCTTCCACTGGAGTGGGGAGGGAATAGGGATTTTGCAATATCCTCCCCCAGGAGTGGGGTGGGAATGGAGATTTTGCAATATCCTTCCCCCAGGAGTAGGGAGGGAATAGGGATTTTGCAATATCCTTCCCCCAGGAGTAGGGAGGGAATAGGGATTTTGCAATATCCTTCCCCCAGGAGTAGGGAGGGAATAGGGATTTTGCAATATCCTCCCCCAGGAGTGGGGTGGGAATGGAGATTTTGCAATATCCTTCCCCCAGGAGTAGGGAGGGAATAGGAATTTTGCAATATCCTTCCCCCAGGAGTGGGGTGGGAATGGGGATTTTGCAGTATCCTTCCCCTGGCGTAGGAAGCGAATGATGATTTTGCAGTATCCTTCCCCTGGAGTGGGGTGGGAATGGGGATTTTGCAGTATCCTTCCCCCAGGAGTGGGGAGGGAATGGGGATTTTGCAGTATCCTTCCCCCTGGAGTGGGGAGGGAATGGGGATTTTGCAGTATCCTTCCCCTGGCTTAGGAAGGGAATGGAGATTTTGCAGTATCCTTCCCCTGTCATGCCCCATCCACCAAGCCACGCCCACAGAACCGGTAGTAAAAAAAAATTGAATTTCACCACTGCTCCAAGGCCCAGGAGAAGAACCTGGATTGGTCAAGGAGTGTCTTCTGTGTGTCAATAACTAAAGCAGGAGATGTCCCAATCTGGACAGCCTTTAAGACCGGTGGACTTCAACTCCCATAATTCTCTCCCCCTTGCCCGTAAGCCACAGCAAGTGTCGCCTCCGAGGTTATTCTGTCCACCTTCTCTTCCTCCAATTGTTCATCCTTGGATACAAATGGCAGGAACCTTGGATTCTGCCATTCAGGGAATAATGGCACCGTCATTTTCTACATTTCCATAATTAGGGAGATTTGAAGCAAACTACCTTGGCTGGAATTCAATTTCTTTTGCTTTGATCATGCAGCTGGGAGGCAGGGGCTATTTCCTGATGCGCTGTGTCTATAAGAAATGCTCTCAGTAGCATCTCGCTTTCACAGAGCTCATTTCCTCCTCCCTGTGCCGCTCTTGACAAAATGGGCAAATTCTCTGATTTGAACCCGCGGCAGAAATTCATCGCTGGAGAGTTTTTACCTGAGACCCAGGCTAGGAAGGAGACGCCCATAAGGCACCATCTTTGGAGTTCACTCAGATCGAATAATTCTTCAATTCCCACCCAGTGGTGGGTTTCAAATTTTTTTTTACTACCGGTTCTGTGGGCGTGGCTTGGTGGGCGTGGCATGGCTTGGTGGGTGTGGCTTGGTGGGCGTGGCAGGGGAAGGATACTGTAAAATCTCCAGTGAGTTCTAGTCCCATCTTCAGGAAGAAAACCAGCTGAGTGATTTTGGGCCAATCCCTGGGGACAGTGAGTTCTAGTCCCGCCTTAAGGAGGAAAACTGGCTGGGTGACTTTTGGGCCAATCCTCAGGGGACGGTGAGTTCTAGTTCTGTCTTAAGGAGGAAAACTGGCTGGGAGACTTGGGCCAATCCCTGGGAGATGGTGAGTTCTAGTCCCGCCTTAAGGAGGAAAACTGGCTGGGTGACTTTTGGGCCAATCCCTGGGAGATGGTGAGTTCTAGTTCTGTCTTAAGGAAGAAAACTGGCTGGGCGACTTTGGGCCAATCCCCAGGAGATGGTGAGTTCTAGTTCTGTCTTAAGGAGGAAAACTGGCTGGGGGACTTTTGGGCCAATCCCTGGGAGATGGTGAGTTCTAGTCCCTTCTTAAGGAGGAAAACTGGCTGGGTGACTTTTGGGCCAATCCCCAGGAGATGGTGAGTTCTAGTTCTGTCTTAAGGAAGAAAACTGGCTGGGCGACTTTTGGGCCAATCCCTGGGAGATGGTGAGTTCTAGTCCCGCCTGAAGGAAGAAAACTGGCTGGGTGACTTTGGGCCAATCCCTGGGAGACAGTGAGTTCTAGTTCATCCTTGGCCATGAAAGCCAGATGGGTAATTCTGGCCAGTCACTTTCTCCCAGCCCAGCCCACCTCACAGAGTTTATTGCAGTGAGTAAAATAGGAGGAGGAAGGAGTATCATGTATGTTTGCCACCGTGCGTCCCTTATAAACAATAAACATTTCTTAAATAAAATAATTACATAAAAATAAATATATATATAATCGATCAAGTCAAGCCCAGGATATGATGGTAAGATTTTCCAGAAGAGGGGGAGAAAAAAAAACCTTTCCTGGAGGAAGCCAATAACAGATCCGATTTTCAAAAAATGTTTCTCCCAAATTCAATTTCTGAAGAGTTTGTATCGTTCTTGTTTATACCAAATGAGGGCATTAAATCTTTCACAGCCCTGAGAGAGACGTTAAATCAGCTTTAAATACCCCCATTTCAGAAGCCTAGCAATCATTTCTCTGAAAATGGCCATTTAGTGTTGATATTCGGTGGCGTAAACCTTCTGAATTCTGGGGTTTGCAAACCCACATTCAGCCATGGCTTGTTCACTGCCTTAACCCCTATTTTATAGTAACACAAAGAAAGATCTTGGGTTATTTATTTATATGCTGTACATACAGCTGTTCATTCCTGCTAAGACTGCCAGTTTCTTATACTTCTCTTGTTCTAGTGGCAAGGCGTCTTCAATAAATAGGTTTGAATTAGTATTGCCTGAGGATTTTTATTTTTTATTTTTATCTTTTTGCACTGGAAAAAGTCCAGAGCAATGTGTGAACAATGTGAACAAAAATTTAAAAAATGGAGACTAAAGAATCGGGGACTGGCTTGTGCTAAAAAAAAAAAATAAGTTATACAAATGGAGACGTTCTTTGCAAAAAAAAAGACTTTGGGAGTAAATTAACTGGGCCTCAGTGCTGGATTTTGCACCTGATAAAAAGCGAGATCTGAGCGAAGAAACAAAAGACAGAAGCAAGTTTGAATAGTTCCCCTCACCCTCGATAAATATAGCAAACCAGACTCTACTAAGTGAACTGAAAGAGGATTCTTTGCAATGCAACTTTGGGTTTCTCTTCCTAAATGTTCGGGTTTTTTTTCACATTCCTTCAATGCACGTTTAGAGAAAATACCGTATTTTTTGGAGTATAAAATGTACTTCCCCCCCCCCAAAAGAGGATGAAAATTTGGGTGCCATTCCATGCTTATCTCTCTCAAGGCTGTATCCCAGGGTTACCCACAGCTGCTGGAGGGGAATGACCTCTACAATTGACAAATTGCTCTGTTGGCTAATGTGATTGATAACACACGCTGGGGGGAGGGGGGGAAAAACAGGGTCATAATTGGGGTGTAAATTACGTAGCTAGTTTACTAAGCTAAAACTAAGGAAGAATTTCTTGATAGTAAGAAGACTAGTTGAATGGGCTTGTCACCAGAAGTTCTGGGTGCTCCATCCCTGGAAGTTTTTAAGAGTTTGAACAGCCATTTATCTAAAACGGCATAGGGTCTCATGAATGAGCAGGAGGCTTGATTAGAAGACCTCCAAGGTTCCTTTCAATCCTATTATTCTGTTGTACAGGAATAGAAATTTGTTCTCAGAGGCGAACCATTTCTTTCTGATTTTTGATAAAGCCAGCCCTGGATGGAGAACTAAGCAAAGACATCTCTGGGGTAGGGTACAAAAGGCAAGGTGGCAGATGTGATTATGCGATTGAGAGCTTTTTATGTGCATCTTACGTGCAGGGCCCAGAAAAGAAAAGGAAAAAAAACAAGCAGAAGAAAGGAGCTTGATCAAGTAGTTGTGGTTGCCATCTCAACCTTGTTGTTTTTTAAAAACAACTTTCTACTTCCTGCAAGATGCCCTTGGACCAACACTGAAAGGATGCTAAATTCAGGAGCTCACGTTGAGCAATTTGGGGTGAAAACGGACTGGTTTCCATTAGCAGAACCAAAGATCTCGGCCTGACTGTGGAAACCAACAGGATGCAATAAACTGCTTTGATATTGTATTGTATTGTATTGCATTTTACTTTACTTTACTTTACTTTACTTTACTTTACTTTACTTTACTTTACTTTACTTTACTTTACTTTACTTTACTTTACTTTACTTTACTTTACTTTACTTTACTTTACTTTATTTTATTTTATTTTATTTTATTTTATTATTTTTTACAGGTAGCACCACGCATAATTGCATCCAACACATCTTCCGCCTCCTATTTTCCCCATAACAACAACTCTGTGAGGTGGGTCAGGCTTAGACTGACAGGCCCAAAGTCAAACCCAGCAGGCTTTCAGGCCTAAAATGGGGGCTAGAACTCCCTGTCTCCTGGGGATTGGCCCAAAGTCACCCAGCTGCTTTCGTAGCCAAGGCAGGACTAGAACTCACAATCTCCTGGTGATTGGCCCAAAGATACCCAGCTGCTTTCGTAGCCAAGGCAGGACTAGAACTCACAATCTCCTGGTGACTGGCCCAAAGTCACCCAGCTGCTTTCGCAGCCAAGGCAGGACTAGAACTCACAATCTCCTGGTGACTGGCCCAAAGTCACCCAGCTGCTTTCGTAGCCAAGGCAGGACTAGAACTCACAATCTCCTGGTGACTGGCCCAAAGACACCCAGCTGCTTTCGTGCCCAAGGCAGGACTAGAACTCACAATCTCCTAGGGATTGGCCCAAAGTCACCCAGCTGCTTTCGTAGCCAAGGCAGGACTAGAACTCACAATCTCCTGGTGCCTGGCCCAAAGTCACCCAGCTGCTTTCGTGCCCAAGGCAGGACTAGAACTCACAATCTCCTGGTGACTGGCCCAAAGTCACCCAGCTGGCTTTCTCGCTTTAAGGAGAGACTTGAACTCACGGTTTTAACCACTATTGCCTTAACCACTTGGCCAAACTGTCTCCCTCAAAGGCAGCAGTTTAAGCTGTGGCTCAAATGGAAAACCTGAAAGATCTCCAGGTTTTAATGTGCATCAGCAAGAGGAAAAAAAAAATGATTTGCTTGTTCCCAAATATTTACAAGCTGGGCAGTCAAACCTGTTACATTAATAGGCTATTAATGTGTCTGACTTCCTGAGCCACATACAGGAGGCTTCGTTGGCTAGTTACGGCGTATTTCAAAATAATCACCTCAGTTTATTTGTGTGGTTTGTCGTTGTTTTTTTTTCCCTTTGCGGAGGTGCTAATTAAATGGTTGTGAACCATGCATCTTCCCTCACCGAAGCATAATTAAACTTCGTCTTCCTTCCTTTCTATACCAGGGAATGAATATATATCCATAAAACTTCAGGTCTGTTCCGATGCCGCGAGTCAAACAATCCACCTCACCAAAGATTCAATATTTCCCGCTGTGTGAAAAGAGAGCCGTGCCAAATTGGTACAAAACAAATATTATATTAATGACCAAAAACAGTTCTCTCTCTTTTTTTTGGGGGGGGGGGGGTGTCACTTCTTTTCTGGAGGCTTATTTTGTGGACCGGAATTGGTAGCTCTATCCCTAAAATATTATTTGGCACGTGGCGGCAGCCAAAAAAAGCCAACGCAATCCTAAATTGCATTAACAGAGGGGTACAATCAAGATCAAGGGAGGTACTAATACCACCTTATAAAGCCCTAGTAAGGCCACACCTAGAGTATTGCATCCAGTTTTGGTCACCACACTATAAAAAAGAGGTTGAGTTTCTAGAAAGAGTGCAGAGAAGAGCAACCAGGATGATTTTAGGATACTGGAGGATAAAACATACGATGAACATTTGCAGGAACTGGGCATGGCTAGTCTAGTGAAGAGAAGGACCGGGGAGACAGGATAGCATCTTCCAATATTTGAGGGGCTGCCACAGAGAGGAGGATGGGGTCAAGCTATTTTCCAAAGCCCCCAAAGGCCAGACAAGAAGTAATGGATGGAAACTGATCAAGGAGAGATTCAACCTAGAAATAAGGAGGAATTTCCTGACAGTGAGAACAATCAACCGATGGAACAGAAATTGTAGGAGCTTCGTCACTGGAAGCTTTCAAGAAGAGACTGGACAATCATTTATTTCAAATTGTACAGCATCTCCTGTTTGAACAGGGAGACCACCAAGCTCCCTTCCAACTCTATTATTATATATTCCATGTTCTAATATTTGTCAGAAATGGTGTAGGGTCTCCTGCTTCGGTGTGTGTGTGTGTGTGTGTGTGTGTGTGTGTGTGTGTGTGTGTGTTGGAGGGTTGGACTAAATGACCGACAAGGTCCCTTCCAAATCTGAATCTAAAAACAGCACTTATCAAAATGAGAAAAACGAATCTGAGCTGGCACTTTCCTGGCCTTTTTTTAAAAAAAACAACAACAACACGTTTTTCAGCCATGTTGGGGAAAAAAAAAATCTCTTTCCTGCAATGTTCCTTATTTAAAACATTTTAATAGTTGCATTGCTTTCGTTTGCCTTCAGGACCGGCATAAACCGTCCTCCCTTGTCCTCCGTGACTTTATGACTACAATGTCTGTCAATTACAAAAAAGGGCCTGTCAATTTCAAAGAAGCTTGTCAATTTCACGGAGTGCCACGCCAACAGGTGAGTCACAAGTTGGGCCCCCGTGACATAGAATTCCCCCTACTGTGTGAAATATAACCTGTCCTATACAGGCAGGTAGCAGTCCTTGACTTATAACCGTTTGCTCAGTGACTGAAGTTACGACGGCATTGAAAAAAAGTGACCTACGACCGTTTTTACACTTATGATTGTTGCAGCATCCCTTGGCAGCTGACTTCTATTTATGACGGTTGTCCGAGGGTCACGTGCAGTGCAGTAGTGGGTTCCACTTATCTTTGCTACCAGTTCGGAATTGTGAGTGCATGTGTGCGTGCTCGCTTCACTCACATGTGGCACTTCTATGGATGCACAGAGTATCCATGATGATGTCCGGGAGGGTGGGTGGATCCTTCTGCCACCAGCACTACCAGTTCGCCCGAACCGGGGCGAACCGGTAGAAACCCACCAAAACTCATCACAATGCAGTGATGGTATTCAGCTGGTTTGGTAGTGGCAACCGTGGGTAGCATCCTATTTAGCCATGTTTTGAGGCCGGGCGCATGCACAATGGGGAAACTCGATTCAGTTAACAACCGTGTTGCTAATTTAACAACTGCACTGATTTACTTAACGACAGTGCCCAGGAAGTTTGTAAATAGAAGCAAAATTCCCTTAACCGTCGTCTCGCTTAGCAACTGAAATATCGGGCTCAATTTTGGTCGTACGTCGAGAAATACCTGTACATTTCTTTCTCATTCTCTCTTGAAATTTAAAGCCTGGACATATCCCAGAATTTTGCTCTTTGCCTTTCTGAGGGTCTGCATTTTTCACAGGTCTGGTGATTGTTTTGAAATCTGAAATGGGCAGCCCAGAGTGAAATTCTCAGATTTATCCTTTGGTTCAACTATACTGACATCCGAAGTCACAGTAGATTCTGCAGGGCCTTAACTCTTGACATTTTGAATGTCGGGAGCTCAGCTCCGAAAAGGAGGAAATATTGAGTTATGCTAATGTTTAAAACGTGGAACATTTGATAAATTTGATAACGGCTAGGGATTTTAAAATGGGTACTTTTCCTGCAGCACTTCTGTTAAATCTAGTTCTCTCTGTGTGTAAATCATTCTGAAAGCCACTTTGTTTTTATCAAAATCCTACTTCAGATATTATTATTATTTTTTTGGTACGTGAAAGCAAGCAGATGTATTTGTTTCTTGTTTTCAAAGACTCATATTGCAAGAGAAGAGCTGACTTGAATTGGATCGTGGCTTTGTCAAGTGCAGCTTTCTTTCTTATATTCTTATATTTCTTATATTCCTATGTTGGAATATAACTCCCATGAAGCCCAAGCCAGAGCAGACAAAACCCCTGAGATAAATGGTGCATATAAACGGATTATAGGACAAATTCAGCTTGGAATTTCAGCTGGAATTTTCTCTCAGATCATCAATAAGCAGGTTCCAAATATCATATTTTGGACATTGTTCCTGCTACTCTTGCAAAGTAGGGCATACAAGAAGCACAGACAGAAATACTAGTTCTATTTTTATTGTAAGGTTATATTAAGAGGAGAGATGTGATCAATGGTGGAATTCAGCTAGTTCGGGGAGGTTCAGGTGAATTGGTAGTTAAATTGCTGGCTGGCCCCTCCCCTCCCCTCCCCACTCCTTCCAGGAGTCCCCATGTGCCCCATTTTGGCTCCCAGATAAGTGCAAGGAGGCCTACTAAGGCTCAAATTGGGATGGGGGGGTACAGTGCTCCCCGACTCGTATTCGCTCCCAGGAGACCGCAGGAAGGACTACTAGGCTCATAATGAGGTGCGGGTGGCGGTGCGGGTCCCCCCATGGCTCATTTTTGCTCCCAGGGGAGTGCAGGAGGCCGAGTACCGCCTGTCACACCCTCTGGCCACGCCCACCATGGCCACGTCCGCCTACCCAGCCAGTCATTAGGGCAGAGAACCGGTTGTTAAATTATTTGAATCCCACCACTGGATGTGACGTATCCAACATGACGGCTCATTGGTTAAAGATAGCAATAGCACTTAGACTTATATACCGCTTCACAGTGCTTTACAGCCCTATCTAAGTGGTTTACAGTGTTAGGGTGCGTGTAAAAAGTATTTGTTGCTTGTGCAACGAGCAGAGCAGAAACACACAGGGAAGGAGATAAACGTGCAGCTCATGTGAGAAAAATACTTTATATACAAGATAATAAGCAGTCTCGGTGTAGGTAAAACAGTCCAAGGTCATAAACTTGCTGCAGTTCAGTAAACTCAAGGTCTTTCTCATGTAGCTCCTGGAAAAGCCCTGTCATGGAGTCCAGGTGAGCCATCATGTCTCCTCCTTTCTGAAGATGTAAGTGAAATAATTTCCGTGTTAGGTAGATATGGACACCCACAGAGTCACGAAAGTAGAGCTTCTTTATCTTTGTCCAACACCTCGCAGCAGACTCTTCGCCCCGGAAATGGACAAGTTGCTGGTCTCCCAGTGTCAGGCCAATGTTGCATAAAGCACACTCGTTGTCCCTGTGAAACTTCGCTATCTTTTTGGCATCTTCTTCGTCAGCAGCATTCAATGCAGTTATGTCCGGTGGATTATTAACCATGTCCCACAGTCCTTCCTTTCACAAAAGTAGACAGCATTTTGTGGACCAGGTAACATAGTTTGTACCATCCAACCAGGTTATGGTAGAATAACTTGTACCTTGCTCAAAAGCCATCATCTTGACTACTACACCCACTGCCTACACTTCTCACTTCCGCAAAAACAAATTAAAGAGCCCGGGAACGTTCTGGGCCCATAACCAATGATAGGGTGCGTGTAAAAAGTATTTGTTGCTTGTGCAACGAGCAGAGCAGAAACACACAGGGAAGGAGATAAACGTGCAGCTCGTGTGAGAAAAAATACTTTATATACAAGATAATAAGCAGTCTCGGTGTAGGTAAAACAGTCCAAGGTCATAAACAGTAAATCAGTCCAGTAAGTATCTTCCCTTATCAAAGCAAACAGACTTTAGTAACTCTCGGTATATAGTACCATATAACAATCCAGTCTAACACCAATCAGCAGAAAGACGCAGGAAGCAACAGGAACAATCAGGAGCAAAGAACGTTTCTCTGCGCTGCTTATTTATGCACTGTAGCCTAATTACAGGGTTCAGCAAACCCTGATTACGTGGCTCAATTGTTGAGCAGAAGAGAGTAAAATGATCCCACTAAGTGCAATTTAAAGAGATAATTACGTGCAAAAATCTCTTGAATTTAGATCGCTCTCCAATCGTGTTTCCTGTCAGAATAATTCATGATTTTACTCGTGGTTAAGGCATTGTAAGCCGCCCTGAGTTTCCGGAAAAGGGCGGCATATCAATTGAACCAATAAATAAACAATAAATAAATAAATCTGGTGATGACGCTACAGAAATTCGATGGACTTCCTAACTAGCGAAGGCCTTTCCAAATGGAATACATTTGTTTTGAAGGCAATGGACTTCAGCCTCTGCAATTTTGGTGGGAAAGGAGAAGAACAGGAGTAGAACCAGTGGTGAAATGTAAAATTTGTTACTACCGGTTCTGTGGGCATGGCTTGATGGGGAGGGTTAATGTGACTGGGTGGGTATGGCCAACTTTTTTTTTAAAAACTTTTAAAAGCATTTTTTCTACAACCTCTTTGGCCGAAGGAGGTTGTAGAAAATATGCTTTTAAAAGGCTCTGACGATCCCAGCTGAGTCGCACGATCATCAGAGGCTTTTTTTTTTTTTTTTACTTTTAAAAGCATTTTTTCGGCCGAAGAGGTTGTAGAAAAAATGCTTTTAAAAGTAAAAAAAAAAAAAAAAGCCTCTGATGATCGCGCGGCTCAGCTGGGCATGTGGGGGGGGGCAGGGATTTTTGCTACTGGTTCTCCGAACCATCCACCTCCATCACTACCGGATCGGGCGATCTGGTCCGAACCAGGAGCATTTCACCCCTGAGTAGAACATTATGTGGGACTGGGCATCAGCTGTCTTGTTGGGATGGGGCTGATTCTGTAAGGGGCAGAGATCTGTCCCACCCTGCCAGCAATGGTTGCCACAAGCGTTGAGTGAGATTCAAGCTTCCTACGGACAAAGCTAGCTGCAGGATCGAAGCTAAATGAATACTTGACTGTGCTGGGTTTTGCAACCGAGTCCCCAAGATGGTCTGGCCTGCAAGGCAGTGTAGAAAATGTCAGTGATTGAGGAAAGGGCCAACCGTTGCCCAAAGGAGAAGGGACAAATAAGCCATGACTGGGATGTGAACTCTTCTAAAGCCAAGCGATTGTCAGGGTTCCAAGGGATGCCCTAATTAAATCATGAGCCTCGAGCCAAGCTTCAAAAGAAATCCAGTTATTTATTAGGAGCTTCATGTCGGCACCTTCCCAAGTGAAGCCAGCTCTGACCCTACATAATTTACGCCCCAATCATGACCCTGTTTCCCCTTTCCCTCCAGGGTGTGTCATCAATCACATTCGCCCAATGGAGCAATTTTGCAGGTAGTAGAGGTCACTCCCCTCCGGCTGCTGTGGGTAACCCTGGGATACTGCCTTGAGAGAGATAAGTCTGGAATGTGCATCTGTCTTTGGCTGCTGTGCCATTTCGCTGGTCTCCCACCCCACCACCCCAACCTATGGCAACTCGAGAGCACACCAGGGACGCTTTGTGAGTTGACAGTGGTATTCCTATGACTTTCTAATACTGTAGTTGGCACACATGTTCCCTGAATTGGAAAATTCAGGGGGAAATTCGGAAGGACAAAGACTTCTGTCCCTTTCTGTGGTCCTGAAGGCCATGAAGTGTTAGAGTCTAGATCTTCAAGGAACTGGTGCTTCAGCTTCCAAGGAGACCCTGGAAAGCCCTGGAAAGCCACGTTCTGATGTTTTTGGGTTGTGGTGGTGTCCTCCAAACAGGCTCTGATCTGAGCAGTGTGTGTAGGGAGAATTCTCCTTTCCATTACAGCAGGTCAGAGGTGAACAATTTCTTTCCTTTCTAGTATTTATAAACTTTCTCAATCAATGGAGACGCTGGTGGCTCAGAGAAAGAAAACACGATTATCTCAAACCCACCTTAGCGCAATCCATAGCAACAGCAGCGGCAGCAACAGTGGTGACAGCAATAAGAATTAGATGGTCTTCTACTTGTCTACTACCCCATAAACTTGTCAAAATACAATGGGTATCGGGAGCTCTTGAAATATTAGACAGGGAGAGATCAAGCACAACCAAGAGGTTGCATGTCCCAGAATGTGGTGGTTACTGCAAAAGAGCTTGTGAACATTAACGTTAGGCCATGCAGATGTTCCTTCCTTCCTTCCTTCCTTCCTTCCTTCCTTCCTTCCTTCCTTCCTTCCTTCCTTCCTTCCTTTTCCTACTGCCTTCCTTTTCCTACTGCCTTCCTTCTTCTATCTATCTCTCCCTCTTTCTTTCCTTCCTTCCCTCTTTCTTTCTTTCTTTCCTTCCTACTTTCCTTCTTTCTCCTACTGCCTTCCTTCCTTCTTTCTCCCACTGCCTTTCTTCTTCTATATCTCCTTCCTTCCTTCCTTCCTTCCTCTACTACCTTCCCTCCTTCCTTCCTTCCCTCCCTCTTTTCTTCCTTCTTCCTTCCTCTACTGCCTTCCTTCCTTCCTTTCCTACTGCCTTCCTTCTTCTATCTCTCTCTTTCCTTCCTTCCTTCCCCCACTGCCTTCCTCCTTCTATCTCTCCTTCCTTCCTTCCTTCCTTCCTTCTCCTACTGCCTTCCTTTTCCTACTGCCTTCCTTCTTCTATCTATCTCTCCCTCTTTCTTTCCTTCCTTCCCTCTTTCTTTCTTTCTTTCCTTCCTTCTTTCCTTCTTTCTCCTACTGCCTTCCTTCCTTCTTTCTCCCACTGCCTTTCTTCTTCTATCTCTCCTTCCTTTCTTCCTTCCTCTACTACCTTCCCTCCTTCCTTCCTTCCCTCCCTCTTTTCTTCCTTCTTCCTTCCTCTACTGCCTTCCTTCCTTCCTTCCTTCCTTCCTTCCTTCCTTCCTTCCTTTCCTACTGCCTTCCTTCTTCTATCTCTCTCTTTCCTTCCTTCCTTCCCCCACTGCCTTCCTCCTTCTATCTCTCCTTCCTTACTTCCTTCTTTCCTTCCTTCCTTCCTCTTTCTTTCTTTCCTTCTTTCTCCTACTGCCTTCCTTCTTCTATCTCTCTTTCCTTCCTTCCTTCCTTCCTTCCTTCCTTCCTTCCTTCCTTCCTTCCTTCCCTCCCTCTTTCTTTCCTTCCTTCCTTCCTTCCTTCCTTCCTTCCTTCCTTCCTTCCTCATGCTTCCTCAATGTTCCCTCCCTCCTCCCTCCCTCCTCCCTCCATGCCTTGCTACACATTTCTTGCAAAACCAGTATGGAGCTGGGCTGTTCCTGATTGGTTAGAAAGGCTTGGTTGCAGGATGCTAAACTTTCTTTTGTTTCATTTTCCTCCTAGGGTCTCCTTAAAGCAGCCCACCCAACTGGGAGGGAGGAAAAAAAATTACTGCAGATTAGAGCCCTCCCATTCTTTTAGCCTGGAAATAAATTTCATTGGTAATACATTAAGAAAAGGATCTGAGGATTTGTTCCGGTTGAAATGCTATCGCTCTGGGCAGTTTTACTGAAACGATAATCAAGTAAAAAAGCCAAGTACAATAAATTAATGTATTTTAACCAGGGAGGCTGGGCATCCCCCACCAAAAAATATAGCTTTTCTTTTCGAAGCATCTGTTGGTAGTTGTAATGAGAATGTGATAGAGGAGGAGCAGCTACAAGGGATATGGAAAACGTTTAACCTTGTGTGTTCAACATTTAGATCGCACATCTCATTTCTGATGGGTTTATAGCATGTGCAAGCATTGATAAGGCCCTGTGTGAAATTGACATCTCAGTCCAAACTGCCTGCTAGCATTTTTTTTTTTTTTTAAAGGAAGGGGAAAAAAAAGAAAAGAAAAGAGGGAGAACATTTCTGGCATGTAGATAAAGATGCTGTCTCAGCTGTATGATGGAACCTTTTATCTCCGGAAGGAAAGAAACGCCTGTTTGGTAAGTTAGGACAAGGGAGAAGAAGAAATACATGCCTGACTGTCTTCCCATCCACAGATTTGGGGTAGGGGTGGAGAACAGCAGGAAAAAGGGAAATTCACACCAGACTGGATGGATAGAACTTTTTAAAACAGCTACAGTAGTGGCCAAAATTGTGGAAACCTTTTGGGAAAAGTGTATTTCCTAAAACTAGCTCATAAGATCACTTTTTTTCTTTTGGAGTAGTACCATAAAATTATATACCAATGAAAAGATAATTTAATCAAGAATGTAATGCAATAACTTTTAGGAAGGATTTGCTATTAGAATAGCAGTTACAGTATAAAGAAGAAAAGTGAAACACGGTAGGAAAAGAACGAGATATACAAAAATGATAACCATAGAAAAAAACGAGATATACAAAAATTACCACCCTGTCAGTTAATACTTAGTTGGGTAACTTTTAGCATGAATTATGGCCTTACAACGTCTTCCCATGGAGTTAACCAAGTCTTTGAGTTCTGCAGCTGTTATCATGTGAAACCAAGATTGAAGGACGGCTTCTAGTAACTGGGTTTTATTGCTGGGTCGCTTCTGACAAACAAGTTTCTTGAGTCGGCTCCATCGATTTTCAATTGGGTTAAGGTTTGGGCTATTCCCAGGCCGTTCCAGCAGTGGAATAGGATTATCTTGAAACTCCCCCCAAAAAGTGGTGTTATTAGCCATCAAACCTCAAAAATACACTTTTCCCAAAAAGGTTTCCACAATTTTGGCCACTACTGTATAACAATGAGACAATGCTATAATAAAACTATAACAATAATTCTATCATGTCTCCCCTAGTCCTCCTTTTCATGTCTAGTCTAATGAAAAGAAGGATTAGGGGAGACACGATAGTAGTGTTCCAATATTTGAGGGCCTGCCCCAAAGAAGAGGGAGTCAATCTATTCTCCAAAGCACCAGAATGCAGGACAAGAAACAATGGATGGAAACTAATCAAGGAAGGAACCAACCTAGAACCAAGGAGAAATTTCCTGACCATGAGAACAATCAACCAGTGGAATGACTTGCCTTCAGAAGTTATGGGTGCTCCATCATTGGAGGTTTTCAAGAATAGACTGGACCAGGGGTCTCCAACCTTGGCAACTTTAAAACTTGTGGACTTCAACTCCCAGAATTTTTCCAAGGTAGGATTTGAGCTAACCATGTGTTTCTGGCACTTCTAAAACCCTGAATCAAAAGTTTCAATGGTTCTTCACCTTGTTTTTGAGGAATTCTAAGCCAGAAACTTTATTTTTTACGGACTCCTAATCTTCCTTGGCATTTCTAGGACATAAACACTAATCTGTCCACCCAAGAAGATTACTTCTGATGCCATTTTAACCTTTTCTAGGAAAGCCACTCTAATTCCAATGATATTGAAAACCCCAGACCCATGGATGATGGTTGAGAAACTCGGTCTGTAAACATACTGTATATTTCCTCCCATTCAATCCTTCTCTCACTCTGAGACTAAGAGAAATTTTCTAATGGCTTTTTCAAACCCTTAAAAATATGGTGTATGTTTGTCCTTCTTCTCTCCATCCCATGAACTATATCTTGGAAGTTCTCTCTCAAGAGGTGGCCAAAGCTAATACCTGATGGACACCTAACATCAAAAACGTCATCAAAAAAAGCACAACAAAGAATGTTCTTTCTGCGCCAACTCAGGAAGCTCAAACTGCCCAAGGAGCTGCTGATCCAGTTCTACAGAGGAATGATGGAGTCTGTCATCTGCACCTCCATAACTGTCTGGTTTGGCTCTGCAACCCAACAAGACAGACTCCGACTTCAGAGGATCATTAGAACTGCAGAAAAAACAATGGCTACCAACCTGCCTTCCATGGAGGACCTGTATACTGCAAGAGTCAAAAAGAGGGCTGGGAAAATATTTACAGACCCCTTGCATCCTGGACATAAACTGATTCAACTCATACCCTCAAAACGACGCTATAGAGCACTGCACACCAGAACAACTAGACACAAGGACAGTTTTTTCCCAAATGCCATCGCTCTGCTAAACAAATAATTCCCTCAACACTGTCAAAGTAACTGCTAAGACTATACTAACTACTAATTACTATTCTTCTCATTCTTACTAGTACCCCTCTCTTCCCACTTATGGCTATATCCATGTTGCTTGTATCTTTACAATTTATATTGTTTTATTTGTTTCCTAGCACGATTTGATTGCTTATTAGTATCCTATCACTAAGTGTTGCATCTTATGATTCTTGATGAATATATTTTATTTTTTTCTTTATGTACACTGAGAGCATATGTACCAAATCACACTTGGCCAATAAAGAATTCTATTCTATTCTATTCTATTCTATTCTATTCTATTCTATTCTATTCTATTCTATTCTACTCTACTCTACTCTACTCTACTCTACTCTACTCTACTCTACTCTACTCTACTCTATTCTTCATTCTAATATTCTATTCTGTTCTGTTCTGTTCTGTTTTGCTCTACTCTACTCTACTCTACTCTACTCTACTCTACTCTTCATTCTAATATTCTATTCTATTCTATTCTATTCTATTCTATTCTATTCTATTCTATTCTATTCTATTCTATTCTACTCTACTCTACTCTACCCTACCCTACCCTACCCTACCCTACCCTACCCTACCCTACCCTACCCTATCCTATCCTATCCTATCCTATCCTATTCCATTCCATTCCATTCTCTTCTATTCTAAGATAATATTCTTCATGAATGCTTGCTTTTCAAGAACGGCAAACGTAACTGAGATAAGCCTCCTGCAGACGCTCCAGAAGACATCTTAAAAGTGGGATCTTGTAGCCTCTCCTGAGAAGATCTTTCTGGTGGCGCCTTTTGTAACCAACCAACCTTGCTCTCTGCTGGCTTGCAGCTCCGTTTCTGACAGAACGGAACTGCCGTGCAAAACCCTCAGGCTCATATTTGGCAACAGCTCTTCTCCTCCACCGCTAATTGGAAGCCCGTGATGTGGTAAGAAAGCAAAGAGCCCGAGCGATGCTCTCTTTGTAGCTAAGTAGGCTCCTGTTAAATGAAGCCAGATGGCTACATCCGCCTGGAAGGGCCCTGCGTCCATCACCACCAGTAACAGCAAAAGCTGGGCCCAGCCTTCCAATTTTCTCGGCAAGCCTTTGACAGCTGCTCCCGGGGAAATTATGCCTGCACAACGTGTTGGGCTTAAAGAGGGAACAGGAGAAGCCGAGTCTCTGCCTTTTTCATTAGTGATAAACACTGGCTCCCTTTGTCTTGGAAAGCAATTTCATAGCTGATGCACAAACACGAGAGCCATCAAAGCAGGGCGGTGAGAGAGACAATGGCAAGGAGAGACACGCTCATCGACAGAGGCACATTTCCATTTTGATAACAATGCTCGGGCTGCCTGTTGTACACCCCGTGCCATGCTTTTGCTCCCCACCCACCTCTCACGCTCACACAGGTGCGGGGAGATATTTTACTTCCCTCTTTCATTCCCACGTCAGCCAGAGGAATCAACAGGCTGAGCTCACAAAAGAATCCCTCCTCCTTGCCGAATGCTGAGCCTGCCCCATTTCATAGGCTTAGCTTGATTTATATTGGAGAGATCTTTTCAGTTTCAGAGTGGGAAGAGCGAGGGGCCGTATTCCCCTCGTTTTCTCCATCTTCCCTCTTTTGTTCTTTGCTCATTAGGACTGATCTCGCAACACCGCAGGATGGAGAACGGGCTGGGTTGCTGTCAGGCATGAAGAATCAGGTCTACACGGGTAGAATTCAAACTAGCTACTTTATTGTTTACTGCCAATAATACAGGAATCTCTCCAGACGGGCAGCTTTTACCTGGGAAAGAGAAGATAAGGCTCAAAGGCATTCAGGGGGAAGGGAGGGCCAGTTCTTGCCCTTTTGTGTTTACTTAATGAATCCATGCTAATTTCTTGCTTGAACCCTCCTCCCAATTGGGAGGGTTGCTCTCCGACTGTTGATTGACAATTGATTGGACTGGCCCTTTTATGTTTCGTGGTGGAGGTTCTGCAGAGGACCATGTTGTGACCTAGGCTTACTGAGTAATTACAATACACAATTCGTCCCAAACAAACCTGTTTTATTGTAACAGCTGAGAATTACGTTCATTCCCAGCTGAGTCCCAATTAGTTGCAAAACAAGTCCTTCGGAAGAAGTCCTTCAGGATTATCACCAATCTTTTTCTTCTTTGACACCCTGCAAAAGGCCTTATTTGGCAAAGCCCCACGAAGTTCAGAAACAAACAAGAGATGCCGACTGGAAACAGAGTTAGCAACGTTGCTTTCCTGCAAAAGGCCCCAAGTGCCTTTGTTTCTCTTTTAAGCCTTATGGGAGGGACCAATCATTTCCTGGCCTTACTCCCAAGTTGTCTCTTTTGTGTTAGCTGCTCTTGCCTTCTGGCAGCTCTGCGCATGCTTGCACTAGGAACAGGCTCCTCCTGTACCTCTGCCTCTCTGCTGTCTGACTCTGGGGGCTTCGGAGTCTGTGCATCACTCCCAGATGGCCCTGGCCCCATCTCTGCCTCCAACACAGACCCCTCATCCGGGCCTTCCCCGGACTCCAGGACTGGCCCATGTTCCTCCCCAGCCTCCTCACTGTCTGACTCCACTGCCAGCTCCGCAGGCTGCTGATGGAGCACAACAGACCATGGCTTCGGTCCTCTAGCTGCCCTGTTTTTAGCTCCAGTTGTCAATCCTGAAGCTGACCTGACCGAAGCCATTTCGAAGCTTCAGTGTTGCCACATTGGAACAGAGGGATAGGGAGGGGGGAATAGAGATAGCTGGGACGTTGTAGCCAAAACAAAATACTTTCTTCTGGGAACCAAGGACATTCCCACAGGTGGCCAGAGAGAGAGGAGGAGGCATGGAGTTACCAGGCAACCGGATGACAACTTGATTGGGCCATGTGACTGATTGTTTGGGAAAGGGGAAAAACTTTCATTTTAAATTAGGTAAAAACCGCAGGAGCCTTCAGCGTCGGTTTTCACCAGACGCTGTGCCAATATGATATATCCAATAAAACTATTCTTTGGGAATCTACCTCCCTAGGAGTTTTGCTTGCTATGGATGTATTACTTGGAACCCTGACACCAGTTCTCCATGGGGTGAGAGACTGGCCCACAATTTCTAAAAACAGGCATAAGACTACCAATATCAATGTTGCTGGATAGGAAGATAAAGCAAATATGTGTGGTTTGTTTAACATAAGCCAAGCATTCGTAGAGAAAGAACATGTGTCTTAAGGATGCTTGAGAGCATTTGCACGAATCTTTTGTGAAAATTAGCTGGTATTTTCACCAGCGCTGTTGGAAGACGTCTCCGTGGTCATGTGGCCGGCATGACTCAACGCCAAAGGCGCACAGAACGCTGTTCCCTTCTCACCAAAGGTGGTCCCTGTTTTTCTACTTGCATTTTTTACGTGCTTTCGAACTGCTAGGTTGGCAGAAGCTGGGACAAGTAACGGGAGCTCACCCTGTTACGCGGCCCTAGGGATTCGAACCGCTGAACTGCCGAACTTTCGATCGACAAGCTCAGAGTCTTAGCCACTGAGCAGTGAAATGAAATGAAATGAAATGAAATGAACAGTAGAACAGTTCATTTAATGACCATCCAGTTACAATGGCACTCAAAAAAGTGGCTTATGACTGTTTTTCACACTTATGGCCATTCCCATGGTCAAGTGATCCAATTCAGATGCTCGGCAACTGACTCCTATTTATGACGGTTGCGGTGTCCCGAGGTCACGTGATCCCCTTTTGCGACCTTCCCACAAGCAAAGTCAATGGGGAAGCCAGACTCACTTAACAACCGGGATACTAACTTAACAACTGCAAGGATTCCCTCAACAATGGTGGCATGAACGGTTGTAAAATGGGGCAAAACTCACTCAACAAGGATCTCAATAAGCAACAGAAATTTTGGGCTCAATTGAAGTCATACATTGAGGACTACCTGTACTCTGATTCTAAATTCCTTTCGTAAATCACTTCTTGGCAACGTTTCCCCCACCCCTTCCCCCACCCCATCTGTGCTTCTGAGATATCCTTCTCATTGGTTACACCTCAGTTTTTCCACTCAGTTGCATGTATTTTGTTAAAGCAGGAATTAGCGGGCCATTAAACAAAACAGCTGGAAAATCCAGAGTTGCAAAGTAAGCATTCTGTTGCTAGACACTGAAGAAGAGAAAAAAAAAAAGAACATTTAATTTGGGGATTTGATGATTTAGGATTATAGAAATACCGTATATTATTGCTGGTTTCAGAGTAAGACGTTGACGGGTTTTGTATCTGTATCCCTACTGAAGGAAGTTGGAAGTTATTCTTTTTCCCCCCGGTTTCCCTCTATTTCTTTCTCTTTGTATGCCTGATTTTGCTCTTTTAAAAACATTTTTTGGCATTTTTTTTGGGAGGGGGTTATGTTGATAAGCAAGAAAAGTATAAAAAGGTAAAGGTTCCCCTCGCACATATGTGCTAGTCATTCCCGACTCTAGGGGGTGGTGCTCATCTCCGTTTCAAAGCCGAAGAGCCAGCGCTGTCCAAAGACGTCTCCGTGGTCATGTGGCCGGCATGACTCAACACCAAAGGTGCACGGAACGTTGTTTCCTTCTCACCAAAGGTGGTCCCTCTTTTTTTTTTTATTAAAAAGTTTTTAAATTTTTTTTACAAATGTTTTCCCATCCCCCCTCCCTCCCCCTCCCTCCCCCCGACTTCCCAGAGCAAAATACAGGGTATAGCATTTAACAATCATATGCTAACTATCTATAGATTCCTATCTCCCTCTTGTACTTTAACTCCCCTTTTACATGACTAAATTTAGATACTTTCTAAAGCCTCTTTATTCATTCATAAAATATTTGAAATTTTTTAATCCCATATTTGGGATTGAATATAGTCAATCCATCTTCTCCATTCCAAAATATATCTTTCATTTGAATGGTCCTTCAAATACGCTGAAATTTTGGCCATCTCTGCTAAATTCACTACTTTTAATGCCCATTCTTCAATAGTAGGCAAATCTTCCTTCTTCCAATACTGCGCCACCAAAAGTCTTGCTGCGGTTATTAAATTTATTATTATTTATTTATTTAATTTGTATACCGCCCTTCTCCAACAGGACTCAGGGCGGTGAACAGCCATGGTAAAACATAACATATAAAATTTAAAAGCAGTTTAAAAACATTAAATGATTTTGGCTATCCATTTAAAACATACAGTCTGTAATTATACCCAGCAAAAACTTGCATTTTTAACGTGCTTTTGAACTGCGAGGTTGGCAGAAGCTGGGACAAGTAACGGGAGCTCAATCCGTTACGCAGCACTAGGGATTCGAACCGCTGAACTGCTGACCTTCTGATCAACAAGCTCAGCGTCTTAGCCACTGAGCCACGGCATCCCTATTAAGGTACGTATACAGTTATGCAATTTATGTGCCTTACCTTTTTCCTATGCAACCTTTCTTCAGAAACACCTTACCTATGCTTTATTTAAATCCAACGGTCTGATATATGTTTTTGTTTTATCCACCTTCCCTGAAGGTACGCCGATATTTATGCGCAGTTTTAGCCGGGAACAACAGAATATCAGTGGTGCCCACTCACAGATGCTCCCCATGCCACAATAACTCCATTCTGATGGAAGATGGCATTCTGACATCAAAGAAATTTCTGATGGATTTCTTGCACATCCTTAACTTTGAGTCTACCTCCATGCTTAAGCTGTGCTATCAACTTAATCTCCCAGCCTGCAAACTTCATTTCCTAAATGTTTATAAGGTCAAGATGTCCTCAAGACAAGCTTGATTCCTGGTGATTACATAAACATTTCCATGCAGTTTTCACAAGGGTTCAAAATAGCTTTGACATCACTGCCTTCTGAGGTTTCAGGATAATAGAATAACAGAATTGGGAGGGACCTTGGAGGTCTTCTAGTCCAACCCTCTGCTCAATCCCAAGACCTGCATTTCAGGGATTACAGATTAACAGAGTTGGAAGGGACTTTGTAGGTCATCTGCTCCAACCCCTAGGAGCCCAAGCAGGAGACCCTACACCATTTCTGACAGATGTTAATCCAGTCTCTTCTTGAAAGTCTTCCACAACTTTCCTAAGGCAACTTCTGTTCCATGGATTGATCGTTCTCACTGTCAGAAAATTCCTCCTTATTTCCAGGTTGAATCTCTCCTTGTTCAGTTTCCATCCATTATTCCTTCTCTGGCCTTTCGGGTGCCTTGGAGAATAGCTTGACCCTCTCCTCTCTGTGGCAGCCCCTCAAATATTGGAAGACTGCTACCATGTCTCCCCTGGTCCTTCTCTTCACTAGACCAGCCATGCCGAGTTCCTGCAACCGTTCCTCGTATGTTTTAGCCTCCAGTCCCCTCATCATCCTGGTTGCTCTTCTCTGCACTCTTTCTAGAGTCTCCACATCTTTTTTATAGTGTGGTGACCAAAACTGGATGCAGTACTCTAGGTGTGGTCTTACTAAGGCTTTATAGAGTGGTATTAGTACCTCCCTTGATCTTGATTGTATCCCTCTGTTAATGCAGTTTAGGATTTCATTGGCTTTTTTGGTTTCTGCTGCTGGACACTGCTGGCTCCTATTTAGCTGGTTGTCCACTAAGACTCCAAGATCCCTCTGACACACTGCTATTAAGCCTGGTTTCACCCAGTCTATATGTGTACTTTTGGTTTTTCTTGCCTAAGTGTAAGACTTTACTTTTCTCTACATTGAATTTCTTAGAAGACATTCTTTGGAAATGTGGAATTGGTGTTGATTGGTGCCCAAGTAGAGATAGGCCCAAATAGAGATAGATTAGATAGTAGAAATACTATCTATAGTATCAATAGTAGAGATACCAAATAGATAGAGATAGGGACGCCGTGGCTCGGTGGATAAGACGCTGAGCTTGTCGATCGAAAGGTCGGCAGTTCAGCGGTTTGAATCCCTAGTGCCGCGTAATGGGGGGAGCTCCCAGCTTCTGCTAACCTAGCAGTTCGAAAGCAGGTAAAAAATGCAAGTAGAAAAATAGGGACCACCTTTGGTGGGAAGGGAACAGCGTTCCGTGCGCCTTTGGTGTTGAGTCATGCCAGCCACATGACCACGGAGACGTCTTCGGACAACGCTGGCTCTTCGGCTTTGAAACGGAGATGAGCACCGCCCCCTAGAGTCAAGAACGACTAGTACGTATGTGCGAGGGGAATCCTTACCTTTACCTTTAGAGACAGATTGTGATGTCACAGTCATAAGTGTGAAGGATCATCTCCTTTACCTCCCATGGAGTTCCATGATTTCCTTTTTCTGTCCTATCTTTTTTCTTTCTCACCCTGTTCCTCTTCCAGTATTTTCTCTGACCCAATCTTGGTTCCCCATCCGCCCTGAAATTAGGCCAAAGGCTGTCCATACCTCTAGGATCTCATTACTGGGGGCCCATCCTTGTCGTAAAGCTTTTTGGGGGATGCAAGGGGTGGAGAAAAATAAACCTAAGTTTTCACCTCCCCTGAAATAGAAAGGAAATCGTATTTCCAATCGGGAGAAAGTTTGCAGATTCTCTGCATAGCAGAGCAGAATTAAAGATGGGGATGCCAAGTAAATTAGGGTGTTGTAGGTCACCGAGCAGGAGTTTCATGATGGCTGAGTCTCTAACAAAGGTTAAAATGTGGAATAAAGACAAATAATGACAAGGAGCCAGAATCAGTGACCAGAAACAAAGACATCACTGGCTGAGGCTGGGAAGCAGAAGAAATCTCTGCCTGTAATCGGTGCTCAGTGGGTCAAACGAAAAGCAGACTGCCTAGCATCCTAAGTAGAGACATCACAGAGGAGAAATGGCTTTGACAGACTTTTCCAGTGAAATTAATATAGCCGAAGGCTTTGTCAAGGGTTGGGCCCTTTCAGGGAGAAGGTAGAGGAGGTCTCCAAAGCCAGGGAGATATCCGTTGAAGGTGACCGTGGAAATGATGGACTTTACGGGATTCTTGGAAACGTCCCGCGATTCTGTTTTTCAGTGGCCGTCTCAGAACGGATTCTGCTGTCTCCAGAAGAGCACAGAAAAACTTCCACCGCTACCTCGAAAGACATCATGGACCTAAGGCAAGGATCAGCAACCCGCGGCTCTGGAGCCACATGTGGCTCTTTCATCACTCCATATTCAAAATATGCGTCACAACCACCAATGTATGACATCCGCTGGCATGCAATTTATGGAGCTTTTCTACCCCCAGTAGACCAACCATGGATAAATCCAAGAAAAGTAAAGTTTCAGGAGAAGATAGAACATTTAATTGATTGATTGATTGATTGATTGATTGATCGATTTGATTTGATTTGATTTGATTTGATTTCTATACCACCCTTCTCCAACAGGAGTCAGGGCGGTGAACAGCCGAGATAAAACATAACATATAAAATTTAAAAAAAAACAGTTAAAAAGACATTAAATAATTTCGGCCCTCAATTTAAAACAACCCAGTTAAAACCAATTTCGAATTAAAACCGAAAGGATGGGATCAAGCCAATTGAACTACGTATGCTAGTTTTGTGGTCGCTCAGGAAATAGTCAGACACAGGAAGGGTTTTGTGGCTCCCGGTGTTTTCTTTTTTGTGGGAAACAGGTCCAGATGGCTCTTTGAGTGTTTATGGATGCTGACCCCTGGCCTAAGGGTTGAGGGATGCACTACAACATCTGCACAAATTGCCTGCTTGAAATCCCCATGCCTCTGGATAATGTATTATGGATGGATGGCCTTATGGAAACCATTCTTGGCCATTAGGTCACAATCCCTCCTCTCCTTCCTCCTAAAAATAGAATAACAGAATAACAGAGGGACCTTGGAAGTCTTCTACTCCCTACTCAGGCAAGAAACCCTATACCATTTTGGACGAATGTTGTCCAATCTCCTCTTCAAAACCTCCGGTGTTGGCTCATCCACAACATCTGGAAGAAAGTCATATCACTGATTCATTGTTCTCACTGTCAGGAAATTTCTCCTTAATTCCAGGTTGCTTCTCTTCTTGATTAGTTTCCACCCATTGCTACGTGTCCTGCCTTCAGGCACTCTGGAGAATAGCTTGACCCACCCTCTTCTTTGTGGCAGATAGGTATAGAAAGAGGACATCCATGCATCCATGGGGCGCTCAGATGTTTGAAAGCACCATGCAAGAACAGTTCTTGAAACCTGGGTTTCAAGCGTAATCAGAGAGATTGAGTTGATTATTTTAATTCAACAGCTTGAATTTAGCACTGGTGTCTTGCTCTGCACATATTTTATTTTCCCCCCCTCTCTCCTTTCCTCCCTCCCTCCCTCTTTCCCCTCTCTCTCCCCTCTCTTTCTCTCTCTCTCTTCCCTCTCTTCCCTCTCTCTCTTTCCTCTCTCTTTCCTCTCTCTTTCTCACTCTCTCTTTCTCCCCTTTTCTTTCTCTCTTTTTTCTCTCTCTTTCTCCCTTTCCTTTTCTCTTTCCTCTCTCTCTCCTCTCTCTCTCTCCTTTCCTCCCTCCCTCTTTTCTCCCCTCTCTCCTCTCTTTCTCCTCTCTCTCTCCCCTCTCTTTTTCTCTCTTTTTCTCTCTCTTTCCTCTCCCTCTCTCTCTCCTCTCTCTCTCTTTCTCTGACTCTCTTCTCTCTTTCTTCTCTCTCTCTTTCCTCTCCCTCTCTCCTCTCTCTCTCTCTCCTCTTTCTCTCTCTTTCTCTGACTCTCGTCTCTTTCTTCTCTCTCTCTCTTTTTATCTCTTTCTCTCTCTTTCCTCTCTCTCTCTCTTTCTCTCTCCCCCTCCCTCCCTTCCTCTCCCCGCCTCTCTTTTAAAAACCTTTCCATGTTAAATGGCTCTGGAGCTGGAATTTGCATTTCAAGAAGCCGTCTGAATAGAGGAACAGAAAAGGGACAAGTTATTCTTATTGCCTGAAGGGATAATGATGAGGGTGGATGTGGGGAAGACAAGGTCTGTCTTTTTCTGTTTCCCTTGGCCCGTAACTGTCTCAGCAGGGTTACAAAGAGGTGATCGATAATGGATCTTTGAAAGCAAAGTTGACGAATGAAAGATTGGCCAGAGAAAAAGGCAATGACATCACCACAATTTGCTCTCGAGAGAGGGCAGCGTTTCTCCATTGCTTAGCTTCAACTTTTCAGGACTGTGGTGATTTTAAGCACTCATTAGATTAAAACACACACACACATATATATATATATGAGGATGAGGATAGCCAGGTAAATTATCAGCAGAGGTGACAGCCAAAATAGCGTGCGGCCCTTTGAAGGAGGCGCAGAAAATGTCAAAGAGCTGAGGCAACCTCATTTGCCATATTCTTCCATTGCAAATCGGGGTGCCAAAATAAAATCAAAAGCTGTTGTTTGTTCCACTGGCGTGTCTCTTAACAGCCGAATTTTTTTTTATTATTATTTTTAAATTGATTTATATGCCGCCCTTCTCCGGAGACTCAGGGCGGCTTACAATGCATTAAGCGATAGCCTTCATACTTTTGTATATTGTATACAAAGTCAGCTTATTGCCCCCACAAACTGGGTCCTCAATTTACCTACCTTAGAAAGGATGGAAGGCTGAGTCAACCTTGAGCCTGGTGAGATTCGAACTTAGAGTAATTGCAGACAGCTGGTGTTAATCACAATGCTATCAGTCTGCTGAGCCACCAGGCCCGGTCAAAACACAATTGTTGTGCTTATACGTAGAGACATGTTTTACACCACCAAATCAACCCCGTGAGAATGCCCGTGGCATGAGAATGCCCGTGGCATGAGAATGCCCGTGGCATGAATCACAGTCTAAGCTAAGCAATGGTTGAATTTTCCACAGGGTCCTGACCCAGACACTCTCTTCCAAGTGCTTCGCGCAGCCCTCCGCAATGTGTAGCTGAGTGGAACAATGACTAAACATTGTGAGTTTCCCGCTCAAGGAGAAACCCAAACTCAGAATGTAGGGGTGGTGTGGGAGCTCAAGGCACGGATTCATACCGGGTATGTATGGCACCGGATTTTGGAATCAGAGGCATCTTATCATGCAAGAACATTCTGGATTCATAAGGCCAATAGGTTTCTCTAGGATTTGGCCCCAGAATGTGCTAAGATCAGGAAAATAGTGGTGGAGAAGTGGGTTTACTTCTCTGTGGGTGCTCGGTGCTCTCTGAGCTTGGTTGTTTTCTTGCAAACATTTCATTACCCAACTAGGTAACAATATCAGTGTTTGAAGGGAATAGGGCAGTGGTGGGATTCAGCCGGTTCGCACCCCTTCGGGAGAACCGGTTGTTAACTTTCTGAGCAGTTTGGCAAACTGGTTGTTGGAAGAAATCATTAGTGCAGAGAACCAGTTGTTAAATTACTTGAATCCCATCACTGGAATAAGGTATGCAGAGTAAAGGAGGAGGAGGAGGAAGGAGAGGAACAATAGAAGAATAGAAGGGATTTTGGAATTGGGTTTGAATTTTTGGGATGTTGGAAGTCTTCTAATCCAACCTCCTGCTCAAGCAGGAAAGGACTTCTTGGACTCTGGGGTCCTTGGTGCTCTCTGAGCTTCGTTGTTTTCTTACAAACGTTTCATTACCCAACTAGGTAACAGCATCAGTGCTAGTAGGGAGTGGTGTTGGTTTATATATAAGTGGCTTGCACTGCCGGTGTTGATGGGAGTGTTCTTGGCAGTCTCTTGATTGGGCTGTTGTTTACTGTTTGATTGTTTGTTTGACTTGGTAGTTCTTGATTAGGGTATTCAGACAAACAATGCTTAGGAATTCTGGGAGCTAGAGTCCATGCTAGCTTGGGAATTCTGGAAGGTGAAGTCCATGCTGGTTTAGGAATCCTGGGAGGTGAACTCTATGCTGGCTGAAGAATTCTGGGAGCTGGAGTCCATGCTATGCTGAGGAATTCTGAGAGCTGAAGTCCATGTTGGTTCGGGAATTCTGGGAACTGGAGTCCATGCTGGCTGAGGAATTCTGAGAGCTGAAGTCCATGTTGGTTCGGGAATTCTGGGAACTGAAGTTCATGCTGGCTGAGGAATTCTGGGAGTTGAAGTCCATGTTGGTTCGGGAATTCTGGGAACTGAAGTTCATGCTGGCTGAGGAATTCTGAGAGCTGAAGTCCATGTTGGTTCAGGAATTTTGGGAGCTGAAGTCCATGCTGGCTCAGGAATTCTAGGATCTGGAGTCCATGCTGGCTCGGGAATTCTGGGAGCTGGAGTCCAAGCTGGCTCAGGAATTCTGGGAGCTGGAGTCCACAAGTCATAAAGGGGCCATAGTTGCCCATGCTTGCTCTGGAATAAGAACCTGAACCAAGGAGGGTGGCCAAAGAGGCATGTAGACTTTTTCTGAGTAGCAAATCCTGCCTGCTTTAAGGAAGAGAATAGAGGATAAAGAGCAGAATGAGCCAAAGAGATACCTTGGTTCTGTTTACAGCTGTCTCGGAAGGAGTTAAGACTCAAGGCTCGCAAGTACAAGCCCAGTTAATAAACAAGAAAAGTGGGCCTCTTTTAATCCTGCAAATCCCTGGCACTTTTTTTTTCTTCTTCTTCTTCAAAAACCATGTTGTTTTTTTTAAAACCATGTTGTTTTAGTTCAGGATTTTCCCACTAAGAAGACCATTGAATGGGTCCCTGTTGGCAAGGCTTCGCCATTCAAAACCCCCACAAAAACATAGGAACACATACATATGTGTGTACATACACGCTCAAAATCTTTTTCCGTCGAGCTGCTTTACCTTTGCCTCTTTTCACAGTTCGGAAAAACCTTCTGCAAGAAAGCCGGCCAAGCCAGGGAATTGATAGGTGAAGGGGTTTACATAAGGTGACCAGATTTTAACATTGGTAAAGAGGGACATTGTGGGCGTGGCTTATTTTGTGGGCGTGGCTAGCTGGTCATGTGACTGGGTGGGTGTGGCTAGCTGGTCATGTGACCGGGTGGCCATGGCTATGTGTATAGGGTAAGGTGAACAGATTTTAACATTGGTAAGAGGGACACCATTGTGGGCGTGGCTTATTGTGTGGGCGTGGCTTGGAGGCCATGTGACTGGGTGGGCGTGGCTAGCTAGTCATGTGACCGGGTGGCCAAGGCTGTGTGTATAGGGACTACTCAGAGGGCTGAAAAGTCATTTCTGACAGGTCCTCACACTTTTGACTGGTCCTCACACTTATGACCATCCTCACATTTATGCCCGTGCAGCATTCTTAACAACCATGTCACTCATTTCACAACTGCTTCTCTTCACCATGATGACAAGATAGGGCAAAAACGTAAAATGTGAGGACAGTCGTAAGTTCGAGGACTGGTCAAAAGTGCGAGGACCAGTCAAAAATAACTTTTTCAGCCCTCTGAGTAGTCCATATGCACAAAAGGACTAACCAGAGGGCTGAAAAAAGTCATTTCTGACAGGTCCTCGCACTTTTGACTGGTCCTCACACTTATGACCATCCTCACATTTATGCCCGTGCAGCATTCTTAACAACCATGTCACTCATTTCACAACTGCTTCTCTTCACCATGATGACAAGATAGGGCAAAAATGTAAAATGTGAGGACAGTCGTAAGTTCGAGGACTGGTCAAAAGTGCGAGGACCAGTCAAAAATAACTTTTTCAGCCCTCTGAGTAGTCCATATGCATAAAAGGATACAGTAATAGAGAGGGATGAAGGAAGGGAAGGGAAATTAGAGTAGGAGTGACGGTTAAGAGAGGGAGGAAGAGAGGAGGAGAAGGAGAAAGGAAGAGGAAGTAGGGAGGAGAAGAAAGCCAACCCCAAACAAATATAAAGATATTAAGATAAAGAATGAATTGTTAAACTTTAAAGAATAAAAGAGAACAAATATGAATAAATAGCAATAATTAGAAACACACATACATACAATGTATTTTCTTTGAACAGAATATTTGGCTGGTTCACAAATTTAAACAGTGTTTAGTCATTTCAATTAAATTTACAATTTCTATATTTCCTTTTTGCCATATTTATTCCTCATCTATTTTTTAAAAAAACAATTTTACCCTTCATCCTCATCTCTAATCTTAATCAAATTCAATTTTTCCCTTCTATTCTATTTTATACCCCTTCCCATTGTCATCTATTTTTATATCCATCCTCACATTGGTTAATTATGTAATTATGTAATACAGTTGTTTAATACAAATTCAACATTTTAATATAAATCAATTAGTTATATAACTATCTTTTTTGTATATTAATCAATATGAACATGAATATTCCAATTATTTCCATGCAATCCAATTTCTTACAAATCAATTAATTATACTTACCAATAATAATAAACCAAATAATTTCCCCCATATATTCCTCCAAACCACAACTTAACCATTTCTGCTTTCAACACAGTATACAATTAATAATATCTCAATTATTACAATTCCATAGTTAAAAAGAGCTTTTTTTTCTTTTGTGTTTTAAAATCTTGAACTCTCCTCTTTTGTCCTAAATAATTTTCCATTGTTTGCACCTACCTTTTTTGGTGAGGAAAAGGAAAATAAATCTGCTGCCTAATTTTCCAACGTTGCAAGCAAACCGCAAAGCCAACAGCCTGTTTTACTTTCAGTTTCGTTTTGAGCTTGGTTTGCACAAAGAGGAAAAAAAAACTGAGCAATTTAGCAAGGGCAGAGCCCTGTGCAAATCAGCTGAGAGGGGGAAGCCGAGCTAATTAACGTAGGGCGGCCCTTTGAAGCCCCGCGGCAAGAGTTTAAACAGGTTTTTTCCCTCTAGCCATCAGCGGGGATTCAGGAGGCAGCCGGGAACCAGGAGGCAGAATGAAAAATCGGGACTTTTTTAAAACGCCGCGGGACGCGGGACAAATTGCTCAAAAGCGGGACTGTCCCGCCAAAAGCGGGACGTCTGGTCACCTTAGGCTTACAGCAAATGCCAATGAAGCAGATCTCCTGGGAGATTGGGAATTTAACTCTGGAAGGGATATATTGTTTGCAAAGGATTGGGGCGGTGTTTTGCAAGCTCGGCAACCTTAAGAGGGGCGGATTTCAACTCCCAGAATTCCCTAGGCAGTCATGGGAAAACCAATGATTTTCTTGATGGAGAAACAACTCATAGAACATAGAACACAGAGTTGGAAGGGACCTGGGAGGTCTTCTAGTCCAACCCTCTGCTAGAACAGGAGACTCTATACCAGGGGTATCAAACTCAAGGCCCGCGGGCCTGATTCGGCCCACCGAGTGCTTAGAACTAGCCAGGGGTGGGCTTCAAAAATTTTAGCAAGGGGTTCTCTGCCCAGTTGCTGAGTCGATGTGGCCATGATGGGCGTGGCCTAGTCAGCCTTCTACACCATGGGGGGTATATTTATGCCCTCCCTGGGCTCCGAAGGCTTTTCTTGAGCCTCCGGGAGGGCGAAAACTGCCTCCCCAGGCTCCGGAGGCCCTCTGGAGGCCCATTTCCAGCCTTCCTGAACTTCCGGTAGGTCCATTTTTCACTGTCCCTGAGCCTCCATGCACACCCTGCACTTACCTGCATCCAAAACGGGCTGCTTGGGGACTCCTGGGAGGGAAGGGATGGGCGGGGCCAGCCAGGAGTGGGATTTGGGGGTTCTCTGAACTGCACAGAATCTTAGTTAGAGGTTCTCCTGAACCCCTGCGAACCCCCAGCAGTCCACCCCTGGAACTGGTTTGAGGAGCCTCCCTGGAAACAGCGAAGGACCGGCCTACGGTATCTCTGCCAGCAAAAATGGAGCTCAGGAGCCCATTTTCACTGGCGGAAAACTCGGGCCACCACAAACGCCCCCAACACGAGTGACGTCGAGCTGGCCATGCCTACTCTGGCCATGCCCACCCCAGCCTTCTGAGGTCAAACACAATCCTGATGCGGCCCTCAATGAAATCGAGTTTGATACCCCTGCTCTATACTATTTCAGAGAAATTGTTGTCCAGTCTCTTTTTGAAAGCCTCCTGTGACCCACAACTTCTGAAGGCAAGTTATTCCATGGTGTTGTGGTCCGTCAGCAGCCTGCGGAGCTGGCAGTGGAGTCAGACAGTGATGAGGCTGAGGAAGAACAGGGGCCAGTCCTGGAGGCTGGGGAAGGCCCGGATGAGGGCTCTGCATCGGAGGCAGAGATGGGGCCAGGGCCATCGGGGAGTGATGCACGGTCTTCGAAGCCTCCAGAGGCTGACAGCAGAGAGGCAGAGGAACAAGAGGACCCTGTTCCTAGTGCATGTATGAGAAGAGCTGCCAGAAGGCAAGAGCAGCTAAAGCAAAAAGGACAACTCGGGAGTAAAGCCAAGAGATGATTGGCCCCTCCCATAAGGCTTAAAAAAGACCAGCAACAGCTCTTGGGCTCTTTGTCGGAAAACAACGTTGATAGATTTGTTTCTTGTCTTGCTGCATTTATTTCTTGTCGGCGTCTCCTGCTCCTGAACTTTTGCCAAGAAAAGCCTTTGGCAGGTTGCCTAATTAGACCCAAGGTTGGTGATAAGGCTGAAGAATTGTGTTATGAAGAATTTGTTTTGAATTAGTTTGGACTACGCTGAGAATGAGTTAATTCTCAGCTGTTCTAATAAAGTCTGTTTGTTTTCGAACTGATTGCATCTGATAATACCTACTTGGGCCTGGGTCACAACATATGGATTGATGGCTCTCCCTTTTAGGAAACGTCTCCTTAGTTCCAGGTTGCTTCTCTCCTTGGTTAGTTTCCATCCATTGTTTCTCATTCTTGCCTTCTGGTCCTTTGGAAAATAAGTTGACTTCCTCGTCTTTGTAGGAGCCCCACAAATATTGGAACACTGCTATCACTGCTCTCCCCTGGTCCTTCTTTTCATTAGAGCTGACAAGCGATGTCCGTGATGTTTAGCCAGCTGGGATGGCTGGAACATCCATATAATGAAGAGGAGAAGAGAAACATGGTGCATTTTCCTCATCAAAACCAGCCAGGAAGTGAGATGGTCTACCACCAAGCTTTGACTTAGGACTTTGGCAATTATCCCAAACCGTATCCGAAAGGCAATTGTAAGAACGCACTTTCGATTATCACCTCAGCTCCTGCAATCAAAGTTTCAGACAGAGGAAATTTGGAAAGCTGCTTGAGGTGCCTAAGAATAAGGCAGGTCAAACAGAGGGAGTAAATGAGAAAAAGAGCTGAGGAACTGGGAAGGATCATGCTTTATACTTGGCAAATGTTGAAGTCTTAACGGGAGCAACATTAGGTTCCTCCCCCTCACGAGCATTTCTCCAGAGCTGAGGAAATGTGCTTAGATGGTATTAAAAGTAATAAAATCTCCAAGGACACTTTGCTCTTGCAACGTTCAACCTTTATTAAGCTGATGGTGGGAGACCCTGGATAATTCAGTGTTGGTTCCACCAGCCTACTCCAAAATCAGTATTTCTGAACAAAGCAGCTGTTTAAAGATGGTATTTAGAAAGAAGGAAAGTCAAGGAATATTTCAAGCTCCACCAAAGATCTCAGCTTGGTCTCCTCAGCTTGGCAAGTCCAAAGTTAAGGACTCCTCTATGTATTTATTTAAATAATGAACATGGTCCCCATCTTACATGTGGATTCTGAGTCTCCAACCATGAAAAACAAAAACAATACTCAATCGTTCGATGCTCAAATGAAAAGCACAGAATTGTCATTGAGAATCATTCAGGCGCCATAAAACTCACACACACCAGAGCTTTGTTGGGCTCATCCAAAATGTTAGTCCAGAACTTGGGTTCAACCGATGGAATCCTGGCCATCCTCTATCACAAAGGGATGTTTGGATCCTCTGCAAAATTAGATTGGATAACATATGGGAGATGGAGGAAAATCCAAAAATCAGTTTGGAGATGCTTCTTCATGTCAGATGAAGAAGCTCTTCTTTCTTGACCTTCAGTAGAGGTTTATCTTGACTTATCTTGATGAATGAAAGTGGAACACAACTTAGATGAGTGGTGTTGATGGTGGTGGTGGTATGCAGCTTAGCCGGATGTCACATCAGATGGTGAGATCTTGATCTGAACCTTCTCCTTCCTTCCATGTCTTCTATTGTCATCCCAAAGGTTGGAAGGGACCATGGAGGTCTTCTAATTCAATCCCTGCTCAAGCCGGAGACCCTATGTCCTATTCTGGACAAATAGATGCCCAGTCTCTTCTTAAAAACCTGCAGTGATGTAACATCCAATACTTCTATTTATTCCACTGATTAATTGTTCTGACTGTCAGGAATTTTTTCCTTAGTTCTAGGTTGCTTCTCTCCTTGATTAGTTTCCATCCGTTGCTTCTTCTCCTGCCCTCAGGTGCTTTGGAGAATAGGTTGACCCCCTCTTCTTTGTGGCAACCTCTGAGATATTGGAACACTGCTATCAAGTCACCTCTAGTCCTTCTTTTCATTAAACTAGACATCTCCAATTCCAGCAACCGTTCTCTGTATATTTTGGCCTCCAGCCCCCTAATCGTCTTGGTTGCTCTTCTCTGCATTCTTTCCAGACTCTCAGCATCTTTTTCCATATCACTTGCTATTGTCCATGGCTGTTTGAAAATCATGACTCCCACCTCGCTCTCTAGGTAGGGTGTCAGCAACCTGCAGCTCTGGAGCCATATGCGGCTCTTTGGGCCCTCTGCTGTGGCTCCCTGTCGGGTGATCCCATTACTGGCTGGCCCAGCCCCTCGCCCTCCCTTCCCAGTCACTCCTCACCTGGCCTGAGAAGGTAAGAGCGACGGCGGGGGATGGAGAAGTGGCCGGGGCAGAGACAGAGAGATACAGAGAGAGGTGGGGAGAGAGAGAGAGAGAGACAGAGAGGTACAGAGAGAGGTGGGGAGAGAGGGAGAGAGAGACATAGAGAGATACAGAGAGGGAGGGAGAGAGGGAGGGAGGGGAAAGAGAGATACGTCAAAAGGATTTTGTGGTTCCCGGTGTTTTTTAACAACCGGTTCTCTGCCCTAATGACCAGCTGGGTAGGCGTGGCTAGGGGGGTGTCATGTGACTGGTGGAAATGAGTGACGTTGAGTTGGCTATGCCCACCTAGGTTTTGTGACTCCCGGTGTTTTCTTTTCTGTGGGAAATGGGTCCAAATGGCTCTTTTGAGTAAGGTTGCAGACCCCTACCCCAGGTTGTGTGTCTGTGAGGAGGAGACTGAAGTAGAGGAATTTTTTTTTTTTTTTTTGGTAGCAGGAAAAAGTGAGCTTCTCTGCAGGTGGGTCACCCCTTGCTTTCCGCTCCGCCTGTCCCATGGCATGGACTCTTGAATAGAGCTGTGTTTGGGCTCTACATGTTCTCTAAAAAAAGAGAACAACTTTATTGTAGGGATTATAATGGTAAGTAGGTTAAACCAATTCGAACAATACAGCTACCCATGAGCCAAGGTGGCCTTCTTTTCCCTCAGAATTATCCAATACTTCTTTGGCTTAAGTCACCTCTCTATTAACAGGAAATCCATGGTTCTTAGATAGTTGTTTCCCCATTGGCTTATTCAACAAAAGATCCCTTCTCCTCTTTTATTTATACAACTATAAATAACTGTTAATTGTTCAGGAACATCTCTGTCTGTATTTGTTGCTCTCTAGCATGGCAGGAATGCTGGAGTCTTTAAAACCTTCTGGCTTCTGCAATAATTCAATCCTTTGGGTACTTTTTCTTTTAAAGGAGAGTGTGCCCATAAATACCATATTTTTCGGAGTATAAGTCAAACTTTTTCCCCCCATAAAAGAGGGTGAAAATTTGGGTGTGTCTTATACATCAAATGTAGCCCCACCCACCCACCGGTCTCCCGGAAAATGGGGTGCGCAGAGGCAGCAATAGGCTATGGCAATCCTTGCAGCCTGAAACAGCTGATCTTCGGGAGGCTGATCCAACCAACAATCAGCTGCTTGTGCTAATCAAGCTGTGCTGAAGCAGAAGCTGAAACAGGCTGTTTGCTGCAAGGAGGCAAATTGCTGGGAGGCAGAGGCAGAGGCAGATTTTTTTTTTTTTGTGCTAATCAGGCTGTGCTGAAAATGAAACTGAAACAAGCTGTTTGCTGTTTGCTGCAAGGAGGCAAATTGTTGGGAGGCAGAGGCAGAGGCAGATTTTTTTTTTTTTTTGGTGCTAATCAGGCTGTGCTGAAAATGAAAATGAAACAGGCTGTTTGCTGTTTGCTGTAAGGAGGCAAATTGCTGGGAGGCAGAGACAGGCAGATTTTTTTTTTGGTGCTAATCAGGCTGTGCTGAAACTGAAACTGAAACAGGCAGTTGGCTGTTTGCTGCAAGGAGGCAAATTGCTGGGAGGCAGAGACAGAGGCAGCTTTTTTTTTCCTGTTTTCCTCCCTAAAAAAGGTAGGTGCGTCTTATAGTCCGGAGCATCTTATACTCCAAAAAATACGGTAGTTCTGTGCCTTAATGATGCTAGCCTGCTCTTTGAGAAAAATAGACATTTGTTTCTATTGTTTGATCATTGTTAATCATAATCACAAAGCCAGTTGGTTGGGTTTTTGAACATTGTTTAGGGTGCCTTTAGTTCTTTTCGCTATGGTTTATTATTGAGTTAACTCATTTTGTTATTTTTATTTTGTGTCTTTGAGTCACTGTGTTAAGTCCCTGCAGTTTTCTTGGCAGTTTTTTCCAGAAGTAGCTTGCCATTGCCTCCTTCCTAGAGCCGAGAGAGAGGGACTGGCTCAAGGTCGCTTCCCCTTACACAAAGTCTAAGGTGGGATTAGAACTCATGGTCCATGGCTTCTAGTTTAGTACTTCAACCACCACACCAAACTAGGTCTCACTGAGTCAACTATAATAGATTTATAGACAACATTAGGGCAAATCATGGTTTAAAACCAACATGATTGAGATCCCACCTATGTTATGCCAAAACAGAACAATTAATCAGTGGAAACACATGCCTCAAGAAGTTGTAAATGCTCCAACACTGGAAGCTTTTAAGAAGAGATTGGATAACCATTTCTCTGAAATGGTATAGAGTTTCCTGCCTGAGCAGGGGGTTGGACTAGAAGACCTCAAAAGTCCCTTCCAACTCTGTTATTCTGCTGTCCCTTCCTTCCTTCCTTCCTTCCTTCCTTCCTTCCTTCCTTCCTTCCTTCCTTCCTTCCTTCCTTCCTCCCTCCCTCCCTCCCTCCCTCCCTCCTCCCTCCCTCCTCCCTCCCTCAGTCCCTCCCTCCCATCTTTCTTCCTTCCTTCCTTCCTCCCTCTCTCCTCCCTCCCTTCCTCCTTCCCTCCTTCCTTCCTTTCTTATCACTGGAGGTTTTTAAAAAGAGATTGGACAGCCATTTGTCTGAAATCGTATAGGCTTTCCTGCCTGAGCTGAGGGTTGGACTAGAAGACCTTCAAAGTCCCTTCCAACTCTGTGATTCTAGGTGTACTTTTTTTTTTTTTTAATTTTGATTTATATGCCGCCCTTCTCCGGAGACTCAGGGCGGCTTACAATGTGCTCAGCAATAGCCTTCATCCTTTTGTATATTTATACAAAGTCAGCTTATTGCCCCCACAACTGGGTCCTCATTTCACCTACCTTAGAAAGGATGGAAGGCTGAGTCAACCTTGAGCCTTGGCGAGATTCGAACCCTGCAGTAATTGCAGGCAGCTGGTCTTAATAACCAGCTTAATAACAGGGTGCCTTAAACCCCTGTACTACCAAGGCTACTTGAGTTCTAAAAGCAAACTAACCAAGCACAGTTTTGATTTAGTGTGATGTTGTGAGCATAGCAATTGTATTTAGCCAGCAAACGTATTAATAGGGTTGTCAACTTATGATAGAAATCTTAATTGATGAACGCCAGGATTTTAGACTCCCTATAAATTTAAATAGGCATCAAGCTGCAGATTGCCAGGTTATGGCTGGAAAAGTGCTTTGCAGATGCTTTCATCAATTAAAACAAGAGGTTTGAAATTAAAAAAAAAGAATGTAATACTAATTTGCCTTGCATTCATGTCGCAATAGGCAATATATCAACACGAAGCCCTTATAAACAGACATGCCCTAAACTTTGCTGAAGATGTTACCAAGCCTGGTAATTCAGAAACCAACCCACAAGCTTGAAGAACGAACCTTCACCCTTATCAGTGGTGAAACGTAAAATTTGTTTACTACTGGTTCTGTGGACGTGGCTTGGTGGTGGTGGTGTAATGTGACTGGGTGGGCGTGGCCAACTTTTTTTTTTTTTTTTTTACTTTTAAAAGCATTTTTTGGGCTGAAGAAAAAATGCTTTTAAAAGTAAAAAAAGAAGTCTCTGATGAACGCACAGCTCAGCTGGGCATGGGGAGGGGCAGGGATTTTTGCTACCGGTTCTCCGAACCACCCACCACCATCGCTACCGGATCAAGTGATCCGGTCCGAACCGGGAGCATTTCACCCTCCCTCCCATCCTTCTCTCTTCCTTCCTCCCTCCCTCCCTCCCTCCTTCCCACTTAGCAATAGCATTTAGACTTATATTATTATTATTATTATTATTATTATTATTATTATTATTATTATTATTATTATTATTATTTAATTTGATTTATATGCCGCCCTTCTCCGGAGACTCAGGGCGGCTTACAATGCGTTAAGCAATAGCCTTCATCCTTTTGTATATTTATACAAAGTCAGCTTATTGCCCCCACAAACTGGGTCCTCATTTCACCTACCTTAGAAAGGATGGAAGGCTGAGTCAACCTTGAGCCTTGGAGAGATCCAAACCAGCAGAAATTGCAGGCAGCTGTGTTAATAACTGTGTTATATACCGCTTCATAGTGCTTTACAGCCTTATCTCATTTTACCCACCTTGGAAGGGTGGAAGTCTGAGTCAACCTTGAGCCTGGTGAGATCCAAACTGCCAAATTTGATAAAACAGTAATCTTTTGTCTTACAATAACTTGTTTAATGGCCATTTGCAATGAAAAAGAGATTTATGACTGATCCTTCACACTTATGACTATCACAACATTTCCCTGGTCGCAGGATCCAAATTCAAGTACAGCTTATTTATGATGTTTGTAGCATCTTGGAATCTTATGATCATCATTTGCAACCTTCCCGGCTGACTTCTTACCAGCATAGTTAAAGGGGGAAGCTGGATTTGCTTAACAATTGCAGGATTCACTTAACAACTGTGGCAAAAAAAAAAAAAAAAAAGGTTGTAAAACTTGGCATGACTCATTGAAAAATTGCCTTGATTAACGACAGAAATTTTGGTCCCAACTGCAATTGTTAAATTGTATTGCATTGTTACCTGTATTGGAGGAATCTGTGGAGTGCTGGATTTCTGCTTCATGATCTAAATGCTAAAGAAATGGATAAATGGGGGAAAAAAATGGGACAAAAATCCACAGATGACTAGAAAAGATAATAGGGAAACGCAGATTTTAAACCTGAACTGTTTTTATTAGGGATGATATCAGGAAAAAAAAATGATAAGAAAAGTATGTATTTAGTATTACACGTCTTAAACTGCAGCGAGGATTATCTTCACACAATATTGGAAAGATGAAGCAACACCGCAAAATGAAGAGATAATTAAGAAGATACTAGACTGTGCAGAAATGGATAGATTGACACTGAAAATCAAACAGAAAGAAGACACAGAATGTTGTCAAACATGGAACTTATTTTACTAGTGGTTGGAAAAAAGGGGTGGGAGAGTAAGAACGGAACCTTTAACAGGTAAAAGGTAAAAGTTCCCCTCACACATATGTGCTAGTCGTTCCCGACTCTAGGGGGCGGTGCCTATCTCCGTTTCAAAGCCGAAGAGCCAGCGCTGTCCAAAGACGTCTCCGTGGTCATGTGGCCGGCATGACTCAATGCCAAAAGCGAACAGAATGCAGTTCCCTTCCCACCAAAGGTGGTCCCTATTTTTCTACTTGCATTTTTTAAGTACTTTCGAACTGCTAGGTTTGCAGAAGCTGGGACAAGTCACGGGAGCTCACTCCGTTATGTGGCACTAGGGATTCGAACCACTGAACTGCCGACCTTTCGATTGACAAGCTCAGCGTCTTAGCCATTGAGCCACCGCATCCCTTTTATCTTCCCACCAAAGGAACTCCATGAATTCAGTGTCTTTTTTCCCCACTTGGAACTGAACCCGGATGGACGTTTCTTCCAACAATTCCAAATTCCCTTCCCTGCCTCCTACGTTGTCCAGCACGGACTCTCTCCTCATCCCGTTTTCCCATACAGCTGGAATAAAATCTGTCTGTCTTTCTGTCTTTCTGTCTTTCTGTCTTTCTGTCTTTATTTATTTATTTATTTATTTATTTATTTATTTATTTATTTAATTGAATTTATAGACTGCCCTACTCCCGAAGGACTCAGGGCAGTGAACAGCCATAGAATAAAACATATAAATACAAAATTTAAAATAAAATAAAACGAATTAAATAATTTGGCTGAACAAATTTAAAACCCCAATAATTTAAAACCAAATTTAAAATTTCCATTTAAAAAGGGGAAAGTCTTTAGTTGTGTTTGCTTGATATTCTGCTACAAAGCTCAATCTGCCCTTGGATCGGGCGTGTCAGCTTTCTATCTGGAGGCAACAGCTCACCTGTTTTATGGACTGGAGATATTTTATATTAATGCATTATTAAGCCCCGCGAGTCCTTTCTATGTTCCATATTCTGCATCTGTTTTGCTCGCGGGTTCTAGTAATCCATGCCTCTCTTCTGTCTAAGCTCTGAATTAATCATAATAACAGATTAACAGAGTTGGAAGGGACCTTGGAGGTCATCTAGTCCAACCCCCTGCTCAGGCAGGAGACCTATACTAGGGATTTGAACCGCCGAACTCCAACCTTTCTGATCGACAAGCTCAGCGTCTCAGCCACTGAGCCACCTAGCCAGGCTGAATTAAATGATTCAAAAGGAGATAATGTTTTATTCTTTCTGCATGGTCTGTTACTCAAGTTCCTAGTCCTTAAAAACACGTGCCCAACCTTCAGTCATGTTCTATTGTGTGTGTGTGTGTTTTTTTTAAAAAAACGAAGAAGTGCTATACAGTGGTGAAATGTAAAATTTGTTACTAGTGGTTCTGTGGGCATGGCTTGGTGGTGGTGGGGGTAATGTGACTGGGTAGGCATGGCCAACTTTTTTTAAAAAAACTTTTAAAAGCATTTTTTCTACAACCTGGCGCAGCTGGCTAATAGCCTGTTATTAACATTCAGCTGTCTGCAATTACTGCAAGTTCGAATCTCCCCAGGGTCAAGGTTGACTCATCCTTCCATCCTTTCTAAGGTAGGTAAAATGAGGACCCAGTTTGTGGGGGCAATAAGCTGACTTTGTATAAATATACAAAAGTATGAAGGCTATTGCTTAGCGCACTGTAAGCCGCCCTGAGTCTCCGGAGAAGGGCGGCATATAAATCAATTTTTTTTTTTAAAAAAAAAAATGCTTTTAAAAGGCTCTGATGATCAGGCAACTCAGTTGGGATCTTCAAAGGCTTTTAAAGGCATTTTTTTCCTACAACCTCTTCGGCCGAAAGTCCGGAGGGCCTCCAAGGAAGGTGGGGAATGTACGTTTTTTACTCTCCCCAGGCTCCAGAGGCTTTCTAAGAACCTGGGGAGGGTGAAAATGGGCTTCCCTACCCCCTTGGAGGCCCGCCGGAGGTTGGAAACGGCCCATTCACGACTTCCAGAAGCGAGAAACAGGCTTTCCGGTCCCATCGGAAGTCAGCAAATGGGCCGTTTCTGGCCTCCGGAGGGCCTCTGATGGGGTAGGGAAGGCTGTTTTTGCCCTCCCCAGGCTCCAAGAAAGCCTCTGGAGCCTGGGGAGGGCAAAAAAACGGGCCTACTGGGCCATTGTATGCCAAAAGCAGGGGGAATGCACAACCCCACTCCCCCCCGCACTCTCCCTGCTTTTTGGCAAAAAGATTAGCCGTCACTGATATAGACCATTAAAAACAGGCAACAAAATGTCTACAATCTTGGGAAACAATTTTCTCTTTTCTGGTCCTGGGGGTTGGCATAAGCAAGCAACAGTATTTCACGACAATTAAAGATGTCGATATTATTGTCTCTCGGGGCCTAGATCAAGCCATTTTCTAGAGCCCGTAAATGCAATTTAAAGAACATTATAAAGCCCTACAGTGTATTCTCATCAGTGTCTATTTTAAAAGCAGTATATCAGCTGCTTCTTTGCTAAGGAGTAGCGTCGGAAGAGGACTCTTACTTTCTGGATTTTGAGAGCAAACTTTCCCCAGCAGAACCTCGGATCTGATCCAGGAACTTAACTTTCAGGCACCTTTTATGCTTCTGCAAAGCACCTAAACAGGCTGCCTACAGTAGTGGCCAAAAATTGTGGAAACTTTTTGGGAAAAGTGTATTTCCTAAAACTAGCTAATAACGCCTCTTCCTCCTCCTCCTCTTCTTCTTCTTCTTCTTCTTCTTCTTCTTCTTCTTCTTCTTCTTCTTCTTCTTCTTCTTCTTCTTCTTCTTCTTCTTCTTCTTCTTCTTCTTCTTCTTCTCCTTCTTCTCCTTCTCCTTCTTCCTCCTCCTCCTCCTCCTCCTCCTCCTCCTCCTCCTCCTCCTCTTCTTCTTCTTCTTCTTCTTCTTCTTCTTCTTCTTCTTCTTCCTCCTCCTCCTCCTCCTCCTCCTCCTCCTCCTCCTCCTCCTCCTCCTCCTCTTCTTCTTCTTCTTCTTCTTCTTCTTCTTCTTCTTCTTCTTCTTCTCTTCTTCTTCTTCTTCTTCTTCTCCTCTTCTCCTTCTCCTTCTTCCTCCTCCTCTCCTCCTCCTCCTCCTCCTCCTCCTCTCTTCTTCTTCTTCTTCTTCTTCTTCTTCTTCTTCTTCTTCTTCCTCCTCCTCCTCCTCCTCCTCCTCCTCCTCCTCCTCCTCCTCCTCCTCCTCCTCCTCTCTTCTTTCTTCTTCTTCTTCTTCTTCTTCTTCTTCTTCTTCTTCTTCTTCTTCTTCTCTTCTCCTTCTCCTTCTCCTCCTCCTCCTCCTCCTCCTCCTCCTCCTCCTCCTCCTCCTTCTTCTTTTTGGAGTAGTACCATAAAATTATATATCAATGGAAAGATAATTTAATCAAGAATGTAACACAATAACTTTTAGGAAGGATTTGCTATTAGAATAGCAGTTACAGCATAAAGAAGAAAAGTGGAACACATAGAAAAAAAATGAGATATATAAAAATGATCCCCATGTCAGTTAATACTTAGCTGAGTATCCTTTAGCATGAATGACAGCCTTACAACGTCTTCCCCATGGAGTGAACCAAGTCTTTGAGTTCTGCAGCGGTTATAGTCTGGGGAGGATGTTTTCGGATCCCAGATCATACAAGGCACATACCAAAAGAGGAGAAGGTCAAAGAACACCAGGCAGATGAAGAAACAACATCAGACACACCACAACAGCATCAATTAACAATGGTTGCCAGAAAAACAAGGACCAGAATTTTGTGTATCTCCCTCGACACCCGAAGCGGTAGAAGACAAAGTAAAGAAGAAAAAAAACCTTGCAACATGCAATCATTGTTGTCTGAGGAACAGCTGTCCAGAGGTGGGATTCACTTACCTTTTCCTACCGGTTCACAAATGTGAGCTTGCGCATGCTTTCTCGCTTCGCTCGCACATGCCTCCTCTGCGCATGAACAGGGCCTTCTGTGCATGTGCAGGGCTCGCGCATTACGTCCGGGCGGATGGGCGGAGCCTCCCGTAGTTGCCGCTACCAGTTCGCCCCAATTTGGAGAGAACCGGCTGAATCCCATCACTGGCTGTAACTCAGTTTTTTTCAGGGCCATTGCAAGTTTGAACGGTCGCTAAACGAAGGTTGCAAGTTGAGGACTACCTGTAGTATATAATGGAGGTAAAGATGCTCGGATTAAATAAATATCTGAGAAAATTAGAAGGAGCTGGTTGAGGGGAGAGATTGCCCGCCTACGAAGTAGGGTCAGTGGAGAGATTAAGCCTCCGTTCTGGTGCTTCTTATAAAAGTATCTGTGAACCTCTGGCAAATTATATGATCGTGTCTTGGCGACGTTTCGATGAAGTCTCATTCGTCATCTTCAGGCTGGTGTTCTCGGCTTCGTGCTTCCAGGAGCAATTCCAGGAGCAATTCCAGGAGCAAGACCAGAATAGCCAAAGACCTACATACAAACACCCACGAAAACCTCAGAAAACACACACACACACACACACACACACACACACACACACACACACACATATATATATATATATATAATTATATGATCCATGTTCAGAAATTCTGAATTTGTGGCCCCATCCTTTAGCTGTTGCACAGCGCTAGGCTTTAAGATTAAGAGCAGAATAAAATAAATGGTAAACAGGACCCCGGATTTTTATGATTTCTCACTGAAGAATGGGCGTTAAAGGGTAATATTTTCTCCCATCCTGACAATTTTTTGAAAAGGGGCACAAAGTTTAATTCAAGAGGGGAGGAAGCTTAGAGAAATGATCAGGGATTATTAGTTCTGTAGCTTTCACAGCAAAACTGTCGGGAGCACACAAATGTTTCAGGCAATTAAACAGGTAGGGACCTCAGGAAAATATATATATATGATTCCACTAACTAAAAACAACACATAGATACACGCTACTGATTTACACCCACTGCTACAGAGATAATTACATTTCACCCTGATAAATCTAAAGGACCCAGGAAAGACTTTGAAAAATTAGTGTTTTTTTTCTCTGGGAAACTCATGAAATTCCTAGTAGCTGTCTTATTGATTGTTCTACCAGAAATCAAAGAGACGCTGAGAACAAGCGAGCTTTGTGAAGGACCATCTTAGATAGCTTGATAAGGATAAAGCTAAAGGTTCCCCTCGCACATATGTGCTAGTCGTTCCCGACTCTAGGGGGCGGTGTTCATCTCCGTTTCAAAGCCGAAGAGCCAGCGCTGTCCGAAGACGTCTCCGTGGTCATGTGGCTGGCATGACTCAACGCCAAAGGCGCACGGAACGTTGTTCCCTTCCCACCAAAGGTGGTCCCTATTTTTCTACTTGCATTTTTTATGTGCTTTCGAACTGCTAGGTTGGCAGAAGCTGGGACAAGTCACGGGAACTCACCCCGTTACGCGGCACTAGGGATTCGAACCGCTGAACTGCCGACCTTTCGATTGACAAGCAAAAGTTCAAAAGAGAACAACCAAAGACTCACAACTTGGCTTCGAAGACCGTCTTCGGAAGCTTAGCGTGCTTTGGACGGACAAAGTTGCAGAAGTTGATGGAGTTGGCTGAAATGATGATGGAGAAGTTGATGGAGTTGGCTGAAATGGCAAAATGGACTATTTTGATTGGAATGAGATACAGAAGCATAAGCAGCCGCACAAACAGGCTGAAGAACAGTTTTTATCCCTGGGCTGTCAGACTTCTGAATGGAAAATAACTTTATAACAACGTAGCATGATTGAATTGTGGGGCCGGCACGATGTCCAATAAGCTTACATGGGGCAGTAGGATTGTGTGTTTGTTAGTAGGATTCACAGGGTTAAGGATTTATTTGTTTTTTTGTCTTCACGGTGAGTTGCATTGGGTTGGGGGGGGTGTGTGCACGGAGGGAGGCTCAGCCAATCTCATTGCACATATGTTGTCATATGATGTCAAGTCTGTCATCTGCACCTCCATAACTGTCTGGTTTGGCTCTGCAACCCAACAAGACAGACACAGACTTCAGAGGATAATTGGAACTGCAGAAAAAACAATGGCTACCAACCTGCCTTCCATGGAGGACCTGTATACTGCAGGAGTCAAAAAGAGGGCTGGGAAAATATTTTCAGATTCCTCGCATCCTGGACATAAACTGTTTCAACTCCTACCCTCAAAACGACGCTATAGAGTACTGCACACCAGAACAACTAGACACAAGGACAGTTTTTTCCCAAACGCCATCGCTCTGCTAAACAAATAATTCCCTCAACACTGTCAAAGTAACTACTAAGACTATACTAACTACTAATTACTATTCTTCTCATTCTTACTAGTACCCCTCTCTTCCCACTTATGGCTATATCCATGTTGCTTGTATTTTTACAATTTATATTTATTTATTTGTATTTATTTCCCGAGCGCCATCACTCTGCTAAACAAATAATTCCCTCAACACTGTCAAACTATTCACTAAGTCTGCACTACTATTACTATTAGTCTTCTCATCGTTCCTATCACCCATCTCCTCCCACTTATGGCTGTATGACTGTAACCTTGTTGCTGGTATCCTTAAGATTTATATTGACTGTTTCCCTATGACTATCATTAAGTGTTGTACCTTATGATTCTTGACGAATGTATTTTGTATTTTTATGTACACTGAGAGCGTATGCACCAAAGACAAATTCCTTGTGTGTCCAATCACACTTGGCCAATAAAGAATTCTATTCTATTCTATTCTATTCTATTCTATTCTATTCTATTCTATTCTATTCTATTCTATTCTATTCTATTCTATTCTATTCTATTCTATTCTATTCTACTCTACTCTACTCTACTCTACTCTACTCTACTCTACTCTATTTTATATTGATATTGTTTCCTGATTGCGTATTTGTAACCTATGACTATCATTAAGTTTTGTACCTTATGATTCTTGACAAAAGTATCTTTTCTTTTATGTATACTGAGAGCGTCTGCACCAAAGACAAATTCCTTGTGTGTCCAATCACACTTGGCCAATAAAGAATTCTATTCTATTCTATTGTACTCTGACCATAAAGGTTCGAATTTGAATTTGATTAAAGAAAAGAATAGAACTGCTTTCGTTTCCACATGGAGAGCGTTTCTGAACTTGGTGCTTGAAGTGGAAAAGAAAGAAACTTTGATTGGGGGTTTTTACCGAGTAGATTGATCGATCTTTAGAGAAATGGCTTCTTTGTATTATTATGAAAAAAAAGCAAAAAATTGTGGATTTGATTCACTTACCGTCGCTACCGGTTCGCAAATGTGAGCGCCCGCACCACCTGCACGAATGCACAGAGTATTTTGCGCATGTGCAGAAGGTAAAATAATGACATCAGGGTAGGTGGTGGGGAGCCTCCCACAGCCACCGCTACCGCTTCGCATGATGTGGATAGAACTGGCCGAATTGCACCACTGGAGTTGATGCTAACGCCTTATTTTACCGCAAGAAAAAGATTCGGAAGTCAATGCTTCTTTTTCTTCTTTTTTCCCCCTTATCCTTCCTCCCTTCTCTTCCCTCTCTTCCTCCCCACTGCTTTTCTATTTACTTTTGTATTTGGTATCTGATCATATTTTCTAACTCAACAAAAATCATTTTGGCACGCAGGGAAGACCTTTCGATCTGGCCAGACTTTTTAAACGGAGTTTTAATTCTATTTCGATGGCATTTAACTCTGATGGTTTTGAGTTGTTTTTTTTTTTTAAAAAAAAAAAAAAAAAACGACAGTCTGCAGCTGCCTCGTTTCTAGAGTGATTTTATTTCGCATTTTTATGGTGACGTTTCCATTCAAATGGTATTTTTTAGCGTGCTTGATTGTAAACGGTCTGGAGAGCTTTGGCTATGGGGCAGTTTTAATTTAAAAAAAAAAAAGAAATACAAAGAAAATATACCCACCGATGAATACACTTGCGCTTGGAAAGAACTGAAAATATTTAAGCAGAGAAGAAATACAGGGAGCCGTCGACTTACGAACACAATTGGGACCCTAATTTTCGTTACTGAGTGAGGCAGTTGTTAAGGGAATCGTGGCCGATTTCACAACCTTGGCCCCCAGAGTTGTTAAGTGAATCGTGCAGTCATTAAGCAAATCTAGCTTCTCCATTGATGGAAGCCAGCTGGGAAGTTGCAAATGGCAATCACATAATTGCAGGATGCTGCAACCGTTGTAATCAGAGGCAGGCTGCCAAGCACCCGAATTTTGATTATCTGATATTCCACATGACAATTAAAAAAAAAAGAAGAGGGAGTCAAGCTATTCTCCAAAGCACCCGAAGGCAGGAGAAGAATCAACAGATGGAAACTAATCAAGGAGAGAAACAACCTAGAACTAAGGAGGAATTTCCTGATAAGTGAGAACGACTTGTTTCCAGAAGTTATGAATGCTCCAACACTGGAACTTTTTAAGAAGAGATTGGACAACCATTTGTCTGAAAAGGTATAGAGCAGTGGTGGTGAACCTTTTCTCACTGAGTGCTGAACAGGTATGCGATTTGTGTGCTTTGCGTGTGCTATCCGTGCTGTACATCTCCACCCCAGGCCACCCCAACGATGCCCTTGAAGTGATGTCCCAGTGCCTGGAGGCCATGTGGGCCTGGATGGGGACAAACAGGCTCCGACTCAACCCCTCCAAGACCGAGTGGCTGTGGCTTCCGGCGTCCCGATATAGCCAGCTGATGCCATCGCTGGCTATTGGGGGTGAATCACTCACCCCCACAGAGAGGGCTCGTAACTTGGGCGTCCTCCTGGACGCACGGCTGTCTTTAGAAGATCATTTGACGGCCGTGGCCAGGGGGGCTTTTTATCAGGTCCGCCTGATACGCCAGTTGCGCCCCTTTCTAGATCGGGACTCCCTACGCACAGTCACTCAGGCACTCGTCACTTCCCGCCTGGACTACTGCAACGCTCTCTACATGGGGCTCCCCTTGAGGAGCACCCGGAGGCTCCAGCTGGTCCAGAACGTGGCCACGCGGGAGATTATGGGGGTGATGAGGCGCTCCCATGTGACACCTCTCCTGCGCGAGCTGCACTGGCTCCCGGTGGTCTTCCAGGTGTGCTTCAAGGTGTTGGTGACCACCTTTAAAGCGCTCCATGGCTTAGGGCCGGGGTACTTACGAGACCGCCTTCTGCCACCAATAGCCTCCCACCGGCCAGTACGCTCGCACAGAGAGGGCCTCCTCAGAGTGCCTTCTGCCAGACAATGTCGGCTGATGACTCCCAGGGGGAGAGCCTTCTCTGTGGTGGCGCCCACCCTCTGGAACAACCTCCCCCCAGAGATACGTACAATAACAGACCTCCGGATTTTTCGTCGGGCCCTGAAAACCTATTTATTTCAACTAGCTGGGCTGGCTTGAGTGAATTTTAAATCGATTTTAAATTGGGTTGTTTTAATTTACGGCCAAAATATTTAATTATTTTAAACTGCTTTTAAATTTTGTATGTCCTGTTTTTTACTTTGGCTGTTCACCGCCCTGAGTCCTATTTGGAGAAGGGCGGTATAGAAATTGAAACAAACAAACAAATAAATAAATAAGTAATGCTGGCTCCTCCCCATGCGCTGTGGGCACAACTGCACATCTGCGCATGTGTACATCTTCAGTGCGTGCCCCCCGTGTGCTGCGTATGCAACCACACCATCTCCGCAGCTCCCCCTGTGCGCTGCATGTGCAATCGCACCACCTGCGCATGTGTGCAGGTTTTGCACGGCTCCCCCGTGCACTGCATGCAAAAGCGCACCATCCATCCATGCACGAGGTTTCCATGTGTGCAATGCACACACGCAAACGCTGTCTATGCATCCGCACGCTGCAGGCAAGTACTCTCGAACACATGTGCAAATGCACATACATGCGCAGGAGAGCTCCAAAGAGCAGCTGGATCCCCTGAATTGCGCGCATACACACCGGAGGCCTGAATACCAGCCGGGGCGTGCACGCATGCGCAGCTGCAGGTGAGTTGGGTGACAGCTTGTGTGCCCAGAAAGATTGCTCTGCGTGCCACCTTGGGCACATGTGCCATAGGTTTGCCATCATGGGTATAGGGTCTCCTGTTTGAGCAGGGGGTTGGGCTAGAAGACCTCCAGAGTCCCTTCCAACTCTGTTATTCTGTTATTCTATTACCCTGTTACTCTGTTACTCTGCTACTGCATTACTCCGTTATTCCGTTACTCTGTTACTCCGTTACTCCATTATTCTGCTACTCTGTTACTGCATTACTCCATTACTCCGTTACTCCGTTACTCCGTTACTCTGTTACTCTGTTACTCTGTTATTCTGTTACTCTGTTATTCTGTTATTCTGTTACTCTATTACTCTGTTACTCTGTTACTCTGTTACTTCGTTACTCCGTTACTCCGTTACTCCATTATTCTGCTACTCTGTTACTGCATTACTCCGTTACTCCGTTACTCCGTTACTCTGTTACTCTGTTATTCTGTTATTCTGTTATTCTGTTACTCTGTTATTCTGTTATTCTGTTACTCCGTTACTCCGTTACTCCGTTACTCCGTTATTCTGTTACTCTGTTACTGCATTACTCCGTTACTCCGTTACTCCGTTACTCCGTTACTCTGTTACTCTGTTATTCTGTTATTCTGTTATTCTGTTACTCTGTTATTATGTTACTCTATTACTCTGTTACTCCATTACTCCGTTACTCCATTACTCCATTACTCCGTTATTCTATTACTCTGTTACTGCATTACTCCGTTACTCCATTACTCTGTTACTCCGTTACTCTGTTACTCCATTATTCCGTTATTCTGTTATTCTGTTACTCTGTTACTCTGTTACTCTGTTACTCTGTTATTCTGTTATTCTGTTACTCCGTTACTCCGTTACTCCGTTACTCCGTTATTCTGTTACTCTGTTACTGCATTACTCCGTTACTCCGTTACTCCGTTACTCCGTTACTCTGTTACTCTGTTATTCTGTTATTCTGTTATTCTGTTACTCTGTTATTATGTTACTCTATTACTCTGTTACTCCATTACTCCGTTACTCCATTACTCCATTACTCCGTTATTCTATTACTCTGTTACTGCATTACTCCGTTACTCCATTACTCTGTTACTCCGTTACTCTGTTACTCCATTATTCCGTTATTCTGTTATTCTGTTACTCTGTTACTCTGTTACTCTGTTACTCTGTTATTCTGTTATTCTGTTACTCCATTACTCCATTACTCCGTTACTCCGTTACTCTGTTACTCCATTATTCCGTTATTCTGTTATTCTGTTACTCTGTTACTCTGTTACTCTGTTACTCTGTTATTCTGTTATTCTTTTATTCATTAGTGTGTTTGGGAAGCCTCAGGGAAGTGGGTTTGCACCCAAAACCTTGGGGGAAAGACTGCTACATGCAATCCCTTCTTTGTCCAGGAGTTTCCTGCCTTCCTCTGAAAAGAAAAGAGATGACAAGGGGGGCAGGAGATGGAGGTCAGAAGCTACCTCAACCCATCGTCCCGTTTTTATTTATTAAGATAAAGGTGGTCGTCTGCCTATCTTCCATCAAAAGTGGAAAGTGCCTGATATTACTTCTGGAATTGGCAGCTGCTCAGGACTCTGCTCAGCCACTGCAGAGGGAGGGAAGTGAATTGCTAATCCATCAAAGTCACTTGGCAAAAGAAGACCAGGTGAGTCAGAAATCCCAAGTTACCAGAAGAAACAAGAGATGGATGATTTCATAAAACTCTTTATCGATCAGGAAATTGAGTTACACGAACCTCAGAAAAGAAGAAGAAGAAGGGATCAGAAGAACAGCCCAACTCACCCTGCATTCATTATTTTTTTTGACTCTAGTTTGTTGAACGAGCCGCATGGGACTGATTAACCCAGCACACTTCATACTTACCATGATTTCCAATCTTTTGATAGCTGGATGCCTTCGCTGGGTTAATGCAAAAATCAAATAAACCACCTCATGTTGTCGTAGAAATGTTAACTCATTCCTTGCGCTGAAAATGTTCAAAGGACCAGAACCTTCTGGATTTGGTAAGTTTATTTCTACATGGGCAGGTCACCCAAGTTTTATTCTCCACTTGCCATCATCTTGGGAGTACACACCCATCCAATAACTTGATCAATCATTATTGTACAGGTTGTTGTTGTTAGTTGCGAAGTTGTGTCCGACCCATCGCGACCCCATGGACCACATTCCTCCAGGCCTTCCTGTCTCTGCCATCCTCTGGAGTCCATTGAAGCTCACGCCGACTGCTTCAGTAACTCCATCCAGCCACCTCCTTCTCTGTTGTCCCTTCTTCTTTTGCCCTCCATTGTTCCCAGCATTGGGCTCTTCTCCAGTGAGTCCTTCCTTCTCATTAGGTGGCCAAAGGATTTGAGTTTCCTCTTCAGGATCTGGCCTTCTAAAGAACAGTCAGGGTTGATCTCCTCTAGGACTGACCAGTTGGATCGCCTTGCAGTCCAAGGAACTCGCAGGAGTCTTCTCCAGCACCAGAGTTCAAAGGCCTCCATTCTTTGGCGCTCAGCCTTCCTTATGGTCCAACTTTCACAGCCATCCATTGCAACTGGGAAAACCATCGCCTTGACTATACACACTTTTGTTGGCAGGGTGATGTCTCTGCTTTTTAGTATGCTGTCTAGATTTGCCATAGCTTTCCTCCCCAGGAGCAAGCATCTTTTAATTTCTTGGCTGCAGTCCCCATCTGTGGTGACCTTGGAGCCCAACACTTCTGTTGCTAAGTGACACATTTGTTAAGTGAGGTTTGCCCCATTTTACGACATTCCTGGACACCATTGTTCAGTGAATCACAGCGGTCATTCAATTAGTAACCCGGTTGTTAAGGGAATCTGGCTTCCCCATTGACTTGGCTTCTCAGAAGGTCACAAAAGGGGGATCACATAACTCAGTGACACTGCAATTGTCGTAAATAGGAGTCAGTTGCTAAGCATCTGAATTCTGATCCCGTGTCCATGGGGATGCTGTAACCATTGTAAGTATGAAAAACGGTCGTAAGTCACTTTCTTTGAGTGCTGTCGTAACTTTGAATGGTCACTAAATGAATTGTTGCAAGTTGCAGGCTCCCTGTGTCTTCTTCCAACTTCCGGCACTGCTTGTTTTTATTGGACATGGACTTTTCCACACAAAGGGGCGACCTCGGATGGAGATTTGACCTCCAAATGGAGAGATCTTAAAATAACAACGAGAAAGGGTTAACCTCATCCTGCAATCGGCAACTTGCTGTCAAGACTTCAGAAATCCAATATGATAAGGAGGACACATTTGTCACTTAAAAGCTAATAAAATAATCATGATAAAAAGGACAACTCAGCTCTCCAAGACAAAACGTGGTGTAGCATTGTCCATGAAATCATCTATTCATCGCAGTCAAGGCTTCCTCGCCCACCTCCTCAAATCAATTCCAAAATGTAATGAAGAGAAAACTTGGCTCTACCTAGGAACTTGATCTCCTTGTCACTTCAAGTTCATGCTCCGCCTTCAATCTAAACAGATGAATGGATGCCATCAAGATATCGCCTAAGATGCAGAAGCTAGTAGGCACCTACTGTCAGTGGTGGGATCCTTCCAGTTTAACAACTGGCTTGGTGATCACGTGCTGCAAAGATAAAGGTAAGTAAAGCGCAGGGGTGGGCGGACAGGCCCAGCTGATCGTCGGAGCAAACCGGTTCAGTCACAGCTGATCGTTGGAGCTACCGGTTTTCCTGAAGCGGTCTGAACCGGTAGAATCCCACCCCGCTTACTGTATATTTTCAATAGTGGCGAGTATCCATAGCTCGGGTGTAGGTTGAGGGTGAAGGTTCATTCTCTGAGCTTGTGGGTTGATTTCCATATGTTCCATTACCAGGTGAAGACACCTTCAGTGGTGAAGATGTCACTTAGCCTGATGTTCTGTCCCCACACCCCCACAGAAGGCCCGGAGTTAATAAGCCACGCGACAAAACTCTTTGAAGATAAAGCTGGCAGCAACCCAGTGGCTAGCTGCCAATTCAGACTTTACTCACACAAAAGAAAGATTAGACTACCAGCATTCCGATAAAACAGGCAGAGTGTCAACAATACAAGGATTCATCCAAATGCAGTCCGATAAAGCAGGCAAAGTCCAGTAACGCAGAGATCATGGAGTATTTCCAGTTTTTGCTCGTCACAAACTGAACCGGCCACCACACCCACATTTATACCCTGTGGGATGTGGTCCAGTGACTCAGCTAATCTCTGGCACGCCTTCCCCTCTGCTGCGCACGCTTCTCCCTGCGCCTCTGCCGAGGGTCCAGCCAGCACTTATCTCCTTTGTCGCTGTCCACCTGTGGCTGCGGGGACGTGCTTGGCTCTGAGCCTATCGTTTGGCCTTCGGTGTCCTCCGGAGGCATTGCCAGAGAGGAGGGTCCTGGAGAGGGAGGCCTTGCCAACTCCTCTCCCTCACTCTCAGAGTCTGCATCTGTCGATAGCCCAGGCTCAGGCAACGGAGCCACAACACCTGCTAACAAAACGTTTGGAAACCAACTCACAAGCCCGGAGAATGAACCTTTGTCCTCAATCTACTGTATAGCGCTCAATCAGCAGCCAATCTTCTTTTGAGGACCACTTTGTCCAAGGTAGAAAGCTGAGAGCTCATCTTTTTTTTTTTTTTTAAGAGTGGGTTGATAGCCATCTTCTTTTTCAAGAGTAGTGAATTCAGCTCAGAGTTGAACTCAGGGAAGTCCTTGGTGCTCTCTGAGCTTAGTTGTTTTCTTGCAGATGTTTCACTACCCAAGTAGGTAACATCATCAACGCACTTCCTGTTGCAAAAGAACATCTGCAGAAACTGATCATTTCTTCAAAGCTGTTCATATTATTAGGGAATACTTTTTAAAGATGCTGTAGATACAAAGGATTCCAATTTCCCCCATTATCATTTGCTGATTTCATTCATTGCCATCGGCACTAATAGACTACTCACAGGCCCAGCCATAGCATTAAATCTGCACATCTGCCACACTTGCATCTGTCTGTAGCACCCACACGTGCCCATCCACAGTAGTTACCTGTCTACCTGCCCACACTTGCACCTGCTTGCTTGTACTCCATAATGCTCACCCACCCACCTGTAGCTCTGGCCACAGGCTAAGGAAAGGCTTGTTGTGATTACTACTTGCAATTTCCTGCTGGCTTCCCCACTGACGTTACTTGTTGGAAGCCAACAAGAAGATGTAAACTATGGTCACATGAGGTCCTCACTTCATAACCTGCAGTTGTGACTTAACAGTGGCAATGGGAACTGCTGGGGTTGCCTTCACTAAGCAGCACAGTCATGTGATGTTCCACTTTACAACTGCATCACTTAACGATGGATACAACCATACTTACCATTGTATCCCAAGGATCACCTGTACTCTATTCGTTCTAGTCCTGACTACTGGGGCAATAGAGAGTTAATTCACACTAGGAGGCATCTAGTGTATCTCCTTCAGCCATTATTTCTGTAGACCAATGGTGGGTTGCTACCAGTTCTCCCTGGATCAGACAATCTGGTAGCGGTGGTGGCAGGAAGCTCTGCCCACCCACCTGGACGTTTCTGTGCATATGCAGAAGCGTTGCGCATGAGCCCGCCCACGAGTGAACTGGTAGCAACGGGATTTGAATGGTCTACTGCTGTAGACCAGACATAATTAGATACTTATCATGAAGAGTTCTGGAGAACGTTCTTATGGACACATAAGGCTACCCGAGTTGGCCAAATAAAAATATTGTAGTAGGGCATGTAGTAGGACTCATCTTTCCTACTACCTTGTGATTTATCACTTGTTGTATGTTATGATTAATGATTGTAACTATATTCTATGATATATGGTCTATCCCTTTGTTGTTTGTATATACACTGAGAATTTATGCACCGGAGACAAATTCCTTGTGTGTCCAATCATATTTGGCCAATAAAGAATTATATCCTCTCCTCTCCTCTCCTCTCCTCTCCTCTCCTCTCCTCTCCTCTCCTCTCCTCTCCTCTCCTCTCCTCTCCATTATTCTATTCTATTCTATTCTGTTCTGTTCTGTTCTGTTCTGTTCTGTTCTGTCCTGTTCTGTTCTGTTCTCTTCCGTCCTGTCCCATCCCGTCCCGTCCCGTCCCATCCCGTCCCATCCCATCCCATCCTAAGCTATCCTATCCTATCCTATCCTATCCTATCCTATCCTATCCTATCCTATCCTATCCTATCCTATCCTATCCTATCTTTGACTATGGATTCCTTTTTCCCTCCTCTTCTCCCCACGCTACAAACTTCCTGAAGAAACCATCTTCGGAGGGAAGATCTGTTAGCACCTGAGGTTTCAACTCTTCCCTTGAGTGACAGCAAAAGCGGGACTCACTCCATTTCACTCAAGGCATTCATTCAAAGAATCCCTTTCACCATGTAAAATTCATTGCTGGCTCCTCATTAATCCTACCCAACACATAACACTTGCTCAAGGTCTAATCCTCCCTTATTGTATCTCCCTATTGTTAATTCTCTTCATCCGCTTAATAATTTGTCCCCTATTTAAATAGATTTTCTGTCCCTACAGTCTTCTGCGGTGGCCTTATTCCTTGCAATTTTTGATTCAATGGAAACCTTGAAAGCATGTCAAAACGATACACTATTTCTGCTTCCTTGTTCCCCTCCCAAATTATCGGTCTCCTGCCTCTGAAACAGGACTAGCAAATGGAAGTTTTTAAGAAGATGTTGGATAACCATTTGTCTGCAATGGTATAGGGTTTCCTGCCTAAGCAGGGGGTTGGACTAGAAGACCTCGAGGGTGGAATCCTTGGTGCTCTCTGAATTTGATAGGTTTTTTTTTTTTCCAGACGTTTCATTACATTCCACTTGAATGTAAATTCATTACATTCAAAATTCATTACATTACCCAACAAGGTAACATTATCAGTGCTAGATGGGAGTGCCGGTTTACTCTCATTCAGAGCAAGCTTCTGCTAAGTTCAAGGACCCCACGGAATGTGGAACTTCTGATCAGTTTAGTTCAGACGTTTACATGTACATGGCAAGAGAAAAACGAATCTTGCGAGTTTACCAGACGAGTTTCTTTGACTTGACTGTGGATATACCTAGCTGATGAATCTTTAACCTAGGTCATACCCACCATGATTATTCCCACAAGGGGTGGGTTCTACTTACCTTTACTACCGGTTCACATCGCGCCCACATGCATGCACTTGCTTTACTCGTGCAGATCAGCTTTGATGACATCCGGGTCAGTGGGTGGAGCCTCCCACCAGATTTACTACCAATTCTTGCAAACCGGTCCGAACCGGGAGCAACCCACCACTGATTCCCACCCAGCAACCAGGCAGAGAACCCCTTGCTAAAATTTTTGAAGCCTACCCTTGTAGGTAGACCATACGGAGAAGTTCCTTCAGCAGACGTGGGTAGAGGGCTAAGCAAATTTTCTCTCCCATTGAAACTGCTAGCCCCATGATGTGTTCACCAGGTGCAGGAAAGGTCTCATGAATATTGACCATACAAATTGGTCCCCGGGTTCTTGGTGACATTAAAGGATGGCTTCCCAAAGAATTTGTGTCAGGTAAGACAAAATGCATCACCCCCTGAACAAATTAAAATTGATCCCAGCTTGCTTGCTTTATCTGTAAGTGAACTGTGTCTCAGACGTGGAATCAGGGTGACCATAAGGACACGGAATCTAATTAATAAGCTTAGCAAAAGGGACTTGTTTGTGGCCTCGGTCTGTTCTTCTGAAGAGGTCCCATCTATCATCTTAGATCAGATAGGACCCAGCAAGTTGGAGGGAACACCAGAGTTTGCCTGCTTCCCTTTGCAACATCTTGACTCTTCTTTTCAGTACAATTAGAATAATGACTTCGCTCTGGAGCTGTGGATGAAAGTTGTTCAAGGACTTTGGAGAAAGTTTATCTTTTTAGAAGCACTTAGATAGCACTAAAGTTCTTGTGGCTTGATTGTTTGTAAACCCTCAATTGGGCAAAATGATGCATCGGTTCGGAGGGCAACAATGTTTTGAATCGAGGTATAGTTAACATACAAAATGCGTTCAGAATTTGGGAGCCAGGACTCCTGCGGGATTGAAATGTAGCAAAGTTGTGCCCGCTTTAGTGCTGATGTATTGCTGTAATGCCACAGGAAGCTGCAGTCATGTGATTGTCGTTTCTGATGCTCCCTGCCAGCTACCTACAAGGAAAGTCAATGGGGAAGCCATCGGGAAGTCAGAAATCCATTGCTTTTTAGCCTTCTGTTTAGGTAACAAACTATCTCTGAAACAATGACCCAATGGGTAATGCATTGTCTAGTTAGTACTATTTCTCTCTTACTCTTCTACAGTGGTTAGATAACTTTCTGATGGCTGGTGGTATGAGGCTTCGTCGGGTGGAATGAGGATGCATAATGAGCAGATCTCTATCACATTTATGGACAGGGTTTAGGTTTCCTTCCTTCCTTCCTTCCTTCCTTCCTTCCTTCCTTCCTTCCTTCCTTCCTTCCCTCCCTCCCTATTTTTCCTCCATCTCTCTTCATTTCCTTCCCTCACTCCTTCTCTCTTTCCTTCCTTCTCTTTTCCTTCCTTTCTTCCTTCTTTCCCTACTTTTTTTCCATCTCTCTTCATTTCCTTCCCTCACTCCTCCTCTCTCTTTCCTTCCTTCTCTTCTCTTTTCCTTCCTTCCCTACTTTTCTTCCATCTCTCTTCATTTCCTTCCCTCACTCCTCCTCTCTCTTTCCTTCCTTCTCTTCTCTTTTCCTTCCTTCCTTCCTTCCTTCCCTATTTTTCCTCCCTTTCTTCATTTCCTTCCCTCACTCCAACTGTCTCTCTTTCCTTCCTTCTCTTCTCTTTTTCTTCCTTCCTTCCCTATTTTTCCTTCCTTTCTTCATTTCCTTCCCTCACTCCTTCTGTCTCTCTCTCTCTTTCTTTCCTTCCTCCCTCCCTCCCTCCCTCCCTCCCTCCCTCCCTCCCTTCCTTCCTTCCTTCCTTCCTTCCTTCCTTCCTTCCTGTTCAGAAGCTGCATAACAGTCATCTCCAGAATAGCCCCTAGGTACCAATTCCTCCTCCAGTTTACAATTCGGTGCTGGCCAACTGTGCAATTCCCATGATCTTCAACATTTATGACCCACAAAGAACAGACATTTTCTCACCACGGTTGCTTAACTGGACACCTGTAGATTTCCTTTTCAGCTTTTTCACTCTCGCTTTTGCTGGTCGATCTCCAATGTCCCTGACCATTGGGGAGAGAAAAAAGACAACTAACTAGACACTGGCAGGTCATTTTATTAACTCTGAATAAATAACCAGCCATTACAGGATAATGCGTTTATCAGCCTTCTGTGCCGTGTTTGATGTCTCGCCCTCTTCCCACCCCTGCCTGATCTTGACAGACACTTTTCATTCTGAAAGTAAACTTTCTGTCAGAAAGGTTTCATTTGCTCCTTACATTTGCTTTGATCTCCTTGCTTAATGTTTAATTCCTTCTTGTCACATTATAGGTTTTCTAATCCTGTTTTACATCCAGCGATCTAGCTCCAAATTTTTGTATAAATTTGCGGTGTGACATGATATTTACACAGCATTAAGGCTGCGCTCGAATATTTACCAGAGATAGAGAGAGAGAGAGAGACAGGAGAAAATCAAACCCTACAGATTCTTTTTTAAAAATGAAATAAATTGCTATTTTTGAGGGAGGAAGGTTGGCAAGCTTTTACAGGAACATCCGTGGGGAGTGGCGGAAGGCAGAATAACAATATGGTGGCTTTGACCTCCTGACTTCATTTTTCTTTTTACACAATTTTAAAATATCCTTTAAACTACAAACACATCAATGAAAAGGAGTGTTATTTTATTATTTCCTTTGTGAGCAATCAGGAGAAGGTCTAAAAGTCTGCAGGTATATTTGTATGACAGTATTTTAAAAAGACTAAGAGGACATTGTTATCAAACAGCCTGTATGAACAAGAAATTTGAGCGTGCTACCTCAAATAAAAGTGACACAAATCGGTAGTAGTTCAAACACTCTGCCTGCTGTATTTTATAGATTACTAGCTGATAACCTGGCATTGCCTGGGTATTTATTTATCCCAATCCTGTATTAGACAGGAAGAGCAACTTCACCCTGAGCCCTGATTTCGGCAAGAATTAAATTACCGTGTTTCCCCGAAAATAAGACCCTGTCTTATATTTTTTTGAACCCCTAAATAAGTGTTTGGCCTTATTTTCAGGGAGATCTTATTTTTGGGGGGATGCGTGGAGCAAGATGGGGCTCCTCTTGCTGTCTTACCTGATTTCCAGCTCTGTCTCCCTAACCCTAACCAGAGGAAATGGCGGGGACCGGCTGTGCATGCATTTAAATATTTTCAGGGAGGGCTTAATTTTGGGGAGGGCTTATTTTAGCGCATGCGTTCAAAAGCCCAATTGGGCTTATTATCAGGGGATGTCCTATTTTAGGGGAAACAGGGGAGTTAAAAATGTTTTCCCTGTACCCCCAGAAGCGTCAAGTAAAATGATACCACCTTGTTGTTTTGCTAGCCGATTCATGATCATTTGGTATGCTTTTGTCGGTGATAGATGCACTAAGCTGTTCGACATTGTAGTTCTTTTCTTGTATGTAATCTGCATGAAGTATGTCGTGACGGTCTTGTAGTGGTGCAGGCAGGCTGAGTTGCAGTAATGTTTTATTAATCACAGCCATACATTTGTCCTCAAGAATAATCAAAGTCTTAGGCAATGCCAGGGACTTTTTATCATATGTGGTGAGAATGCCCGAAAGCTAGAGACTTTTGGCATCAGATAAAACAATGGCTGGAAGGGATGTTAATGCAAAATATAAAGTTAAAGCCAGAACTTTTCTTATTGGGTATTACAAAGGATAAATATAACAAGGGAACAATATATCTAATGTCACATATTCTAATGGCAGCAAGATTGGCTTTCGCACAAAACTGGAAATATAAAGAGACCACCTCAGAAGAAGAAGTATTAGTTAAGATATTAACTTGCACTGAAATGGACAGGTTGACTTTGGAACTCAAAGATAAGAGTGAAACAGAATATTATGAAATCTGGAATAAATTGTATTATTGGTTGGAGAGGTGGAGGAATGCTGGGATAAGGGATTATTGATGAGTCGAAAGTTTAGAAATCTTTAGGTTAGTTTTCTGAGATAGATAGGAATAAAATTGGTATTGATGTAACTTTCACAGACGAAACAATTTACGTGTATAGCAAAAAGGAACTGTATTTCTTACAAGGTAAAATTTGACGGAAATGTCTAAACCAGAAAAGTCACACCATATCCAATGGTTTTTAATTGTATTATTAATAAAAAAACTTTTAAAAATAATAATAAAAAAAGAATAATCAAAGCCTTGTTGAAAATGTTCAAACCAAATGTAATTTCTAATGTTGGATTTTCCCCTTTACCAGAGGGAGCCCTCTTGTGGAGTATTGTGAAGCCATTACCATGGCAACGCCACTGTGCTGTACAGTAGAAGCCATTTTAAGGCAGTCCAGTAGAAACCATTTTAAGGCACAATAGGCTGTATGTTAACAGAACACGCACCCTGTGGGGTGTTAGGGGTGTCTTACCTCCATAGTATTTCTTTCCAGAGAGTAAGTCATCTGTGTACCAAGTTTGGTTGAAATTGCTCAAGGCGTTCCAGAGTTATGCTGGAACACACCACAGACACACACACACACACACACACACACACACACACACACACAGAGCCATTTTTATATACTGTATATATCTTGGAATTTTCATGAAAGGATTTATGGGAGCAGATATTGCTAGAGCTCATAGATCTGCCAATTATTGATAGATATTATTGATAGATAATATCTATGGGCCTACTACCCTTCCAGTCTCTGAGTGGATTGAACTCTAACATTAGCATGATAATGAAATGATGACAACGATGAGGATGACACCCAGTTAGAAACAAAATAATCACCAACCTCTCTTTTTAAAAGGGGAGAAAATGAGAGGTCACACGAACTCCTGATGCAATTTATTTTGTATTTGTGGTTTCAATTTAGGTCAAACAAACTCACTGTCTACATATTGTGTTGCATTTAGCCCCAATGTTGCAAATTTCGGTCTGCTGAACAAGCAAATAATCACCAAATTCAAAACACACTAGAGGTTAATGAAGCAAGCCAACATGAGCCTCAAATATTAATCTAACAGCTCTCTGTCCTACAATAGAAGGCTAAAGTATTTATAGCTATGTCCCGTAGAGCTCTTAGAAGCAATGTGGGACTTCTTGGTTGGCTTTCTTAATTCTGCTGTCTATGAAACAATAAATGGAATGTTGCCTCCAAATGAATTTTAGGAAGACTTTGTCCTTCTCCAAGTATCAGGAAGAGCTGACACTAATTGTACAGGAGTGCAGAGTTCTTGGTGCTCGTTGAGTTTGGTGGTTTTCTTGCAGTCGTTTCATGACCCAACTAGGTAGCATCATCAGTGCCAGAAGGGAATGGGGTTTGCTCTGATGTGTTACCTAGTTGGGTCATGAAACATCTGCCAGAAAAGCACCAAGCTCAGAGAGCACCAAGGACCCCACAGTTCAATTCTTCAGCTATACATTTTCTTTTCTATTGGGAGTGCAGGAAAGTTTCTGAGATAAGGTAACTCCTTTGCAGGAGGACAAGGGGAGGCTTTGTAAGATCTAGCGATGGAGCCTTTCTTGATTCTGCTCCTCTTCTGGAAATGGCCACTATGAAACACTTTAGCGCTTGAACCTGACATGAATCTACCAAGTCTACCAGAACCAAGTTTACCAAGATTGATTTTAAGAGCTCTCTTCAGGAAGAGGAATGCACAATGGGACAGCATCAATTCTGAAGACCCTATGCCTGGCTAGGGTGGGAGAGTATCAGTCTCACTATCTTGCCAGTCAGAAAGTTATTGTTAGGCTCCTTCTGGGTATGCATTATCCATGCTAGCTGTCCATTGGACTTAGAGAGACAGGATGAACCACGAATGAAGATAAATATACATGTCCCAGAATAACGGTGCAGGATCCAATCCGGGGTTGGTTAGTCTGGTTGTCTGTTTTGGGCTATTCTCTGTGTGGTATTTTTCCAATTAGGTGCCAAAATTTCCAATTAGGTGCCAGGCTAAGTCCAAGAACCAAGATTTCCAATTAGGTGCCAGGATTTCCAATTAGGTGCCAGGCTAAATCCAAGAACCAAGTTTTCCAATAAGGTGCCAGGATTTCCAATTAGATTCCAGGATTTCCCATTAAGTGCCAGGCTAAATCCAAGAACCAAGATTTCCAATTAGGTGCCAGGATTTCCAATTAGGTGCCAAAATTTCCAATTAGGTGCCAGGCTAAATCCAAGAACCAAGATTTCCAATTAGGTGCCAGGATTTCCAATTAAGTGCCAGGCTAAGTCCAAGAACCAAGATTTCCAATTAAGTGCTAGGATTTCCAATTAGGTGCCAAGATTTCCAATTAGGTGCCAGGCTAAGTCCAAGAATGACGTAGATTAATTCATTCAGAGTTCAGTTCTTTATTTGCTTACACTCAGGAGATGAAGTAGCACAATACTGATGAAACACTTTTCACAGATTTGCCTTATCTGTTATTGCAATATTTCCTTCTTGTAACTTTAATATCACTTTCTTTTTTCTTTCTTTTTTTCCTTTTCACAGCTTGTATGCCAACCACTTTCCCCGGTTTATTTGCAAATTCATAATTTCTTTGTTTGGCATAGTTCATCTTTATTTCCATCTCTCTCGCAGTTAACAGAAATACTTTCCTCTTTAAAAGCTTCATTTGGCGTATAATAGTTGTTATCCGTAGGGAAGTTTTTTTTAAAAAAGTTCTTCTTCCAATCTCATCCCAAATCATTTATCTTGCCTTTTCTTTTAAAATTTGCTATTACGTTGTAGAAATATTCTTTCACAAAAGCTTTGCTCGTATGCCAAACCATCCTTACTTCTGTGCCTTTATTAAGATTATTCTTAAGGGAAAAAAATCCTTTAAATTATTTTTTACAATTCTCCACTACCGTTTCCTTTTGTAACAACATCTCATTCAATCTTCGACTAAAAGGTTTATTTTTTTTTCCTCTTAGAAGTTAAAGCCCGTGGATTGTAATCTGAAAAAGCCATTGGTAATATCTCCATTTTATAAACATGGATAGAAAAAGCGTTAGATGTCCAAATTATCTCTCTTCTTGAAAAAGATCTGTGTTCTTCAGAAAAATAAATATATTCTTTTGAATCACTGTTTTTTATATGTCCCTGCATCAACATCCCTTGTGTGTTTTTAATATTTTTGTCAGATATTTTGTCTTTTTGTGGGGAGGAAATCACTCCATTCCGAATTCCCAGGAAACACCAATTTTCATATGAAAAATGCAATAATTAATCCATAAATCCTTTATAAAATGCTATTTTATTTTCATTTGGGACAAACATTTCCAATACCAAAGTCTTAGCTTCCTATATCCTTGGCTAGGTGCAGATGCTGAGCTTGTTGATCAGAAAGGTTGGCAGTTCAGCCGTTCGAATCCCTGTGTTCTGTGAGCAGGGGGTTGGACTAGATGACCTCCAAGGTACCTTCCAACTCTGTTACTGTTATAGAGTAATTTCTACCCCAACATAGAGCCATGATCATCAGTCAATGTAAGTTTTGGATGCTGAACATTTATATATATACTAAATTTATATTTCGCTGATAAAGAAATAAAGGGAGACTAGTATAGATCTATTTCAAGCTATTTAGCTCTCATCAGCTAGCCATACCCTTACTTGGATTCGAACTTGGGCTGCCTGCATGTTAGGCAGTTGTATTAACCTCTGAGCCACAAGTTCTCCTCCCTTTATCAGCTTGAGCCAGGGGAGAGATTAAGTGTTTTTCTATCGAGGCACCTGGTCTACCCCAACATGTGGGAGAAAATAGCTTGAAATAGATCTGTACTAGTCTCCCTTTATTTCTTTATCAGCGAAATATAAATTTGGTATAAAATGGTTTGTCGTGAATGCAACTGCTTGAGGGCTCCTGGATTGGAGCTGAAAGGCGAAAGGGATGCAGTATGCTCCCTCCCACATTCATTTTTTTTCCATTCCTCCTGAAATAAATCCTTCTCCCAGATTTTTGTGATTCAAATATTTTATATCTTTTTTCTTAATACGTGTTGCTTGTAAGCAAATCAAATCTCATTTTAACTTTTTCGAATTACGATTTTAACTCCTCTTTTGCTCCACTTATATTCCACATTAAGCATTTATAATCCATAGTTAAGCCAAGATTATTATTATTATTATTATTATTTTGAAAAATCAAATAACTAGAAAACTTTCTCTTGGGATAAGTCAGTTTGAATTAGCCCCAGTCAAGAGCCCCTGTAATATGGCTCAGTAGGAGAGGTGAGTTTAAGCTGGACTGGACTGGATTCGATTAAACTAAATCTAACCTCCTTAAGGTTGAATTAATTAATTAACCTTTAGTTTGAATTCCCACCATCTACTAATCTACTGAAAGTCATGCGTTCGGGGGTCTGGTGTTTACTTTGTCACTGTACTCTGACGATAATGTTCTTCCAATTTTCAAAGTTTATGGACATTGCTGGTTTCTTTTACAGGCTTGCCCAATGAAAACATAAAACAAAATGCTCTCAACTTTTGCTTTTCGTGGGCCCACACTAAGCAGATAAATGCATTCAGATGGTGGCATAATAGCCGAGAAAACACGATGGTTAATGAATGGATGGTGAAGGTCCATAAAGATGAGTTATGCCATCTTCTCCCTGAAAACTCTTTTGAGCTTTAAAACTCTCTCTCCCTCTAAAAAGAGAGAGAGAGAGGGAAGAGGGAAGGAGGTATATATAGATTTCACAGGGCAGACTATGATATGTGCCCGTCACGACTGTCAAGCTGAAATTACTTCATATATCATCAGCCAACACTGAGCAGATAATG
>JAKOOJ010000013.1:23719235-23764235 GCA_022577455.1 Arizona elegans | reverse complement strand
AAGCATCTACAAAAAACCAATCAAGCTCAGGGAGCACCAAGGATGTCCCCTCTTCCTCCTCCTCCTCCTTCTTCCTCTTCTTCTTCTCCTGCTTCTTCCTATTCCTCCTCCTTCTCTTCTTCTTCTTCTTCTTCCTCCTCCTCTCTGCAAACCCCCTTCCCTTCTAGCATTGATAATGTTATCTAGTTGGGTAATGAAACATCTACAAAAAACCAATTAAGCTCAGGGAGCACCAAGGATGTCCCCTCTTCCTCCTCCTCCTCCTTCTTCCTCTTCTCCTCCTCCTCCTCTTTCTCCTTCTTCCTCTTCTCCTCCTCCTGCTTCTTCCTATTCCTCCTCCTTCTCTTCTTCTTCTTCTTCTTCCTCCTCCTCTCTGCAAACCCCCTTCCCTTCTAGCATTGATAATGTTATCTAGTTGGGTAATGAAACATCTACAAAAAACCGATCAAGCTCAGGGAGCACCAAGGATGTCCCCTCCTCCTCCTCCTTTTCCTCCTTCTTCCTCTTCTTCTCCTCCTGCTTCTTCCTATTCCTCCTCCTTCTCTTCTTCTTCCTCCTCCTCCTCTCTGCAAACCCCCTTCTCTTCTAGCATTGATAATGTTATCTAGTTGGGTAATGAAACATCTACAAAAAACTGATCAAGCTCAGGGAGCACCAAGGATGTCCCCTCCTCCTCCTCCTCCTCCTTTTCCTCCTTCTTCCTCTTCTTCTTCCCCTGCTTCTTCCTATTCCTCCTCCTTCTCTTCTTCTTCTTCCTCCTCCTCCTCTCTGCAAACCCCCTTCCCTTCTAGCATTGATATCTAGTTGGGTAATGAAACATCTGCAAGAAAACGATCAAGCTCAGAGAGTCCCAAGGACCTGACAGATGTCCTCCTCCTCTTCCCCCTCCCCCTCCCCCTCCTTCCTGCAAACTCCATCCCAATTCTCTCCCAGCACTGATGATGTTCCCTAGTTGAGCAATGAAACATCTACAGGAAAAACGGCAGGTCCTGACAGGTTCTGGAGAACCGGTAGCGGAAATTTTGAGCAGTTTGGAGAACCGGCAAATGCCACCTCCGGCTGGTCCCAAATTGGGGTGGGAGTGGAGATTTTGCAGTATCCTTCCCCTGGAGTGGGGAGGGAATGGGGATTTTATCCTATCCTTCCCTTGCCATGCCCACCAAGCCATGCCCACCAAGCAATACCACGCCCACCAAGCCATGCCCACAGAACCGGTAGTAAAAAAAATTGGATTTCACCACTGGTTCAAACCTTGCAAAACCGTCTTTTACGCACCTTTCATAAATCACCTTTTCACACCCATAAGGATTAGATATTTGTGTCTGTTTTTTTTTTTTAAGGAAGCCATAATAGAAGGTGCGTTGAAAGTCTGTCCTGAATATTTATTCCAGTACTACAAATTCATACTATATAGTCTTTGCAAGGCTATTTTTCATCCAGACTTAATCTTGTTTTTGATGATTAAGCTTCTCCAAACATTCTAGACAGAACAAAATAAAATAGCACGATTTGGGGTGAGCGGGTGGGATTTACTTGAAGTGGAGTCAAAGGAACTCTGCACGTGGTCATGACACCTTATCTTTTCCACTGTCTGCCAAATGAGTGCCTTAACTGTAGAAAATGAAGCCAGGGCCTCTGGCAAGCAAGCATGCCCCCGTCTTCCCCATTTGTCATATTTTTGCAGTGTTGAAAGGTTGAGTGAAGGGGACTGTAAATTCGGGCAGGGAAGATGGATAGCAAAGCTTGGAAATGACAAAATAGCTTCTCTCTCTCTCTCTCTCTCTCTCTCTCTCTCTCTCTCTCTCTCTCCCCTCACTCCCTCTCCCTCATCACCTTCCTTCCTTCTTTCCTTCCTTCCATCCATCCTTCCTTCCTTCCATCCCTCCCTCCCTCCATCCTTCCTCCCACTCTCCCTCATCCCCTCCCCTTGGGAGACGTGGATAAGGGCACCACACAGCATGAGAACATGGCATCCCATCTCCCTTCCTTGCATACCATGTTTGTAATGGTATGTGTGAGTGACCTTGGGAGACAGAAGGAAGAGGTGTAGTTTAGACAACAGTCTGATAAGAGATATTTGAGTCTGAAAGAGGGTGGGGGTAGAAATGAAGAAAGCATCTCAGGAGGGACCCTCCCTAGTTTTGGGGAGAGTTAAAAGTAAGGTAGGAAAGAGGTAAGAGATGCGGTGGCTCAGTGGCTAAGATGCTGAACCTGTCGATTGAAAGGTCGGCAGTTCAGCGATTCAAATCCCTAGTGCCACATAACGGGGTGAGTTCCCATTGCTTGTCCCAGCTTCTGCCAACCTAGCAGTTCGAAAGCACAAAAAAAAAAAAAATGCGAGTAGAAAAATAGGGACCACCTTTGGTGGGAAGGTAACAGCGTTCCGTGCACCTTTGGCGTTGAGTCATGCCGGCCACATGACCACGGAGACGTCTTCAGACAGTGCTGGCTTTTCAGCTTTGAAACGGAGATGGGCACCGCCCCCTAGAGGCGGGAACGAGTAGCACATATGTACGAGGGGAACCTTTACCTAGGAAAGAGGTGCTTTCACCCTTACAAGATTGAAATCAGCTCTTCAAGGTAGTGCAGACAAGCACTACCAACGAGTACTAACACTATTTTTATTGCAAGGTTAAAAAGCGTGAACATTTCCCCTGCCAGTCATGTCTGACTCTAAGAGTGATGCTCATCTCTGTTTCCTAGCCAAGGGAGCCAGCATTGTTCAAAGACGCTTCCATGGTCATTTTTGAACTGTTAGATTGGCAGGACCAAGCAATTCTAAATTGCATTAACAGAGAGATACAATCAGGATCAAGGGAGTACTAATACTACTCTATAAAGCCTTAGTAAGACCACACCTAGAATACTGCATCCAGTTTTGGTCACCACACTATAAAAAAGAGGTTGAGAGTCTAGAAAGAGTGCAGAGAAGAGCAACCAGGATGATTAGAAGACTGGAGGCTAAAACATACGATGAATGGTTGCAGGAACTGGGCATGGCTGGTCTAGTGAAGAGAAGGACCAGGGGAGACAGGATAGCATCTTCCAATATTTGAGGGGCTGCCACAGAGAGGAGAGAGTCAACCTATTTTCCAAAGTACCCAAAGGCCAGACAAGGAATCATGGATGGAAACTGATCAAGGAGAGATTCAACCTGGAAATAAGGAGAAATTTCCTGACAGGGAGAACAATCAACCCATGGAACAGAAGTTGCCTTCAGAAGTTGTGGGCACTTCATCACTGGAGGCTTCCACGAAAAGACTGCACTGCCATCTGTCAAAAATGATGTAGGGTCCCCTGCTTGGGTGGGGGGTTGGACTAGATGACCTACAAGGTCCCTTCCAGTTCTATTAATCTGTTAACCTGGGCGAGGACAGGAGCTCACCCTGTCACATGGTGTTTGGGTCTCGAACTTAACCGCTGAGCCACCTGCTCAACCCTGTGGCTTAGAAACATTAAATATTAATCAATAAAATAAATAATAAATAAATTTCAGCATCCCCTTGGCACCTCTCTCCAGTCTGTAGACTCAGCTAGTAAGGGTCTCTTTGCAGGGCAATAATTATTCGGGCTCAGAAAACCTTTGTTGTGACAATGTCTTGAGGTTTCGATGTTTCAGTGTATCAGTTTGAATCGGCACAAATTCCAGTTCCTGATGGGAGACCTTTTGATTCAAATTAAAATGGATTTTTTTGGGAGGGAAATGAAATGAACCTGATATAATTGATGATTGAAATCAAATTCATTTGGAATGTTGAAGTCAACTCCATCGGATGGATCTGATAAGATTCAATTTATCAAGCTGTCTTGATGGATCAGGCTGGGCTTAGTAATGAAGTCTTGGAGGATTTCTCAGCACTGAAGCTCATTCTGTATATCTCCAGCCTGTGCAGAGATGAATTGGGCCTCTCCTCCTTGTTAGATGGAAACTTTAAATAAATAGTTATCTTATGTGGCATTTACATTTTGATCATGTCCCATATGGATCACTTGATGATGGTCTGTGATGAGAGATACCGTATTTTTTTGGACTATAAGACGCTCTGGAGTATAAGACGCACCAAGATTTTGAAGAGGAAAACAAGGGAAAAAAATAGTTTTTGGCCTCCGTGCGTCTGGTTTTTGCCCTCCCCAGCAAAAAAAGGCCAGACAAGGAATAATGGATGGAAACTGATCAAGGAGAGATTCAACCTAGAAATGAGGAGGAACTTTCTGACCGTCAGAACAATCAACCCATGGAACAGAAGTTGCCTTCGGAAGTTGTGGGAGCTTCATCACTGGAGACTTTCAAGAAAAGATTGGACTTCCATTTGTCAGAAAAGGTATAGGGTCTCCTGCTTGAGTGGGGGGTTGGACTAGATGACCTATAAAGTGCCTTCCAACTCTGTTAATCTCTTAAATCTGTTAAAACTAGACTGTGTTGTTTCTCTGTGTCATATAATATATGTGGGTATATGCATAATTTTGTATTCATTCATTCATTCATTCATTCATTCATTCATTCATTCATTCATTCTGTCATGGTTATGTAATGTATATTGGAGATAGTGACGCTTTGAGAGCTGTATGCAATGAAATTTCATTTTAATGTAGGCCGATTAATGTACATTCAAAGTTACAATAAAGTTATCATTCTGTTGTTCTGTTCTGTTCTGTTCTGTTCTGTTCTGTTCTGTTCTGTTCTGATCTGTTTGATTCAATTCAACTCTACTCTACTCTACTCTACTCTACTCTACTCTACTCTACTCTACTCTTATTGCTATCCTATCCTATCCTATCCTATCCCATCCCATCCCATCCCATCCCATCCCATCCCATCCCATCCCATCCCATCCCATCCCATCCCATCCTATCCTATCCTATCCTATCCTATCCTATCCTATCCTATCCTATCCTATCCTACCTTATCCTATCCAACTTGATAGCTGCAAATTGCAAGCTACCAACAGATCAACAGAACTTCAGAAGGAAAGTTCTCCCTTGAATTTTGGTCTTCATCTCCCTTGTAGCAAATCCTGAAAACAAGGAAGGCTTTTGACCAGACATTAACCCTCCTCTTCTCTTTCATCTGCCTTTTGTTTCCAATCTAGTTTGAAAAGACAACCAGCCTCCTTGAGATGAAGAGGTCAAGGGGTCTTTAGAAAAGGGGCTGGGACCTTGTCTTCATTTCCAGACTAGCCAACATCTCAGATGTATCTGTGTGACAAGGTCCAGGCACACACACGCCACAAGATGCCAGACTGAAGAGTCTTTGGAAACTGAGGTCTCTGCCATTATGAGTCGTAGATGGTTGATTTGCCAATGTTGGCATCTGTTTAGTTTTAGATGGCTTTCACCCTCCTGCTTCACGTCATTCAGTTTGACTTTTCAATTACCGTAATTAGGAACACTGTCAAAATCTGGGCGGTACCAAGATGACCTTGCGAGTGGCAAATGGATGCATCCCACTCACCAAACACATTAAGAGGTCACTGTCATTGTCACCAAAGCATCTGATGTGCACGAAGTGGCTCTCCTGTTTAATTTGGTTTGAAGATGGGGACTGGGAGACCTCAACAAGCAAAAGAGGCTTGTCTGGAAAGTTCAGATGGGAATTCAGACGTGGGTTTTATTCCCGTTACGATGGAAATTTAGCCTGATGGTTCTTCACTTGGTCCCAACTCTTCTAGGAACGTCAACATTCAGATTTCTTCATCCTTAGTCAACCAATAGTGAAGTTAAACCGCTCTACCAAAAGACCAAGGAGAAACCAAGCAAACATATGGGTGGAATAAGCTTCTTAATTAACAGGGATCTGTAAACAATGTTGTCTGAATACGGAATGACATGGAAAGGTATATTTGATATATTTTAAGATTTTGACTGGTGCTGGAGAAGACTCCTGCAAGTCCCTTGGACTGCAAGGCGATCAAACCGGTCAGTCCTAGAGGAGATCAACCCTGACTGCTCTTTAGAAGGCCAGATCCTGAAGATGAAACTCAAATATTTTGGCCACCTAATGAGAAGGAAGGGCTCACTGGAGAAGAGCCTAATGCCGGGAAGGATTGAGGGCAAAAGAAGAAGGAGACGCCAGAGAACGAGGTGGATGGACGGAGTCACTGAAGCAGTCGGCGGGAACTTAAATGGTCTCTGGGGGATGGTAGAGGACAGGAAGGCCTGGAAGAACATTGTCCATGGGGGTCACGATGGGTCAGACACAACTTCATGATTAACAACAACAACAACGGATTTTGACATTTTGGCTGGAAATTCTTGAATGGAAACCTTTTTTAGGGGGGTGTATCAAGTTGAGAGAAGGTTCTTAGCTGTTTCTTTCCAGATTGGACTGATGATAAGAAAACAAATAGAAGAAAGAGACCGAGTCCAAAAATTATTTAGACCTGGAGTTTGTAAGAACAGATTTCCATGTCCCTTTACAAACTGCTCTAAAATATTTATTAGCATTTTGTCCTAGAGATGGCTCTTCCTTCCCCCCATGGATATCATCCTTATAAGTTGAGTTGAGAGCTGGAGACAGAACCAAAGTCTTCTAAAAAGTGTTCAGAATTTTGACTCTGGTTACCTTTGTACCACATTGCTCTTCTTGTTACCTGGAATATCTTCACCCAAACCTGTAACTATACTTTTAAAGATTTGTGTAAGGTAAAGGTAAAGGTTCCCCTCGCACATATGTGCTAGTCGTTCCCGACTCTAGGGGGCGGTACTCATCTCCAGTTCAAAGCCGAAGAGCCAGCGCTGTCCGAAGACGTCTCCGTGGTCATGTGGCCGGCATGACTCAATGCCAAAGGCGCACAGAACGCTGTTCCCTTCCCACCAAAGGTGGTCCCTATTTTTCTACTTGCATTTTTTATGTGCTTTCGAACTGTTAGGTTGGCAGAAGCTGGGACAAGTCATGGGAGCTCACCCCGTTAGCGGCACTAGGGATTTGAACTGCTGAACTGCTGAACTTTCGATCAACAAGCTCAGTGTCTTAGCCACTGAGCCACCATGTCCCTTTACCTTCCCACCAAAGGTGGTCCCTATTTTTCTACTTGCATTTTTTAATGTGCTTTCGAACTCCTAGGATGGCAGAAGATTTGTATATTGGCTGTTAAATCCATTGAGGTCTGAGCCGTGCTACTTCACACACACAAACATAGGCATACACACCCATGCACAAAACATGGATATTTTTTTATTTATGATTCTTGATGAACGTATCTTTTCTTTTATGTACACTGAGAGCGTATGCACCAAGACAAATTCCTTGTGTGTCCAACCACACTTGGCCAATAAAGAATTCTATTCTATTCTATTCTATTCTATTCTATTCTATTCTATTCTATTCTATTCTATTCTATTCTATTCTATTCTATTCTACTCTACTCTACTCTACTCTACTCTACTCTACTCTATTCTATTCTATTTATGAATGTATGAATAATAAGTTCCTTCATTTCCTTCCCTCCTTCATCCTTGTGTCCAAAGAATTGAAATCTTTAGCTGAACTGACCTCACAATTTCCCTTAGGAGATTTCTGGGGCCATTTTCTCCTCCATCTTAGAGAAAGGAGGATGGGAATGAGGTTGGGAGGCAGTTGATACCTGAGGTGGTTTATTTGCTTTTGGCTCACATGTTTAGCGAACCCAATCAATTGTCGTTTATTCGATACACAAAGGTTCAACAAATAATGCCTTCGTGCAAACAAAATCAATACCTCGCTTGAAGCTTTGAGCGTGTTCCAATTTTTAGCTGGCTACCCTGCTTGTCCTCCTGATTTTTTTTTTCCCGTACTGCTCAGTTCTTTGCTATAATTTCTTTTTTTGACCCCATTCTTTCTCTTTATCTTATGTGGAAAAGTGAAAAACCCACATCCATATTTGGGGAAAGGGACGCAGATCCTACAATGTTTTACATCGAGGTATAAAGCTGGAAGTAGGACCTCCTATCATGGGGAGACCCAACCCCAACAGAAGGTAAACATCTCCTACTCCTCCTTCTCTTTTCTCTTGGCCTCCAAACCCATCATCCCCCATCATTGTAACAGATGGTTTGAAGAAATCACCTCGTCCCATGATGGCAAACCAAGCGTGGGTTCTACTTACCTTTACTATCGGTTTGCAATGGGATTACCTGCGTGCACTTGCTTTGCTTGCGCATGTACAGATCACCGATGATGACATCTGGGGCAGTGGGTGGGGCCTCCCACTGGTTTTACTACTGGTTCTTGCGAACCGGTGCGAACCGGGGCAACCCACCACTGTGGCGAACCTACGGAATGAGTGCTAGAAGTGGCACGCAGAGCCATCTCTCCCGGCACGCAAGCCATCGCCCATTGCTTTTCTGGGTTCCAACGTGCCAGCCAGCTGGTCTTCACGCACACCAGGAGTGCCAGACACTGGAAGAGCAGCCACCTGATGCACATGTGTGTGCTGGGAAGTGATTTTCCGGTTTTCACACGTGCATGCATGCCAAAAATGAGAAGACTAGGCACATGCTCTCTCTTCCAGTTTCTGGCATTCACACTCAGGTTCCCCTTTCCGCACTCGGTGCTGAAGAAGTTCGCCAACATTGACTTAATCCCATAAGTGATTTGCATTGTGGACTATTTGGGGCCGAATTTATGAGGATCGGTACCCTTTTAATAACAATGGCACAGGGCTGTCTGGCTTTGCGTCCCTGAATGCCAGTGTTGTGGCCCCGCCCTCTGAGCCTGTCCCATCGGAGGAAGAAAGCTCCGAGCATGAGGAAGAGGAGTCAGCCAGGCCTCCCTCTCCAGGCCCCTCCCCTCTGGCATTGTCTCAGATGCCGGTCGAGGGAGAGGAGATTAGCAGGGAGACAGGTGGCTTGGATCAGAGTGACGGAGAAACATCATTCCTGGACGCACGCCTCCGAAGGCGTGATAAACGATTGCAGCAGCTCAGGAGGTGTGCTAGGGATTAGAACTGAGTCACTGGACCACACCCCAGAGACTATATAATAGAGGGTGGTGGCCAGTGATCCCTGTGACGAACAAAAATAAACCTTGGATAGTCACTAAAGCCTCGTCCGGAAACTGCTGAGAGAAATATTATTCTGATTGGACTTTTGTACGCTAAGTATCTTATCTTTCTGTTTTGTGGAAATAAACGCACTTGGCAGACGGTGTGTAAATCGCTGCCAAGTTGGAGATAAAGAACTGGGTGTGTGCCAAAGTGTTTCCTTAACCCTCGGCTGGCTGTGTTTGTGTGTGTGTGTGTGGACGGGGACAGATCAGCCATAAGACTCAGAATGTCTGAAAGGAATTTTGAACGGAATGACAGAAAGGGGGAAATAATTGTATTCAAGGACTAATTCTATTGAGTGTCTTTTAAGTGCTTTGATTGTTATTCTCCTGATCTCCTCCCTTCTCTATCTTAGGCTCATCTACATCGCGGAGTGGAGATCGAAGCTCGAGGTGACGGCATTTGGGTAACTCCTTAGAAATGTTGCTAGTCTTTAGAGTGAAGTTGTTGAGATGGAGACTAGGGGCTTCTCCGGTTAGAGAGAGAGAGAGAGAGAGAGAGAGAGAGAGAAACGTTATGTCAACAGAGCTGAGCTGTGGCTTCCTCTTGAAGAGCATCCATTGACTCAGAAGGGAAAAGGCTTGAGATTTAAATCCTGGAGGGCATGCACAAGTAGAGAGAGACACATAGACACATAAACACACACACTTTCGTGGCACTGAAGAGCAACAGGCTTTTGGGTTGTACATGGCTTCGTTCTAGCATGCAATAAAGCATCTATTCTATCTATCTGATTTATGCCACTCTATATAAACACAAAACAAGCCTCACTCTCTTCTAGCACTGATGAGGTTACCTAGTTGGGTAATGAAACACCCAACAACCAGAGACCACCAGGGCCCCCACAGTCCTCCTCCTCCTCTCCTCTACCTCTTCCACCTCCTCCTCTTTGCATACCCCACCCCCTTCTAGAACTGATAAAGTTATCTTTTATAAAAGAATTTTTCATTTTTAATATTTTTTTAGTATTTTATATATTCAAATTTTAAAATTGGTTTTAAAATTGATTGGGGTTTTAATTTGTCTGGGCCAAAACTATTTAATTTGATTTTAATTCTGCTTTTTAAATTTTGTATGTATGTATTTTATTGTTTGGCTGTGCACCGCCCTGAGTCCTTCGGTAGTAGGGCGGTATAGAAATCAAATCAAATCAATAAATAAATCTAGTTGGGTAATTAAACAACCAACAACCGAGCTTAGAGAGGACCAGGGATCTCACAGTCCTCCTCCTCTCCTCTACCTCCTCCTCCTCCACCACTACCTCCTCCTCCCCCTCTTCTTCTTTGCACACCCCACCCCCTTCTAGCACTGATAAGCTTATCTAGTTGGGTAAAGAAACAAACAACAGATTCACATCTGTGAGTCTTCTGCAGATAGTTAAGTCCTCTCCATGGCATTCAGAATCTGGAAAAACTCAGCCGTCCTTCCTTCCTTCATCTGCTTCTCATTTTCTTCCCCCCCCTCATCCACCCAAACTTTTCTATAGCCTCTTGCCTGTCCGTAGGAGATGCCGTGGGCATCGTGAATCCTGCCGGGGCTGTTCTTCAAACCTTGATCCATCAAGAAACACTCTGCATAATCTAACTTTGGCCACAGCTCAGAGCCATGCCAGGAGATGTTTGATTATTGCCGATGCCACCGGTGTGAAGAAATTAGTGCCGGGCCACAGTGATTCATGGGTATTAGTGAACCATGTAATTAAATGGGAGCTGTCTCCCTTCCCAGCACTGTTGATGGAGGATGATGCAGCTTTCACAGCTCAACCTTCCTTGATGTTTTCCATGTGGCATGTCAGCACCAGACAAGGCCTGTCAAACATCACCTTGAAGTTAAGACATGTGCTACGTGCTCATCAATCCAAGTATCTAACGTGTCAGAAAACTCTGTCTCTGTGTGGTTGTCATTCATTTTGGCACATTAACTCTTTGCAGGATCCTACAGATGCAGGCTAGGAAGAATCTGCGTGTTGAATTTGCTCCTCATCCCTGGAAATCATTTGATTGTGGGATCCCGGGGTGAAATCCAGCAGGTTCTGACAGGTTCTGGAGAACCAGTAGCGGAAATTTTGAGTAGTTCAGAAAACCGGCCAATACCACCTCTGGCCGGCCCCAGAGCGGGGCGGGAATGGGGATTTTGCAGTATCCTTCCCCTGGAGTGGGGAGGGAATGGGGATTTTGCAATGTCCTTCCCCCAGGAGTGGGGAGGGAATGGGGATTTTGCAATATCCTTCCCCCAGGAGTGGGGGGTGGGTGGGGATTTTGCAGTATCCTTCCCCTGGAGTGGGGAGGGAATGGGGATTTTGCAGTATCCTTCCCCAGGAGTGGGAAGGGAATGGGGATTTTTCAGTATCCTTCCCCCAGGAGTGGGGGGAGGTGGATGGGGATTTTGCAGTGTCCTTCCCCTGGAGTGGGGTGGGAATGGGAATTTTGCAGTATCCTTCCCCTGCCATGCCCACCAAGCCACACCACGCTCACCAAGCCATGCCCACCGAATCGGTAGTAAAAAAAAAATTGGATTTCACCACTGGTGTGATCATATACTTGGGTTTTGACTTATGTTTTGTCTGATGCCTCCAACGGTGTGAATGGCTCATGGGAGAAATAACAGCCCCGGAAGGATAGACATAATGTCATCCCTCTCGCCCGATGCCATGCATTCACTAAAGCAACTTAAGAGCACCCTATTTTGTGTATGAACACGGGAAAGGTATCAAAGCTACCAGGTGAATTGTCCCTTGTCACCTGTCCCTTGTCTTTTGGGGAGCTGGTTCACTCAGTGAAGCATCACAGCTGACGATAGTCAAGTTAATAAAGAAGTTGTCTTCTCAATACCTCCTGGGCCGCGCCCCATTTTGGGCCTAGTAGGCCTCCCTGCACTTACCTGGGAGCCAAAATGGGGCACATGGGGACTCCTGGAAGGGGTGGGGAGGGGAGGGGCCACCCAACAATTTAACTACCTGCTTGCCCGAACCATCCCGAACCGGCTGAATCCCACCACTGAAATAAATCTCTCTTCCCCATGACAACCGTTCAGCTTGTAGAAGATGTTATCATGTCTCCCCCTAAACCAGTGATGGCAAATCTTTTTGGCATTGAGTGCCCAAACGTGCGTGCATCTGTGCGTGCCAGAGCACTGGAAATTGGGCAGTGCGCGCATGCCTATTTTTTGGCCATTGTTTGGGCCTGAAAACTGCCTGGAAAACGCCCCCCAAAAAGGCTGGAAAATGGCTCGGAAAACAGCCCCCAAAAGGCCCAGAAACTGCCTGAAAAACAGCCTAGTTTTTGGCCGTTTTTAGCCATTTTTCGATGCTCTGGCACCTGTGAAGACCAGCTGGCTGGTGCACACATGCCTGTTTTTCGGCCTTTTTTCAGGCCATTTTGGGGCCTGAAAATGGCCCAAGAAATGGCCTGAAAACTGCCTCAAAAACGGCCTGAAAAAGGCCTGAAAACGGCCAGAAACCAGAAGAGCAGTTTGCGATGGTGCACGTGCCCACAGAGAGGGCTCTGCGCAGGGGTGAAATGCTCCCAGTTTGGATTGGATCGCCCGATCTGGTAGCGATGGTGGCGGGTGGTTCGGAGAACCTGTAGCAAAAATCCCTGCGTGCGCGCGCGCGCGCGCGCACACACACACACACACACACACACGCCCCATGCCCAGCTGAGCCACGCGATCATCAGAGGCTTTTTTTTTTTACTTTTAAAAGCATTTTTTCTACAACATCTTCCGCTGAAAAAATGCCTTTAAAAGTAAAAAAAAAAAAAAATAAGCCTCTGATGATCACACAGCTCAGCTGGGATCGTCAGAGTCTTTTAAAAGCATTTTCTTTTTTTTTTTGGGCCAAAGAGGTAGTAGGGGGAAAAAAATGCCTTTAAAAGCCCCTGGAGATCCCAGCTGAGTTGCCTGATCGTCAGAGGCTTCTAAAAGCATTTTTTTTTTTTTTGCAACCTCTTCGGCCGAAGAGGTTGTAGAAAAAATGCTTTTAAAAGTAAAAAAAAAAAAAAAAAAGTTGGCCACGCCCAACCAGTCACATTACAACCCCCCCACCAAGCCACGCCCACAGAACCGGTAGTAACGGATTTTAGATTTTACCCCTGGCTTTGCGTGCCACATGTGACACACGTGCCATAGGTTTGCCATCCCTGCCCTAAACCTTATCAGAGGAGAGAGAGAGAGAGAGAGAGAGACAGAGAGAGAGAGAGAGAGAGAGAGACACCAAGGTGAACAGAGACCAAATAACACATGGAATGACTTACTTCAACTGGGTTTAATTTTGGACCATATATTTAAAGTGCTAACATGTTATCATAACCCCCTTCCCCGCCAAATCACATTCCATGTCCTGGCCAACATAGACCTCAGAAGACTCAATCATCAGTGTGTTAACCAGGCTTAGGCATTGCTCCTTTCGCTTTGGAGAAATCAGGTGGACCTGTTGAGGTGGGAACGGAGGAACCAACAGCACCATTGTTGTGATATCAGCATTTTTTCTCTCGCAGCTCTTTCAGGCAAGAGGTGACATCAAGTTTGAGGCAACCGTGCTCTAAACTTGACGTTGGCAAGAGTGGTAGTAGCTATGGGTTGTGAGGGAGGGCTGCCATCTTGCTTTTCGGGGGGGGTACTCTGTCATCAGGGCTCTTCAGATGCTCGTTTCGCTCAGCTTCTAGGAAATGGCTTGAGGTAGTGTGAAGACAGCTTAGTATTAGTGGGGCAAATGCTGAAATGATAACGTTAGGTTTTAAGAGGGCGTGCGGGGGAAGGGGGTTGGGAGAGAGGAAACCCAAGTTGAGGTGACATCCAAAGTGCATGGAAATCCACCGGGATCCAGAGTGCATCAAACAATATTTAGCCTTCTCCAACAAAAAGGTACAAAAATAAATATCAACTTAGCTTCCACTGTAGGGTTTCCCCAGTGGATCTTCTCCATATTGTTAGTCGCTCAATCACTAGATTCCTGAATCATGGCTCATGATGGCAGATTAAAGGACTGTCTCTTCTCCCAGGGTCTCGGTGGGTCATTGTCAGAAGGCTGTAGACCAGTGTTTCTCAACCATGACAACTCGAAGAGGTGTGGACTTCAGCCTTCGGAATTCCCCCAGCCAGCAAAGAAGTCCACTTTTCTTCAAGTTGTCAAGGTTGAGAAATACTGATCGATAAGACAGCTCGCTTTACCAACCGCAAGGATGGTGGTTTATCTTTAGCATAGAATGTCTGCTTACATCGCCCTACCAATTCCTTGCTTTTTCTGTTTTGCCTCAGATTAATCATAGTTTGTGTGACCCATTGTTTTTCAGGGATTCTTCTATCTCCTCTCCCGTTTTATCTACAATCCTGGTTTGTTTGTTTGTTTCTTCCCCTTCCTTTCAATCATGTCTGATTCTCAGAGACCACCTGGACAAGTCCCTGACGTTTCCTTGGGGAGGTTTTTCAGAAGTGGTTCGCCATTGTCCCTTTCCTAGGGCTGAGAGAAAGGGACTGGCTCAAGGTCACCCAGTTGGTTGAATTCATGGTCTCCCATGAATTCTAGTCTGGTGCCTTGGCCACTATACCAAATTATCGCTCTGTTATACAGGGTAAGATGGGGAGGGAAGATAGAAACTCCCATAACGATAACTCTTTGAGGTTCTACGTGATCATAATCCCATTCACACTTCAACTCCCTAAATGTGCAAAACACTGTGGACATTCTTTAAAGAAGCAATCAAAACAATTGTTTTCAAAGGTCGGATCTAGGTTGGCTTTCATCCTTTGTTAAGAGCAAGGGGTACCTGAAAGTACTCTTCAATGCAGGATATGCATAGCAAAATTTAGTTGATCAACTTTTTTTTTTAGCCTGAATAAAATCCCCCCCTTTCTTCTTCCTTCTTTCCTTCCTTCCTTCCTTCTTCTCCTTTTTTCTTTTCTTCGATCTTCTCTTTTCCTTCCTTCCTTCCTCCTCCTCCTCTTTTTCTTTTCTTCTTCTATCCTCCCACCCTCCCTTCTTTTCTTCTTTCCTTCCTTCCATCCATCCTTCTCCTCCTCCTCCTCCTTTTTTCTTCTTTTCTTATATCTTCTCTTTTCCTTCCTTCCTTCCTTCCTCCTCCTCCTTTTTCTTCTTTTTTTCTTCTATCCCCCACCCTCCCTTCTTTCCTTCCTTCTCTTCTTTTTCTTTTCTTCTTCTATCCTCCCTCCCTCCCTTCTTTCCTTCCTTCCTTCCATCCTTGTCCTCCTCCTCCTTTTTCCTTCTTTCCTTCTTCTATCTTCTCTTTTGCTTCCTTCCTTCCTCCTTTCCTTTCTTCCTCCTCTTCTTCCTCCTCCTCTTTTTCTTCTTTTCTTCTTCTACCCTCCTTCCCTCCCTTCTTTCATTCCTTCCTTCCTTCCATCCTTGTCCTCCTTTTTTCTTCTTTTCTTCTTCTATCTTCTCTTTTCCTTCCTTCCTTCCTCCTTTCCTTTCTTCCTCCTCTTCTTCCTCCTCCTCTTTTTTTTCTTTTCTTCTTCTACCCTCCCTCCCTCCCTTCTTTCATTCCTTCCTTCCTTCCATCCTTGTCCTCCTCCTTTTTTCTTCTTTTCTTCTTCTATCTTCTCTTTTCCTTCCTTCCTTCTTCCTTCCTCCTCCTCTTTTTCTTCTTTTCATCTTTTATCCTCCCTCCCTCCCTCCCTCCCTCCCTTGTTATCTGAATGCTTCCCCCCTCCTATTCCATGTTCCCATTGCATGATCTCTGGCTTGAACAACTTGTAAGCAGAAACAACTATAATCAGGGACACCAGAGGACAAGGGGAACGGAGTATGTTTTTGAGCGTGGGTATTCACCGGAGTTTTCTTTGAAAACATCTTTGTATCCAGTCCCATCGCAAGAGAGAAAGTGCCTTGTTCCCCCAAATGGAACAAGCAACAAGGAAAATGGAACAAGGCTCAGGTTTCCAAAGATGAATGGGACGGTTGAAACCTCCAGGCCCCTGTGCTCAAAAATGAATGAATGAATAAATAAATAAATAAATTCAACCATCTTCACGGATCGGTCAATGTTGCATTCAGAAGGGATGACAAGATTCAGAGTCTCATGTGAGATGGGAGCAAACGCTGTGCTAACTTGAAATTTCACCATAGTGCAAATCGCGTAACTGGGAAAAGCAAATAATGAACACCGGGGTGTGTGTGTAGAGGGGGGAATCTGGCATTTTCCACTAGGGAAGTGTGATGGCACAGATACAAATATGCAAAACATCAGTTGGGAAGCAACGGGTTACTGTGGGGGGGTCAACAGGAATTAAAAAGGGGATGAAAATTAAGGATGGCTTCGTTTAAAAAAAAAAAAAAGATTACCAAAAAGGAACTAGCAGACAAGGCAGTGACATGCTGAGTGGCCCAAAATCCTGTGCTTGCAAACATCCTCCCTTGGAGGAGTTCATGCCCAACTTCAGGATCGCAGCCTTAATCTAACGATGAAAAATAACCGACGCACCAATACTGTCCAACAACAACAAAAATGGGGAGGGCAAAAAACAAGAGAGAAAAAGGAAGGTGGCAGTCACGATGTTCACTCATACTCAAAAACACACAGACACATTTGATCAAGGTCCTACTGGCTGTGGATGGTTAGGGAAGGGACCCAGGTTTTGGTGGACGCATGGATGTTGAAGATGTGTAAAGGTTTTCCCCTTTTCTTCTCTTCTGCTTAGTTGTGTCTGTTCACATGTTAGGGCTCTTGGGGGCATCCGGAACCTGGCGGTGGATGACAGAAGGACGTGGGACATAGAGACATCTTCTTGGAAGTAAGACAAGGGACTAAAGACGGAAGATACTTTTTGGCAGGCGCTGGTCGTGGTGGGAAGGATGTAGGGTCAGATCATCACCTGCGTCTGGTATCTCTAAGTGACACTTGTTGAAGTTCTGCGGGGAAGAAGAAGAAGAAGAAGAAGAAGAAGAAGAAGAAGAAGAAGAAGAAGAAGAAGAAGAAGAAGAAGAAGAAGAAGAAGAAGAAGAAGAAGAAGATGATTAAGAAGAAGGAGGAGGAGGAGGAGGAGGAGAAGGAGAAGGAGAAGAAGAAGAAGATTAAGAAGAAGGAGGAGGAGGAGGAGGAGAGAAGGAGAAGGAGAAGGAGAAGGAGAAGGAGAAGAAGAAGAAGAAGAAGAAGAAGAAGAAGAAGAAGAAGAAGAAGAAGAAGAAGAAGAAGAAGAAGAAGAAGAAGGAGGAGGAGGAGGAGGAGGAGGAGGAGGAGGAGGAGGAGGAGGAGGAGGAGAAGGAGAGAAGAGAAGAAGAAGAAGAAGAGAAGAAGAAGAAGAAGAAGAAGAAGAAGAAGAAGAAGAAGAAGAAGAAGAAGAAGAAGAAGAAGGAGAAGAAGATTTAATTGGATTTAAAGATTTAACAAAACCATTCATCGCAAGATTGCTTCAGGTGGTGCAAGAGGCCACCGTATGAGAGTAGCCTTACTAGCATGTGAAATCCATGTGACAGGGATCCCTTCTCCCCAAACTGTACAGCAAAAGTATCCAACATTGGTAACTTGAAGACTTGTGGACTTCAACTCCCAGAATTTTGGCCTGGGGAATTCTGGGCATTGAAGTCCACAAGTCTTCAAGTTGCCATGGCTGGTCATCCTTGCTATACACTGTAAAACCAGTCCTTGCACTTATGACCATTGCAGCATCTCCACAGTCACATGACCCAAATTTGTGCTCTTGGCAACCTGCATGTATTTATGACAATAGATTGCCTTCCCTTCCCTTCCCTGTTCTGACCTAGGTTTCCTGAGTCATTTAAAACACACGAGGAGTCCCAAGAACCTCTTTTATTGCAACAGCTGTGAATTCTGTTCATTCACAGATGAGTCCCCAATAGTTGTAAAGAGTCCTGATAATAAGGCTGATAATCACCCACCTTTATCTCCCTTGACACGCTGCCAAAGACCTAATGGGCAAAGCCACACAGAGTCCAGAATCAAACAGAGCTTCAGACTTTTAAACTGAACAGAATCAACAATGTTGCTTCCTGCAAAGGCCCATGTGCCTTTGCTCCTCTTTTAAGACTTATGGGAGGGGCCAATCATCTCCAAGCCTTACTCCTGAGTCGTCCCTTTTGTTTTAGCTGTTCTTGCCTTCTGGCAGCTCGGCGCATGCATGCACTGGGAACAGGCTCCCCATTTCCTCTGCCTTGCTGAGGTCCAACTCTGGAGGCTCCGGAGGCAGCACATAACTCCCAGATGGCCCTGGCCCCATCTCTGCCTCCAACACAGAGCCCTCATCCGAGCCTTCCCCCAGATTTCAGGACTGGCCCATGTTCCTCCCCAGCCTCCTCACTGTCTGACTCCAGTGCCAGCTATGCAGGTCACTGTTGTCAGACCACAACATTCCCTTCCCTTCCCTTCCCTTCCCTTCCCTTCCCCTTCCCTTCCCTTCCCTTCCCTTCCCTTCCCTTCCCTTCTCTGAATTATGGCATAAAATAGATGGGCTCACCCTCTGGAAGGCAACTGTTTCCTTTGTGTTGTTGTTAAATAAAAACAAATTCACTTTGGAGGCAACATCACTTCTTTTCTATCCTTAGAAGTAGGAAAGAATTTCCTCAGCTCCAACTGTAATTGTTCTGACCCACCTCCCCAAACACGACAAATCCTCTGTAGCTGAAGCAATGATTCCTTTATTAGGAGCGCCAGCAGCCTCGGTGAGTCTCTCTCACTACAGGCTAACAAGTCTGTCTGGCCGGAAGATGAATAGATGTCAGCTGCATCTATTCATCTCCACCGCCTACCTTTTATCCCCAGAGCTAGGGTGGGGCATCGCTAGCATCGGTGGTTCTTCCGTCCCAAGGACCGGCCCATAGATTTCCACTGCTCTCCTCTCCTCTGCCTTCTGTGCATCAGGCACTGGACCCAGCTTTTCCTCCTCTTCCTCATCAGCCACCTCCAGACCTGGGGGCTGCTGACTCTCTATCTGGGGGCTGACGGACGGCCCAGACTCCACCTCCATCTCTCTCTCTGCCAGCTCCATTCCCTCTTCCCCCTCAGAGCTCTCAGGTTGCCCTGATGCTGATCCTGACTCCCACGCCTCCTCCTCCTCCTCCTCGGATTCAGCTGCTGGAGGGGGCCGGCGGCCGACATGACATAACAGTAATGTTTAAATCATTGAATATTCACAGCGTCGCAGCAAAAGACCTAAAGAAAATTTGCCTCTCCGGTCATTGAACCCAGATATCTTATGGCTCCTCAATGACACAAGAGTGTTGGTGAACGTTTCGTTCTCCCAAATGAGGACCTACTTCAGGTTTTCAATCTGGATAATTTTATAACCTCTCCTTTATTAATAAATCTCTCTTTTTTTCTTACCCCCCCCCCTCCACCTTTGCAAATTACTCTTCAGATCTATCAAGTCATTTGAAGATGGGAGCTGAAAAGGGATAATTTAGCAGACAATTCCAGAAGTCGCCTGGACACTAGACAGAACTTAGAAGGAACGTACCGTAGTGGACAAAATTGTGGAAACCTTTTGGGAAAAGTACATTTTTGAGGTTTGATAGCTAATAACACCACTTTTTTTTTTTTTTTGGAATTTCAAGATAATCCTATTCCAGTGCTGGAATGGCCTGGGAATAGCCCAGACCTTAACCCAATTGAAAATTGATGGAGCCGACCAGGGGTGAAATCCAAATTTTTTCCCTACCGGTTCTGTGGGCATGGCTTGGTGGGCGTGGCAGGGGAAGGATATTGCAAAATCTCCATTCCCACCCCACTCCAGGGGAAGGATACTGCAAAATCTCCATTCCCTCCCCTCCTGCGGGAAGGATATTGCAAAATCTCCATTCCCTCCCCTCCTGGGGGAAGGATATTGCAAAATCTCCATTCCCATCCCATTCTGGGGCCAGCCAGAGGTGGTATTTGCCAGTTCTCTGAACTACTCAAAGTTTCCACTACCAGTTCTCCAGAACTTGTTAGAACTTGCTAGATTTCAGCCCTGGAGCCGACTAAAGAAACTTGTTAGTCAGAAGCGATCCAGCAATAAAACCCAGTTAACGGAAGCAACCATTCAATCTTGGTTTCACATTAGAACAATGTGAAATGTGCAGAACTAAAAGACTTGGTTCACACCGTGGGAAGACATTGTAAGACAGTCATTCATGCTAAAGATTACCCAACTATTAACTGACATGGTGATAATTTTTGTATATCTCATTTTTTTCTATGGCGATCATTTTTGTATATCTTGTTCTTCCTACGTGTTTCACTTGTCTTCTTTATACTGTGACTGCTATTTCTAATAGCAAATCCTTCCTAAAAGTTATTGCATTACATTCTTGATTCAATTATCTTTCCATTGATATATAATTTTATTGTACTACTCCCCCCAAAAAAGTGATGTCATTAGTTAGTTTTAGAAAATATACTTTTCCCAAAAGGTTTCCACAATTTTCGCCACTACTGTATTTGGCAGCCTCCATTTATTTGTAGGAAGTTAGCACCCACCCCTTTCCTGGAAGAGTGAACTATTTTGGGAAATATTAAAAAGGCAGAATATTATGTTTCCCTGTATGAAAAATGGAGAAGCATGTTTTACAGACAAAGCAGCTTCCTGCCTCCCCCCACCCCCCACACACACTATTGTTAATGGGCCAGAGGCAAAAACTCAATCCTTTGTCAAAGGACCATCATCTGCAACACAATAGGACCCATCTAGGACAGAAACTCACCACATGGCACCTGGGAAGATTACACCAGCCAGCAAGGCTAGCTAAGACCCCCCCCCGCCCCCTGGGAGTCTGACAACCAATCAGGATACTCTTTCTGGGCCCCAGGAAGTTCAGAGCCAGAGAGAGCATAAAAACCCAAGGACTCCCTGTATCTGCCCTTTTCTGTTCAGGAACTCAAGCCATGTGATCCTGTCCACCATTAAACCATCTTTCCAAGCAGTCTCCATGTTTCCAGTGTCCTTTTTCCCCTCTTGGAGCAGAACCCAGAAGGATATTTCTTCCAACACATTTTTTAAAGGGACCTCATTGTCCAATTTCCCAATGTCAACAAGAACATTTGGACCAACAGATCATGGACATTCATGGAGATCAATAACATCCTTTTCTCTCCAGATCTATTTAAAAATATTGTTTCTCAACTGTGGCAACTTTAAGATGGATGGACTTCGAGTCCCAGAATTCCCCAGCTGGTATGCTGGGAGCTGAAATTATCAAGGTTGGGAAATACTGATTTAAAGAGACTAAGTAGACCTGGGGAAGAATAGCATGAATGTCCATGCTTGGCTGGAGAATTCTGGGAGTTGAAGTCCACTCATCTTCAAGTTACCATGGTTGGGAGACACTGGTTTAAGCAAGACCCTCCATAGTTCTGCCCAATGAAAGGAGAACAAATTAGGACTGGAGAACCAGAAGTAAAATGAAAGGAAGAGAGAAATATTTTCTACGAATGCTTTTGTTGCAAGCCAAGTTGAAGGATTCTCATTATCCCTGAAGAAGTAAAAATATGTCTATCAATCCTTACCTTTTCAGGTTTGTAGTCTCCTTCTAAAATTTACTTTTAACATCTACCAAATATACAATCCATTCAACAGCTGCACATTGATTCCCATTAGCGTCTACCTAGCAGAATGATGTTGATCCCATTCACACAGTCTGCTCATTGATGCAAACCCTCAATTAGGCTGTTGTGGAAATACAAACAGAGGTTAATTGAGCTACCTCTACTAATTCCCCCAGGGAGTAGCCTTTAGCTGAGAACAGATATTAAACCAGCTCTCTTCCATCAGCCATAGTGTGTGGGGACGCAAAGCCTATCAATTGTTCAATTGTGCAACAGGCAAATTTGTTGAGATTAAAAAGTGGCACGATTCATAGAGAAAACGGTACTAGGAAGTTCCTGGAAAAACAGAGGGGGACTCGGTGTTCCAAAATGGGGAATTTTTTTGTGGGGGGAGGGGAACCTAGTTTATGGGACTGATTGTTATTTGAACTATATCAGGGTTAGTGTTATTAAAGGTAAAGGTTCCCCTTGCACATATGTGCTAGTCGTTCCTGACTCTAGGGGACGGTGCTCATCTCTGTTTCAAAGCCGAAGAGCCAGCGCTGTCTGAAGACGTCTCCGTGGTCATGTGGCCGGCATGACTCAATGCCAAAGGCGCACGGAACGCTGTTCCCTTCCCAACAAAGGTGGTTCCTATTTATCTACTTGCATTTTTTACCTGCTTTCGAACTGCTAGGTTGGCAGAAAGCTGGACAAGAAACGGGAGCTCATCCCATTACGCGGCACTAGGGATTCTGAACCGCTGAACTGCTGACCTTTCGAATGACAAGCTCAGTGTCTTATCCAGTGAGCCACATTGGGCTGAGTTAAACAGGCTGTGAGAATACTGGAATACACTGAACTGTAATGCAACAAGGAGGACTGGACTCACATATCACATTAAGCCATGAAGTATCCCAATCAAAAGATAATGTTCGACCATTTTAGCATATTGTGCAAAGGTGGCTACTTAACCCGAACTGATTAACCTCGTTGGCTGAGCATCACACCTATCTCTGTATTTGGAACACTTTAGAAGTTTTCCCCAAAGGCTTTGCCTGCCATTAAAATCTTCAATTTTCTTTTCTTTGGTGGGAAAACCTGGAGGAGCAGCAAAAAGAATAGAAAAACCCCGGAGAACTGCCTACATAGATTGCCCAGTTCCAAACTAAATGTTTTATGATGATTTTCTTTGAGGAGGGCGATAGAAAAAAAATCGTGACACGAAATCCACCCTCTGAGAAACAAAATGTCATTCTTGATTTATTGATGGCTGTGCTAAGCCAAGCGAATGCAGGAACTCGTTGGGGCTTCTGAGAGAGAGAGGGGGGAGGGAGAGAGAGAGAGACAGAGAGAGAGACAGAGAGAGAGAGAGAAGGAAGAGGAAGGAGGGAGGGAGGGGAAGGGAGGAAGGGAGAGAAGAGGGAAAGAAAGAGGGAAAGGGAGAGAGGGAGGGAGAGAGGGAGGGGGAAGGAAGGAGGGAAAGGGAGAGAGGGGTGAGGGAGGGGAAGGAAGAAGGGAGGGAGGAAGGAAAGGAGAGGGAGAGGGAGGGAGAGAGAGAGAGAGAGAGATGCCTTCTTTGGGTTGAAATTGAGTAAAAGAATAAAGGAGGTGAGAGTGTGAGGTTGGGGAGGGTTGCAAGCTGGATCCATCAATGGCTTCTTAGGAGGTCAATTTTGGAAGAAATGGTTACAAATGAAAAGTGGGGAAATTGCTCTGGATAATGAGCGTGAATTGCTATTTCTTTTCCTGCACCAGCAGTAAATACAGGAAAAACTAAATAAATTTGTATGCATTCCAATTTACAGGTAATCCTCAATTTGCAACTGTAATTCAGCCTGGAATTACAGCTGTACATCATTGCAGTTATAAGTCGAGGCATCACATGACCAGATTCAAAGTTGTGATCGTTTTTTAACATAGCCATTGCAAATAGCACATACTTATATACCAGCCACCTCGTTTTCTGCCATCCCCTTCTTCTTTTGCCCTCCATCGTTCCCAGCATTAGGCTCTTCTCCAGGGAGTCCTTCCTTCTCATTAGGTGGCCAAAGTATTTGAGTTTCATCTTCAGGATCTGGCCTTCTAAAGAGCAGTCAGGGTTGATCTCCTCTAGGACTGACCGGTTGGGTCGCCTTGCAGTCCAAGGGACTCGCAGGAGTCTTCTCCAGCACCAGAGTTCAAAGGCCTCCATTCTTTGGCGCTCTGTGCTTTTGGCATCGCTATTACCTTCTGTTTAATAACTTCCCTGGACAAGTTTGAGTTCAGTTGTTTCACTTAATACTTGTTAACACATTGTAGGCTACGTAGATTCACACTTACTAAGACTCCTACAGGTCATTTAACATTTCTTTCATACCTTTTTTGAGGTATTAGAATACTTTTAGAATTGCTGTTGTTGTTACTTGCGAAGTCATGTCTAACCTATCGTGACCCCATGGACAATATTCCTCCAGTCCTTCCAGTCCTCCACTATCCTCCGGAGTCCATTTAAGCTCATGCCAACTGCTTCGGTGACTCCATCCAGCCACCTCGTTCTCTGTCGCCTCCTCCTTCTCTACTTTTGCCCTCAGTCTTTCCCAGCATTAGGCTCTTCTCCATTGAGTCCTTCCTTCGCATTAGGTGGCCAAAGCATTTGAGTTTCCTCTTCAGGATCTGGCCTTCTAAAGAGCAGTCAGGGTTGCGAATATGGCGGTCGTTAAATCAATCCATTTTTCCCAGTGAGCATTTCCTCTTTTTTGGCTGGAAACCAACAATTAAATGACAGAAACTGGCAAAAACCCCATCAGCAATGGCAGCCGAGTGAAATACTGGTTAGTAAGTTGTTTTTGTTGTGCAGGGGATTAATTCTTCATGCTGAGCTTGCTATCTGCAGATGTCTTCCACTCGGATTTAGGTGCAGCGAAGCTTCAAAACCCAACTACTGTCATACATATGGACAGGATTTGCTATTCAATGTCCTTAGAAGAAGGAAGCCGACAGAGCATGTTGGACATCAATCATGGGGGTTCCAGATGATTAGAAATCAGGATGAGCCTCTCCTTCAGCCTGCTCCTGAAACTTTCATTTAAAACTTGCGAGGTTGGAAGACTGAAAATTCAACCTAGGAATGTTTCTCATAGGTAGCAAAATAGCGGTAGAGTCTTAGCTGTGCATCTTACATTTGCAAAGGGGGGGGGGGTTGCGATTTAATTGGGATTGAACGCATCCGAACATTAACCAAGAAATGTTATTTTACAAAGAAAGGAAGAAAATAACCCAGCAAAGAACTGCCTGGGTCAGATTGCCCAAGAATTGTTGTGTTTTTGTATTGATTTTGCCCCAAAAGGCAATCATGTCTACAAATAACCTGACTCTATTTTATCTCTTCTACAATCTGCTGCGTCGGTTATTTAGGCTGAAATAAGACAGGAGAGCTGTACATCTAATGGAGTGTGCAAAGCCCTTTCCATTCAGCATTCATGTTTTAAAAACTTTAAATCGGATTTGGAGAGCTTCTGAAAAAATTCTACAGAATGAAAGGAGAGAGAGAGGGAGAGGGAGGGAGGGAGGGAGTTGTCTGTCTCAAGGAGTTGCTGATACAGTTCTACAGAGGAATGATTGAGTCTGTCATCTGCACCTCTATAACTGTCTGGTTTGGCTCTGCAACCCAACAAGACAGACGGAGACTTCAGAGGAAAATTAGAACTGCAGAAAAAAACATGGCTACCAACTTGCCTTCCATTGAGGACCTGTATCCTGCACGAGTCAAAAAGAGGGCTGTGAAAATCTTTACAGACCCCTCACGTCCTGGACATAAACTGTTTCAACTCCTACCCTCAAAACGACCCTATAGAGCACTGCACACCAGAACAATAGACACAAGAACAATTTTTTCCCGAATGCCATAACTCCGCTAAACAAATAATTCCCTCAACACTGTCAAACTAGCTATTAAGTCTGCATTACTATTAATCTTCTCATCGTTCCTATCACCCATTTTCTCCCACTTATATCTGTATGACTGTAGCTTTATTGCTGGTATCCTTACGATTTATATTGACTGTTTCCTAATGTGATTTGATTGCTTACTTGTATCCTATGACTATCAGTAAGTGTTGTACCTTATGATTCTTGACGAATGTATCTTTTCTTTTATGTACACCGAGAGCAAATGCACCAAGACAAATTCCTCGTGTGTCCAATCACACTTGGCCAATAAAGAATTCCTATTCTATTCTATTCAGGAGGTATAACAGAGGCAGAAGCGGAAAAATATATATATTTCTTTGGAAGTGCAAGAGACCTGACCTCCTCTTTAACTGTGTTGGCCATCATTAATTGGCCATCACAAGAGAAGTGCAAAACCGAGTGTCTTTGACCATTCAAGGTCTCTGCTCCAGGTTGTACTCCAGGTTGCAAGACTGGACTGGGAGTGCTTAGAATTGGTCTCAGTCTCTTGCCTTCTGTCTTTTTTTCCCATTTTCCCAATCCAGCCTGTTCGCTGAAGGGGATGCCAGTTCACGTCCAAGAGGTAGAGACAAGAAAGAAAGAAAGAAAGAAAGAAAGAAAAAAAAGAGGTGATTCTACATTTATTAATAATAACTGCCAACTGGTGTGCCCTTTCCAGGGCCCTCCTGAAGTTCCAGTAGTCTCATTTAGCGGCTAACAAAATTTGAACTTAAATTACAGGTAATGAGATAATTAAATTTAACTGGCACCAATGTCTCCTTTCCCCCTCATTTTCTTCCCTTATGATCTTTATCTCATGTAAAGACCCAATTACCTCTTTTCTATTAGTATTTCAAATGGGATGTCAAAAGCTATAGGCGTCTGCTTAGCGGATTGGCGGGTTTCGGTTAAAAACATCTTGTTATGTTAGGTGGATAAGTAGTTCCTGAAAAGCTCCGTTGTGTTTGCGCCCTTGACACAAACCCTATGCTCTCAATGAATGAAAGAGACTCCCAAAATTCTTTGCAGAATTCTCTTTCCTCTTTTTTTTAAAATTTGATTTATATGCCGCCCTTCTCCAGAGACTCAGGGCAGCTTACAATGCGTTAAGCAATAGCCTTCATACTTTTGTATATTTATACAAAGTCAGCTTATTGCCCCCACAAACTGGGTCCTCATTTAACCTACCTTAGAAAGGATGGAAGGCTAAGTCAACCTTGAGCCTGGTAAGATTCGAACCTGCAGAAATTGCAGGCAGCTGTGTTAATAACAGGGTGCATTAAACCACTGTATTACCAAGGCTCCTTAAGGATAGACTTAGAACAGGAGTGGGCAATTAGGGCCCCTTGACAAACCTGTGGACTCAAGCTCCCAGAATTCCTGAGCTAACCATGCTGGCTCAGGAATTCTGGGAGTTGAAGTCCACAGGTTGTTAAGGGGCCATAGCAGGGGTGAAATCCAGCAGGTTCAGACAGGTTCTGGAGAACCGGTAGCAGAAATTTTGAGCGGTTCGGAGAACTGGCAAATTCCACCTCTGGCTGGCCCCAGAGTGGGGTGGGAATGGAGATTTTGCAATAGCCAAGAGCCGCAGGTTGCTGACCCCTGTCCTAACCAATGGAAATTCTGGTCTGAATTGCGATCATAAGTCAAGGATTGGCTGTGTAGCGAGGAGTGGTATGTGATTGCCTACCAGGGCAGGTCACCTGATTTCTAGCCCAAGAGAATTCTGGGTTATGGAGTTTTCTTTCTGGATTGATTTGTCCATAGTCGTCCATAGCTGAACAGTAGGCTAGCATTGGATCCTACCTTTACATAATTCCTCAACAAAAGCTTATTTTAATTAAAGTCACACTAAGGGTCAGCAAAGTTTGGGTAATCCTCGACTCACAACAGTTCATTTAGTGACCATTCAAACATGACTTAGGACAGGGGTCAGCAACCTGTGGCCCTGGAGCCGCATGTGGCTCTTTCATCCCTCTGCTGCAGCTCCCTGTCGCTCGAAATGTGTGTTACAACTGCCAATATGTGATATCCGCCCCGGCACATGATTTATTTAGCTATTCGACCCCAGTAGGCCAACCATGGATAAATCCAAGAAAAGAAAAGTTTTAGGAGAAAACAGAACGTTTAATTCAACTACATATGCTAGTTTTGTGGCCGCTCAAGAAATAGTCAGGCACTGGAAGGGTTTTGTGGCTCCCGGTATTTCCTTTTCTTTGGGAAACAGGTCCAAATGGCTCTTTGAGTGTTTAAGGTTGCAGACCCCCTGATTTAGGACAATTGTTCACAGTTATGACCTTTGCAGCATCCCCATGACCACATGATCCATAATTCAGATGCTGGGCCACCGGTTCATATTTATGGCCATTGCTGTGTCCCGAAGTCACGTGATTTCCCCCTTTTGCAAAATCGCCGAGGAAGCCAGATTCACAACTGGGTTACTAACTGATCCATTGCAGTGATTCACTTCACAGCCAAGGCAAGAAAAGTTGTAAAACAGGGCAAAAAACATAACAAAGGTCTCACTTAACCACAAAAATTTTGGGCTCAATTGTGGTCGTAAGTCGAGAACCCCCCTGTATCTTCTTCAGCCATTCTTATATATATATGGGTTGCATATATATATATATATATATATATATATATATATATATATATATATATATATATATATGCATTCTTTGTGTTAAGGGACACATTCTTTGTGTTAGGGGATGATAAACGAGATGATACCTCCTGCCTACCAGCCATTTGGAAACCCGCCCTTATTGACAAACGAGTCCCTAACACAAAGAATGACACCAGACCCACACTCACGAAAACCACACAGGATGTCACCACCACACATCCACGCAAAAAGCAAGCCCACACCGATGAGGCACAACCACAAACCAGAAACCAGACCACAGCTGCATCATTAGCCACTTTAAACCCCTCCAATCCATACATGAAGCAAACTGACACCCACCATGAAGATGTGGCACGACCATGAACACGAAGCCAAACAATAGCAATGCAGCTCACCAGCTCAAATCCCCCTGCTACTCAGACTAACCCGAGCACAACCAAGCCTCCACCTAAACAGAACACACACCCATCCAATCAGAGCACAGCCAACCCCCCATCCAATCAGAGCACAGCCAAACCCCCAACCAATCAGAACACACCTCCACCCAATCAGAACACAGCCAAACTCCCACCCAATCAGTTCACACCCCCACTGGCAATTAAAAGGAAGAAACAGCTGCGATCACACACATTGCTCCTAGAAGCACAAAGCCAAAAACACCAGCCTGAAGATGACGAATGAGACTTCGTCGAAACATTGCCAAGAGACCTCAAATTTTACATGGGAGAAAACCCGAATAACCAAAGACCTACATACAAACACCCGCGAAAACCTCAGAATATTTTCTTACTTCTTCGTAGGATTTATGTGTGTTTTTCCTCTAGCCAGGTTTTCCCTACGTAACCAAGGTTTTTCTGCAGCCCCAGCTCAGTAGAATCACATCCACTCGATTCTGGGCTTTTTTTCTTTCTGGCAGCTAGCAAGTTCACCTGGCAGCAAGAACTTGCTGGCTGCCAGAAAGAAAAAAGCCCAGAATTGTGTGGATGTGATTCTACTGAGCTGGGGCTGCAGAAAAACCTTGGTTACGTAGGAAAAACCTGGCTAGACGAAATATATATATAAATCAAGTTTCTGCAAAATTGTGCCTCCGTTCAAAAATCTTGCTGCAACCAGATTACATTTTCAAAGTGTCATCTGACAGGCTTTATTTTCAGAGAAGCTGGGAGATTTTCTGGAATGTGGATTTGGCAGGATTAGCATCCTTTCAAGGATAATAGTAACAACAATAAAAAAGAATCATCCCTCTCTGACGATGAAAATGATGATAAACAACCGCTATCATTTAAAAAAAATAATAAAATAAAATAAGACCTCCCAAGGTAGATTAAGAAGACCTTATCAACTTCATGAAGGGCAAATTCCCAACAGAAGGAAAAGAAATGCAGGAGGGATGGAGAAGGGATGGGGGGGACACACATGGACGACCAGGAGAGGAAGGCTCCCCTCCACATTTGTAGAGGGTGTTCACTTCATTTAGGGAGGTACGGACAATGCTAGTTGACAGAAGAAAGAAAGGCTGCATTGGGGGCATGGAGAACTCCAAGAAACTTCTTCTGATGGGTGAGCTAAACTCCCATGTTGGTCTTCACACAGACCCCAGGGCCATTTGCTGGCTGGGGAATTCTGGGAGTTGGAGTCCATCAGTTTGAAAGCGGCCATTGCTGGTTTAGCCAAAGCCTTTTGTGGGAAGCACAAGACAATTTGGGTTTGACCTAAGCTCCACCAGCCATCTTGGCTTTGACACCTCCCAGATCTATCTATCTATCTATCTGTCTGTCTGTCTGTCTGTCTGTCTGTCTGTCTGTCTGTCTGTCCGTCCATCCGTCCATCTATCCATCCTATCTATCTATCTATCTATCTATCTATCTATCTATCTATCTATCTATCTATCTATCATCTATCCATCCATCCCATCTATCTATCTATCTATCTATCTATCTATCTATCTATCTATCTATCTATCTATCTATCTATCTTTTTATATATCTGTCTGTCTGTCTGTCTGTCCGTCCGTCTGTCCGTCCATCCTATCTATCTATCTATCTATCTATCTATCTATCTATCTATCTATCTATCTATCTATCTTTCTATATATCTGTCTGTCCGTCCGTCCGTCCGTCTGTCCATCCTATCTATCTATCTATCTATCTATCTATCTATCTATCTATCTATCTATCTATCTATCATCTATCCATCCATCCTATCTATCTATCTATCTATCTATCTATCTATCTATCATCTATCCATCCTATCTATCTATCTATCTATCTATCTATCTATCTATCTATCTATCTATCATCTATCCATCCATCCCATCTATCTATCTATCTATCTATCTATCTATCTATCTATCTATCATCTATCTATCTATCTATCTATCTATCTATCTATCTTTTTATATATCTGTCTGTCTGTCTGTCTGTCCGTCCGTCTGTCCGTCCATCCTATCTATCTATCTATCTATCTATCTATCTATCTATCTATCTATCTATCTATCTATCTATCTATCATCTATCCATCCATCCTATCTATCTATCTATCTATCTATCTATCTATCTATCTATCTATCTATCTATCTATCTATCTATCTATCATCTATCCATCCTATCTATCTATCTATCTATCTATCTATCTATCTATCATCCTATCTATCTATCTATCTATCTATCTATCTATCTATCTATCTATCTATCTATCTGTTAGGGTTGAGTATTTATTTATCTCTTTGTGTTACTTAGTTTGCATTGTGAGTAGATTTTGTAAAAGTGTATCTTTTTAATAGTGTAAATCATCCAAGGTGACCCTGCAATAAGATGGGAGGTCAATAAATATAATAATAAATTTTTAAAAAATTGGGATAGCACATTCATTGACTGATATCTCTGTGGTCCACCGTACCATGATTTGCAAAGATTTAGTAAGGCAGAGAAGCAAAAAGAATGAAAAAGAATCTCTCTGTCTGTCTCTCTGTCTGTCTCTCTGTCTGTCTCTCTGTCTGTCTCTCTGTCTCTCTCTCTCTCTCTCTCTCTCTCTCTCTCTCTCTCTCTCTCTCTCTCTCTCTCTCTCTCTCTCTCTCTGTCTGTCTGTCTCTCTCTCTGAGTGTGTAGGGAGACTACAATCCCCATCATTCCTGCATTGAAAAGAAATTGCAATCAGCTACACTGCCTCTTACATTTCTTTCTTGTCAACTAAAAACAATTATCGGAAGGGTCTGAAACACCACGGCCTTTTGGATTTTTTTTTTTTTTACTCAACCCATTAAAAAAAGAATTAACCAATGAATTAATTTCACAAACTTTCACCTGGCAAGTCACAATCTGGAGGAAAGAAGGAAGCCTTCTACGTAGCTTATTTTTAGAACCATTCTGGAAACGGTGTCCTCATTTCTCTTCCGAACCTGAATGTTTCTTTGAAAATAACGGCCTATTAACCATCACACATTCTTCCCTTGTGTGTGGAAGTGTGTATGTGTGCCTGATTAATCTGCCTGATTAGTCGTGAGCACTTTTTCAATCACTCAAAGGGTCTTTAATGATTACCCAAGAAAATCAACCAAATTCTCCAGCTCGAATGGCGATAAACACAATACATTCCTTTGTCCTCCTTCAGACAGCCTCCCAACTTTCCTGCTGTGGACTGGACGGAGCGCCATCTTGCTCTGCCACCTTACCTCACCTGACTGAAAGGACAAAAATTCAAGATCTGGCCAAGCACCCCAGGTTTAAAATGAACTATGCAACCTCCCTGCTCAGGAGAACATCAAAGTCCCTGAGATGTCCTCATTTGTTGTGGTCCACCAGCAGCCTGCAGAGCTGGCAGCAGAGTCGGACAGTGAGGAGGCTGGGGAGGACCATGGGACAACCCTGGAGTCTGGGGAAGGCTCGGATGAGGGCTCTGCATTGGAGGCAGAGATGGGGCCAGGGCCATCTGGGAGTTATGTGCTGCCTCCAGAGCCTCCAGAGTTGGAACTCAGCAAGGCAGGAGAAATGGGGAGCCTGTTCCCAGTGCACGCATGCGCAGAGCTGCCAGAAGGCAAGAACAGCTAAAACAAAAGGGACGACTCAGGAGTAAGGCCTGGAGATGATTGGCCCCTCCCATAAGACTTAAAAGAGGAGCAAAGGCACATGGGCCTTTGCAGGAAGCAACGTTTGTTAATTCTGTTCAGTTTAAAGTCTGAAGCTCTGTTTGATTCTGGACTCTGTGTGGCTTTGCCCATTAGGTCTTTGGCCGTGTGTCAAAGGAGATCAAGGTGAGTGATTATCCCGAAGGACTTCTCCGAAAGGACTCTTTATAACTAATTGGGATTCCTCTGTGAATGAACAGAATTCACAGCTGTTGCAATAAAAGAGGTTCTTGGGACTCCTCGTGTGTTTTAATGACTCAGGAAGCCCAGGCCAGAACATCATTCAGAGTTGGAAGGGACTTTGGAGGTCTTCTAGTCCAACCCCCTGCTTAGGCAGGAAACCCTAGACCACTTCAAACAAATGGATATCCAACATCTCCTTAAAAACTTCCAGTGTTGGAACATTTACAACTTCTGGAGGGAAGTTGTTCCACTGATTAATTGTTCTAACTGTCAGGAAATTCCTCCTTAGTTCTAAGTTGCTTCTCTCCTTGATTAGTTTCCACCCATTGCTTCTTGTCCTGCCCTCAGGTGCTTTGGAGAATAGCTTGACCTTCTCTCTTTGTCCAATCCACCTCACAAAGTTGCTGTTGTAGGGAAAAGACAAGACTGGAGAATTAGGTATATTTGCCATCTGGAGTTAGCCAAGATACATAAAACACAGCAGAAAAATCTAGTAATAATGATGAGTCTGATATGGCCCATCAACTTGTGGACTTCACTCCCAAAGGTTGATTTGGTCACCAAAGGATTCTGCACTTTAATGAGATGTTTGAACCCTATCATTATAGGTAAATCATGATCATGATTGCATCATAATTAAAATTACAATAGCTGTTCTGTGGTAGCTCTAATGCTGTTAGAGGTGACTGGGGAAATTCACTGGTCCATCCCTTCTTGTAATCACTCTGACATCAAGTTCAACCTTTTGACTGAAGAAGCCATCATCTTAATTTGGAGGAACCAGAGCAGTTTTAGAGATGAGCCCTATTGCTCCTTCTCTTCTTCATCCATGTCACTGGGTTGTTTTTTTTTTTTTTTGTATTTACCAGATGAGCTATTATTTTTGGACTTTCAGGCTTACCGTAGCTTGCCAAGTTTCTTATCTTTAAGCTAACTGTGCATGTCTACATTCCTTCCCTTTCTTCTCTAACTTTCTTTGTTCTCCTGCCAGGAGAGGTCCAGCAGGAACGTTGCCAAGATGTAACTAATTAGACTACTGAGATGTTTTATTTTCTTTATAACAAATAAATGAGTTTTTCTTAGAAAATATATCTTCAGGTTTATTTTCTTGCAAAAGGTATACACAAGGAAAATGCCACGATTCACCTCTAACTCAGGCAATTACCCCAGAAAGGTAACGGGGCTGATTGCCACTCTGACAATCCACACCTTCTGAAAGTACCAAATCCACCCCACTTTTTCTTGTGGGGACAAGAAGCAGATATGAAGCCTGGTAGTATCTTCTAAGTCAGTGATGGCTAACCTTTTTGCTATTGTGTGCCAAAAGTGGGGGGAGTGTGTGTGTGTGTGTGTGGGGTCATGCGTGCATGTGTCCACACCCATAATTCAATGTGCCTTGCCCCCCTGTGCATGACCCCCCCATACTCCCCCCCCTTTTGGCATGTGATAGCATGATGGGCCCGGTAGGCCCATTTTTCACCCTTCCCAGGCTCCAGAGGCTTTTTTGGAGCCTGGGGAGGGCGAAAATGTCCTTCCCCACCCCCTGGAGGCCCTCTGGAGGCTGGAAATGGCCCATTTCCCAACTTTTGATGGTACCAGAAGACCATTTTTTCGTCCTCCCAGGCTCCAGAGTCTTTCTAGGGGCCTGGGGAGGGTAAAAACAGCCTTCCCGCCTTGGAGGCCCTCCGGAGGCTGGAAACGGCCCATTTCCTGACTTCCAGTGGGCCCAGAAGGCCCAAAAATCAGCTGGCCAGTGTGTGCATGCAAGCTGAAACTGAGCTAGGGCAACGCTTGTGTGCCCACTGATGTGATTCCATGTACCAACTGTGGCAGGCATACCATAGGTTCGCCATCATGATTCTAAGCTAACCAACTTAATCAGGTCATAAGCATTATCTCACCAACATTGGCTCATCTTGAAGGTGCTACTGAGTTTATGTTTATTTTGTGGCCTCTTCTTCCCCACTAACTTTAATCTCCAAAGAAACTCTCCTGTCCTTCTTCTCCATTGTACAAATGAAGGCAAGCTACTACCTGCATAAAACAGAAAATAAATCTATGGTCTGCTCTTGCTTCCTTTGTACCGACAATTCAAAGGAGAAGAAACTATCAAATTACTAGGACCATCCACATCCCTGGCAGGAAGAAGAAGGGAAGGCTGGAGGAGACATCTCAAGAGACAGGAAGAACATCACCCAACGTTACGCTGTGGGGAAGGGAGGAGTTGTCATACATACCTTGAGGACAGCATCTGAAGGGAGAAAGGCTGACAGTGTGGTGCGCTAACATACGTTAGCCTGGATGGTTGCGTACTCAACCAGATCTCCACCAGCAGGAACGGAGGTTCTGTGACTAGGTGATGACGTTGTCAGAACGGAAGTGTCCAGCTCTGCGTATTGGACGTTGGGATCCTTGTTGTTGCCCGCAGTCTGAAGATGAAAGGGCACGATGGATGGACAGGAAGGAAGGAAGGAAGAAAGAAGGAAAGGAAGTGGGGAGAAGTGTGAAGAGATGTGGAGATGGAAAGACGTAGCCACACGATCATGCCAAGAGAAGGAGGAAAGGAAGACAGGAGAAGATGACAGTCAAATGGGGGAATCAAGACAGAGAGAGAAATGAAGAACGACAGTGAGAAAAAAAGATCAAAACAAGCTCAAAAGAAACATTGCTCTGAGGATTTGAATCTCTGAAAAGCACAATTAATGAGTCAGATTCCTTCTCATGTACAAAATGGCTTTGCAATCTTTTAGGATGCTGTTTTTGTCTGCTTTTCTGTCTATCGGGAAACATTCATCAGATGTTCGGCAAGCCAAATGTTTTCTCAGCTGGCTTGCTTATTCCCAAGACATCCAAGAGGGAAGCACTAAAGCTTGATTGATCCATACCTGTGACAAAATCAAGGAGGAAATCGTAGCAACAGAGCATGAAAGAAGGAACTTGGGAGATTTCAAACCCAGGCTATCCAGAAAACACCCAGTTAGGAAAGGGTAAGGTAAACCGTTTCCCTGTTCAGTCATAACTGACTTTAGGATACGGTGCTTATCTTCGTTTCTTGGTTGAAGGGAGCCAGCGTTGTCTGAAGATGCTTCTGTGGTCATGTGGCCAGCATGTCTATATGCCAAAGGCACAGAAAAATGGTATCAAAATGGTATTTATTTAACTACTCACACCTGTGTGCTTTCAAACTTCTAGGTGGGCAGGTGCCGGAGCAAGGAACGGGAACTCACCTCGTCGTGCAGTGCTCAGGTCTCAAACCTGGACTGTCAGCTTTCCATCTGACAAATTCAGTGTCTTTAACTGCTGAGCCATCATGGTCCCCAAATTAGGAAAAAGTGTAACACTGCAGTGGCTTAACACTGCGGGACACGGTGCCTCAGTAACTAAGATGCTGAGCTTGTCGATCGAAAAGTCGGCAGTTCAGTGGTTTGAATCCCTAGTGCTGCGTAACGGGTGAGCTTCCATGGTTTATCCCAGCTTCTGCCAACAGTTGGAAAGCACGTAAAAAATGCAAATAGAAAAATAGGGACCACTTTTGGTGGAAAGGTATCAGCGTTCTGTGCGCCTTTGGCGTTGAGTCATGCCGGCCACATGACCATGGAGACGTCTTTGGACAGCGCTGGCTCTTTGGCTTAGAAACGGAGATGAGCACCGCCCCCTAGAGTCAGGAACTATAGCACATATATGCGAGGGGAACCTTTACCTTTACCTTATAACACTGCAAACACAGCATTTTCTGAGATCAGGATGAACAAAGAAATAGACTTTCCACAGCTGCCTTTCAGCAATCCAGATGTTTCATAGAGACCAGGAATAGGAACTTTAGTCTACATGCCCCCACATCAAACTTTTCTCCAACTTTCCCATGAAAATTAGGTCCGGGTGATGTCAGCCTTCTGCCTGCATCCATTTTAACTCCTTCCAAATCTTTTGGCTGGCAGAGATTATTTTGAAGAAGCTCCGGTACAGATGCCTCCCCACCCTTTCAAATGGTTTGCAGCAACTGCCCAGCTGTGGGGAAGCCATTCAAAGAGATTTTGTGGCTTCAGAACAAGCACTTTGAAGCCCGTTGTGAGGTGGACTGATTTGGCCAGTAATTGCCTGCCTCCAAATCCGTATCCGAGACCTGATTCCCTGTTACATGCCAAGGCTGAGCGTTTTTCTTCCATGGCTTGATGAGCAAAGGAATGGCATGATATTCAGCTGAAACTGTGTCACTATATATAAATTTTTTTGGTCCTAATGCCTGACTGGCGGAAAAGTAATGAGCATTTCTTTTCCCCACCTAGAGTTCAGCCACGGGTTCCAAATGACACAGATGGGCCCAGTTTGACCGTATCCTTTCCTAGATCAAAGGCAAGATGGAAATTCATCAGGTAAAGACACTGAGCTTGTCGATCGAAAGGTCGGCAGTTCAGCGGTTCGAATCCCTAGTGCCGCGTAACGGGGTCTGCTCCCATGACTTATCCCAGCTTCTGCCAACCTAGCAGTTCGAAAAGCACGTAAAAAATGCAAGTAGAAAAATAGGGACCCCCTTTGGTGGGAAGGGAACAGCGTTCCATGCGCCTTTGGCGTTTAGTCATGCCGGCCCCATGACCACGGAGACGTCTTCGGACAGCGCTGGCTCTTTGGCTTTGAAACGGAGATGAGCACCGCCCCCTAGAGTCAGGAACGACTAGCACATATGTGCGAGGGGAACCTTTACCTTTACTGCGATGTCAATAAATTGTATGTTTCGTGTTTTCGACAACTGTGATATCTAGCGTGTTGTGTTCCAAGTTATTATTATTATTATTATTATTTAAACAGTATACACAGCAAGCAAGATGACCATGCTGGATTTTGTATCCCAAATCACTAGTCGAACACTTCCCAAGCATTTAGGACTTATTTTTTAAGTTATTTTAACTTATATTTTAAGTTGTTGTGTTGTTGTTGTTGTTATTTAATCCTTAGTGAGATTCACAGCTTTTGAGGCTGGTTAAATAGCTCAGCAGCTCGAGTCCTACCAAGGACCTAGGAACTGTTAAGGTATCGTTGGAGGATGTTATTATTATTTATTATTATTATTATTATTATTATTATTATTTATTATTTAATCTTTAGTGAGATTCACAGCCTTTGAGGCTGGTTAATAGCTCAGCAGCTCGAGTCCTAACCAAGGGACCTAGGAACTGTTAAGGTATCGTCGGAGGGTGTAAGCTGTTCCGAGTAAGGTGGTTTTTTGTAGAGTCAAAATGTTCAAGTCCGGCAAATTTAGAATTTCTAAATAGCGGGGTAGCCCTTTGGGTATTGCTCCAAGGGCTCCAATTATTTTATTTATTTATTTATTTATTTATTTATTTATTTATTTATTTATTTATTTATTTATTTATGTTATTATTATTATTATTATTATTATTATTATTATTATTATTATCATCATCATCATCATCATCATTATTATTAAAAACCTACATTGCTATCCTATCTTGCAGTGCGGCTGATTTAAATCAGTACTCCTGAGTTATCTGCATTACATTTTCAAGACTGAAAAATGCTGGCAGCTTATGGAAATGTCACCACTTGGGGGGTAGGCGGATGGGTGCTTTTTAATTTCACTGGAAGAGGAGGGGAGGGGGCGTGGGAAAGGAGAGGATTACAGGAGCCTAAATGCCACACTCTCTTGGGGAGCCCAATGCGGATTCCTTCCCCAGAACCCTCGTTGGGACGGTGGCCCTGGGCGCACGCAAGCGATGGGAACTCTCAGACGTAAATGCAGAGGAGAGGAGAGGATGGCGTATCCAACTCTCGAAATCACATGGCAGCCATGCAGAGGAAGGAGGGGGTGGGCTTTTATCCTTGCTCAGGCCTCCATCGTTCATCCTACACCTGCTTGTGGAGGGAAAGAAGGTTTACGCTAAGGATGCGTAGAGGTAGATCTGTTTTTCCTGAGGATTCTAATGCAAAGAGATCAGGAGTGTGCAGAGCATAAGAAGGGGAGAGAGAGAAGGGAACTTAATTTCAGTTTTCTTGGAAGTGGGAACAACCTCAGCCGGGGTGGGGGGCACGAGGGGGTAATCAAATCCTGCTCACCCATGCGACGCATGTAGACAATTTGATCACACACTTGTGACTCCTGTCTTGATTAAGTTGATCAGACATCAATGCAAGGCAGACAATTATTGTGTATTAATTTTTTTTTAAACCTGTCTTTACTTTTTTTTTTTTTATAAATAATCCAAGGTGGCGAATATACTTAATACTCCTTTCTTATTTTTCCTCACTACAGTAACCATGTAAGGTGGTGTGAAGCTGAGAGAGAGGGGACTGGCCCAAAGTCACCCAGCTGTCTTTCATTCCTAAAACAGAACTAGAACTCACAGTCTCCTGGTGATTGGCCCAAACTCGCCCAGCTGGCTTTCATGCCTAAGACAGAACTAGAACTCATTGTCTCCTAGTGATTGGCTCAAAATTACCCCAGCTGGCTTTCCTGCTTAAGGTTGAAGTGGTTCGGGAATGATGAGAGGCACAAGCAAGCAAGTGACAACAGCTCTTTAATATACAGTGAGACTTCAGCAAAAACTCAGAGGCTGCAGTCCTCCTTATATACAATCCTGGAGAGACTGTCAGCCAATCAGAAACGTAGGCAGGTTTGAAACTCCGCTTAAAAGTATCAATACATAACACCCCCTCCCTTCCCAGAAGGCACTAACACTCAAAAAATTAACATATGTACAAACAAAGTCTCGCAGGTGCTTAGGCTGAGTTCTCGCCCTAGTTGACCTGCGCAGTTCAGTGTTTGGTGAGGCGTCGAGCTGGTCGGAGGGACTCTTTGTCTCTCCTGGCTCCGCCAATGGAACCTCCTGGATTTTGTCCGGGGCGTGGTTATCCCCGGCTGGGAAGTGGCGACTCGCTGGGGCGGCGCTGGAACCAGGGCTTGTCAGCTAAGTATTCTCGCGGCCCCGGGCTTGAGTTAGCTGTTTTGGGAGAAGTGGTCATAGTTAGGCTCGGACATGTCTGCGTTGATTGTTTGCCTCGCCAACCACCCGTTTCCTCAGTTGGTCTATGTGGCGCTTCCAGAGTCTATCTACCCCCACGTCCACCGTGTATGATTTTGGACCTGTTATCCCCACTATGGTTCCTGCAACCCACAGAGGACCGCTGGCATAATTGCGAGGCGAACACCGGGGACCCAACCTGAAACTGCCTTAAGCCACAGGTCTCTCCCTTAAAGTTTTCGTGCGAATAGTTAGGGTGAAGCCTGTCCAACACGCACCGGAGCTTTCTCCCCATGAGGAGCTCTGCTGGGCTTCTCCCGGTTGCCGTGCATGGTGATGCATGCTGAACCGCAAGGAATTGATCTATCCTGGCCTGCCAGTCCCCATTGTCTAATCTGGACAGTGCTTCCTTGGCTGTCCTGACAAATCGTTCAGCCAATCCGTTGGAAGCCGGGTGAAATGGGGCTGATAGGGCATGGCGGATTCCCAGGCCGGCCAAGTAGCCTTCGAAAAGGGTTGCTGTAAATTGGGGCCCATTGTCCGACACCAAGGTATCCGGCAGGCCGTGGGTGGCAAACAACTTTCTTAGGGCCTTGATAACCGCTTCGGCTGTTGTGGATGGCATTAATACAATTTCGAGCCATTTTGAAAAGGCATCCACTACTATTAAAAACGTTTGGCCATGGAACGGGCCGGCAAAATCAATGTGGATCCTCCCCCATGGGCCTTTTGGTTTCTCCCACTCTCGGATGGGCGCTACTGGGGGATCGGGGCGAGACTCCTGGCAGGGTCTGCACTTCCCCACCCACTCGGAAATGACCTGGTCCATGTTGGGCCACCAGACATAGCTGCGGGCTAAGCACTTCATCCTAACGATGCCGGGATGCCCTTCGTGCAATAACTCTAAAACTCTATCTCGTAGTTTTGCTGGAATTACCACTCTGTCACCCCACAGTAAGCACCCCCCTTGCGTAAACAGTTCATTTCGTTTGTTGGCAAAACCTTGGTACTCCTCCCCGACCACCTTGTCCGGCCACCCTTTCAAAACCCAACCCATAACAGTCCGGATAACAGGGTCTCTATTTGATGCCTTCGCCACCTCGCCGGAGGAGATGGGCCCCAAGGTTAACGTGTCCAACAACAGGACGGAGGTTTCCGGTGTTTGGGTTGTCCAGCAGGTCGGGAAGGGGGCAACGGCTAAGGGCATCCGCATGACCCAGGGTCCGCCCAGGCCGATGGACGAGCTGGTACGAGTAGGCCGATAAGAAAATCGTCCATCTTGTTAAACGGGGGGAGAGGGCAGCGGGGGTTGGCCTGTCGCCTGCTAGCAGTCCTAGCAACGGTCTATGGTCAGTCACAAGTTCGAATTTTCGGCCATAGAGGTATTCGTGGAACTTCTTAACCCCCGCAATCGCAGCCAGAGCCTCTCTGTCCAATTGGCTATAGTTTCGTTTCTGTGCTGGACAGAGTTCGGGAGTAGAAGGCAATAGGTGCCTCTAGGCCGTTCGGCAGTCTATGGCCTAGGACGGCACCAACTCCTACGGGGGAGGCGTCGCAAACTAAGACGAGCGGCAGCTCTGCATTGTATTGGATCAGGAAACTGTCCTCAGATAGGAGTTTTTTTTACTGCCTCAAAAGCGGCCGCTTGCGGTTTCCCCCAGACCCATGGTACATTCTTCCCTAAGAGTTTGTGAAGGGGATCAGCGACCGTGGCCTTATCTCTTAGGAACATTGAGTAGAAATTGAGCAGTCCAAGGAAGGCTTGGAGCTCAGCTTTGGATTTGGGGGCTGGTGCGCTTTTGATGGCCCTCACCTTGCTTTCGGTAGGGTGGATGCCTGTGCCGTCCACCCTGTACCCCAGAAATTCTACCGAGGGGACCGCTATCCTGCACTTGTTCTTTTTAAGTCTTAGTCCCGCTTCTCTGAATCTGGACAGGACGTTCCGTACCCTGTCCCCTAGCTGGTGTTCGTCTTGGGCGCTGACTAAGACGTCATCGAAATAGGGGACTACTCCCGGAAGTCCTTGCAACAGGCGCTCCATGGTGCTTTGAAATAAGCCGGGTGCGACGCTCACCCCAAATTGGAGCCTGGTGCATTTAAATGCACCCCTATGAGTCACGATCGTTTGCGCCTCTGCCGTGGCGTCGTCGACCGGTAACTGTTGATAGGCTTGGGCCAGGTCTAATTTGGCAAAAATTTTTCCGGGGCCCAGGGAGTGTAGTAGATGGTGCACGATCGGCACCGGATAGGCGCTCGGCTGCAAAGCCTTGTTGATCGTGCACTTGTAGTCGGCGCAAATTCTGATTGAGCCGTCGGACTTAACTGGGGTGACTATGGGGGTCTCCCACTTGGCATGGTCAACGGGAAACAACACCCCTTGCTTAATCAGTTTGTCCAGTTCTGCATCGATCTTTGGTTTCAATGCGAACGGCACTCGTCTGGCCTTTAGTCTTACTTGGGCTACGTTGGGGTCTAAGTTTAGTGAAATAGGGGTCCCCACATACTTGCCCAACGTGTCCCCGAAAACGTCCTGGAACTCGGACAGGAGGCTGTCTTTCAGGGTTGACTTGGACATCAGGTGGGACGCCGGTGAAGCCCATGCCAAGGGCTCGGAACCACCCCATGCCCAGGAGGCTCGGCAGCTGCTTCGTGATGATGGTCAGCGGCAGGTCTCTTTCGTAGTCTCCGTAGGTGACCCGGAACGTGCCCACGCCTTCGAGGGGGACTCGGTTCCCCTGGTAGTCTAGGATGCGCAGTCTCTGTCTGGAGAGTTGATCCTTCCGGAACGACGGCAGGAGGGTCTTTTAGGGTTGTCCACGACATGATGGAGAGAGCTGATCCGGTGTCGATCTCCATCGAGCACGGTCTTCCGTTGATCTCGACCACCGTGCTGACTTTGTCCTCGACCGTTGTGCTGGCCTGGTCGATGTGTATGCTGCGGCCATCTCGCGGTTCAAATTCGCGCCGTTTTTTTCGCGCCGCCCTCTCTCGTTGGCTGCTTCTGGCGCGTTGATTCCGGTTGGCTGCGGCGCTCACGTGGTTTGAGTCTTCTGGGCAGAATGGCTCTGCAGACTCGCGCCAAGTGCCCCTTTTTCTCGCAACGCCTGCAAATAGCCTCTCTGTATTTGCAGGACAGTCTATCATGGTGCCCGCCACAGCTGGGACAGCTTCGCCGGGGGCTGCCAGTGTCTTTTCTCCGGTGCTCTGTTCGGAAGACGTCCTCATCCGACTCGGACTCCGAGCTGGATCCGGCGTCTTCTCTGTGCACCGGGGCAGACTTGGGGCTGTCTTTGCTGGTCGGCGGGCGCTGTAGCGTTTCAGCGGCCTTTGTGGAGGCTTCGTGAGCCCTGGCCTCGTCAAGGGCTCCGGCAAGCGTCAGATCAGGCTTGGCGAGCAGACGCCGTTGCAGCCTAATGTCCCGAACACCACAGATCAGTTGCTCAAGCAACGCATCATCCAAGTCTCTGTAGTCGCAATGAGTTGCGGCTTTTCTCAGGCTGGCCATGTACGCGCTGACCGGCTCTCCCTCTCGTTGGACGCGCTGCCTCAGTTGGTATCGCTGCACGAACTTGGAGGGGACGGGAGCATAGTGAGCCCGGAGAGTTGCCATCAAGGTGTCCCATGAGACTGTTTGAACCGGCGTTGGCTCACACAGTGACTTGGCCATCTCGAACACGTCCGGTCCGCAGTGGCTTAGGAATAGGGCTCTCTTTCAATTAGCCGAGAGGCCCTGCATGTCGCTGGCTTCTAGCGAGCATTCAAACCTTGTTAGGTACGAGACCCATTTTTCGCGGGTCGGATCAAAAGGCTTGGGCGGAACGTAGGCAGACATGTCCGGTATGTCTCCTGTGGTTCGCCTCGTCGCCTAGCTGAAGCTCGTGGTCTCACTGGTTGGCTTCTTGTAGCCTCAATCCCACCTTCGTCGCCAATGAAGTGGTTCGGGAATGATGAGAGGCACAAGCAAGCAAGTGACAACAGCTCTTTAATATACAGTGAGACTTCAGCAAAAACTCAGAGGCTGCAGTCCTCCTTATATACAATCCTGGAGAGACTGTCAGCCAATCAGAAACGTAGGCAGGTTTGAAACTCCCGCTTAAAAGTATCAATACATAACAAGGTAGAATTAGAAATCAGAATCTCCCAGTTTCCAGCCTTGTGCCTTAATCACTAGATCCATTCTCATGAGTGGTTGCAAAAGCATAGTTTCATGATCAACTATTGCAGAACTTTTATTCACACATGCAGACAGAGCACAAACCTCATTCCGCCCCGGGGTTATTTGATCCAGGACAGCCTCTCTGAAACAGGTACTCCCCGTTGTGTCTAGAAGGCGCCTGGTTGTTGGGGAAAGACTAATTAAGAATTGTGGCTGCCTCTTCTTTTCCAGAATGACCTGGGAAATATGACCAAGGCAATCTCCGGTTGAGCGTTGAGTGCCAAAGAATGGAGGCCTTTGAACTCTGGTGCTGGAGAAGACTCCTGCGAGTCCCTTGGACTTCAAGGCAATCAAACCGGTCAGTCCTAGAGGAGATCAACCCTGACTGCTCTTCAGAAGGCCAGATCCTGAAGAGGAAACTCAAATACTTTGGCCACCTAATGAGAAGGAAGGACTCCCTGGAGAAGAGCCTAATGCTGGGAACAATGGAGGGCAAAAGAAGAAGGGGACGGCAGAGAAGGAGGTGGCTGGATGGAGTCACTGAAGCAGTCGGTGTGAGCTTAAATAGACTCCAGAGGATGGTAGAGGACAGGAAGGCCTGGAGGAACGTTGTCCATGGGGTCATGATGGGTCGGACATGACTTTGCAACCAATAACAACAAAAATCTCCAGTTTGGAACAGACAAGTTGATGTTGTAGTGTAGTCCACCAAGCTAGTCTCTTTCCTCTCTTTTTTCAACCTGTCTCTTCCATATTCATTCTTGCCTTCAAGAAGAACCTCACATCTCAGCCTCTAGACTCAAAATAGTGTTTGCTGGCTTACATGCCAAGCCTTCTGCCGCTGTTCCTGCTCAACATCATCTTCTTGCCTAGGGCCCAGATGGATACCAATCGAAACCTTTGGTCTCCACCCAACTGAGAGCCCAGAATCGCTTTGGGGGATCATCAAGAGCTGAAGTTTCTGAAGCTCTTTCAGATGTTCGTAGAAGATTATCTGCAAAGCCTTTTTGCACATGGCATTTTTCCCCCCTCAAATCCACAAAGGGCTGATCAGACATTCAGATGCACTGAGGGATCCTGGATGGAATATAAAGTCTTTGGAGGAAAAGACCGATCTTGTTTTAGAGGCCCAGAACCAAACTTCAGCCATCTCTGTTCTGATTCGTTCAGACTTGAAGTTTAAAGGTAAAGGTTCCCCTTGCACATATGTGCTAGTCGTTCCTGACTCTAGGGGGCAGTGCTCATCTCCATTTCAAAACCGAAGAGCCAGCACTGTCCGAAGACGTCTCCATGGTCATGTGGCTGGCATGACTCAATGCCAAAGGTGCACGGAACATGGTTATCTTCCCATCAAAGGTGGTCCCTATTTTTCTACTTGCATTTTTTTACGTGCTTTCGAACTGCTAGGTTGGCAGAAGCTGGGACAAGTAACAGGAGCTCACCCCATTACACAGCACTCGGGATTCGAACCGCTGAACTGCCGACCTTCCGATCGACAAGCTCAAT
>JAKOOJ010000013.1:23644235-23714235 GCA_022577455.1 Arizona elegans | reverse complement strand
CCAAAATGGGATGCCCCCATAGGGATCCCAGGCCAATTGGCATAGTCAGATTTTGAGGGCCTCCCAGAAGGCCAAAAGGGTGAGGGGAAGATTTCCCTTTGAGGGGCACCCTGTTAGAGAGATCAGGGGCCACAGCAGAAGAGGCTCTTCCCTTGGACCACAGGAGAAGTTCTGAAGTACTTTGGCCAACAGGGTCCTCATCATACCCCTTCTGCTGGAGCAAGTGGGGTGGACCAGTCCCTTTGGGGTGATACATTTCCTCAGATAGCCTGGACTCATGCCATAAAGAGCGTTAGAAGTCATCATCTGTCAGAGTATGCACAGGCCTATTATGTGTATCAGTCCAGGAGCAAGTACAGCCCACAGTGGTTTGTATCAAATCGTGGTTTTTTTATCTACTATAGGGATATAGGAATACTATACATATGCATGCTACAAGCAGTATCTAAACAAACAGCAATTACAGCAGGGAAGAAACTCAATGAATGAACCAACACTCCAGCAGGGCCACCTCTTATTACACAGGCTCTTAAAGGGATAACAGCCAAAGACCCTGCTAACTCATTCCCCATATTGCATCAGCTGATCAGCTCTTAAATTATCACCTTGACATAATCAACACCTTGAATTTGCTGGTTGACAGGACTCAAACCATTCTGATCAATGAACTTTGATGTCCAAGAGAGGCTGTGACTAACTCCACATTCAATACTATTTCACTTTACAAGACTACAAAATCTGGTGAGTTTTCAGCAAGTTAGTTCAAGTTCTCCATATATTGCCAAAATTTCGCAGGCTCTTGCATAAGAAGGTTGAGGTCCCACCTCACCCTCTCCATTACCTGAACCGCAACAACAGGTGGAATCCTGGCTTCAAGCCAAAATATATTTCGCCCAAGTTAATTTTGAACAAAAACGTTTGCATACTTACCCAGGGCATAAATGACAGTTTGAACTATTATATATGGCCAACAGGAAATGAACTACTGCCAGGAAATGGAATTTCAGTTTGATTGCTTGACTTTTCATTCCTAACCTAGCAATTTTTTTTCAAACTGGGGGAAAAAATTCTCCCCATTTTTTTTTTTTTAATGAATGGTTATTTCTGAAGACATTATAGTGAAAATGGCTCAGAAGGAGCTATGCAATTCTGGTAGAAATTGACATAAACTGGCAGAGTAATGCATGAAAAGAGAGAGGGGGGGAGAGAGAGAGAGAACAAGAGACAATGAGAGAGAGAATGTGAAAGAATAAGAAAGAGTGCATGAGAGAGAATAAGAGAAAATTTACATTTCAGAAACAAGAATGTTCAGCTCTTCAGTTTGCTAACAAGTCTCTGAAGAGACAAAGCAGGAAGAGATGGAAGCTCAAATGCATCTTCCTAACAAGATACAACATCCTCCTGCATGAAGAAGCACTGTGGACTGTGTGCATCAAGTTGGAGCTTCAGCACCATGGACAACTCTCTTCCAATCAGCATAAATACGATATTCTGGATTCATTGCCCCCAAAGTGTTTCACAGCATATACGATTTTGAATATGGTCCCTATATGCAACTTTTTAAAACAGTCGCATCTTTCCCCCAGGAACACATTGAAATTTTAGAGGACAGCTGGATGCAATCTGAAAAGAATGAAGCGGCTGCTTTAAAGAGTATTCAGGGGTGACACTGGCACTCCTTTATGTTCCGATGTATTTTGTTCAAATTGTTCCTGAATTGTTGCAGTTCCTGAATTGTTCCTGTTCAGTACATCTTGAAGGCCAAACGAAGTCCTTCAAACCCATGAATTTCCATACAGAAGTAATCTTAACTACTGTTACCTATCAACTCATATCATCTTAAAGCATGATAACTGAAACAGTTGTTACATGGAGATGGTGGTACTCACAGGTCATTTTCAGTGTCCGATCGATTCCTCTTCTGTCTTCTGTAGATGATGAAGATGGTAACAGCAACACCAATAATGAAAAGAACAACAATCACCACACCCAGGAGTCCCAAAATGCCTCCTAGGCCTCCCTGGGGCAACGGCTTATCTGTAACACAAGAAGAAGGAGAAGAAGGAGGAGGAGGAGGAGGAGGAGGAGGAGGAGGAGGAGGAGGAGGAGGAGGAGAGAAGAAGAAGAAGAAGAGGAAGAAGAAGAAGAAGAAGAAGAAGAAGAAGAAGAAGAAGAAGAAGAAGAAGAAGAAGAGGAAGAAGAAGAAGAAGAAGAAGAAGAAGAAGAAGAAGAAGAAGAAGAAGAAGAAGAAGAAGAAGAAGAAGAAGAAGAAGAAGAAGAAGAAATGAATTATTATGGTGAATAGCCATAATTATCTTCTTTTAATCATGCATTTGTAATTTCATTGCTTATCTTCTCCTTTTAAATATTCTACAGGTGTTAAGAGGAGTAGAACAATCTAGCGTTAGCTTTTCATTGATGTAAGTGTTGCAATCTACTAAGGGAGGGAAGGAAGGAAGGAAGGAAGGAGAGATAAACAAGGAAGGCAGTGGGGGAAGAAAGGAAGGAAGGCAGTAGAGGAAGGAAGGAAGGAAGAAAGGAAAGAAGGAAGGAAAGGGAGAGATAGAAGAAGGAAGGTAGTAGAGGAAGGAAGGAAGGAAAGAGATATAGGAGAAGGAAGGAGAGGAAGGAAGGAAGGAAAGAGATATAGGAGAAGGAAGGAAGTGGGGGAGGAAGGAAGGAAGGAAGGAGAGAGAGATAGAAGAAGGAAGGTACTAGAGGAAGGAAGGGAGAGAGGGAGGGAGAAATATTGTTCATCCAACTCTGCATTTGAGGCTATTATCGTACCAATTTTGGTTTTTGATAGGCAGTTTTAGAACAAATTGTACTTTGATTGTGGAAGATATGCACGCTAAAATTCACAATATCCAGATAGGAGATAGATCTCTTTGAATTACTAACATGCTGATTCCAGTGGTCTAATCCTGGCTGGTTATGGGTCTAGATCTGTCTAAGATCCTTAGGATAATTTCATGGAACCCAATTCTGAAAACCTCTCTGCAGAAGGACCATTCAAGAAGATTGATCTAAGGTCGGGGAAGAATTATCTATCCCACCTCCTCCAGGGCTGCTGCTTAGGAAAGAGAGGAAAGGATGCCAGAACAAGGAAAAGCAGAGGCAGGTGTCCCCACCCAAATTTTCTTGTCTCATCCCTGCTTGGCACATGGACTCCAGGTGATTCCCATGGGGATTCCAGAAGCCCTCAACACAATTTCATTTCAAGGTTCAAAAATTCAGTGCTGAGTATTTTTATCCACTCTGGATGAATGGACACTTGCCCTCTGCCAATAGCATCTTTTTCTCTCCTTCTTTGCAATAGTAGCTCTTCATGTTTTTCTTGCCCGGTGTTTTCCAAGGATTGTCCAAGGACCATCAGTTGGGTCAGAAAACCTCCTTCTTTGATTGCCAAAGGCAACTGGAGTTTCTTTGTTGTTGTTTTTTTCCTTGAAGACGTTTCACTTTTCATCCAAGAAGCTTCTTTAGTTCTAAGGAACGGAAGAAGCTCCTTGGATGACAAGCGAAATGTCTTCCAGAAAAAGAACAAGGAAGTCCAGCTGTCTCTTGAAAAAGCACTTTTGGGACAACCAGGACCTGGACGACTGAGAATCTCCATAGAGTTCCGTTTCTTCCTTCTTTCCTCCCTCTCTCCTTCCTTCCTTCCCTCCCTCCCTCCTTCTCTTTTTCACTTCCTTCATTCCTTCCCCACCATCCAGCCAGAGTTGAAGAAGCTTCTTGGATGAGAAGCGAAACATCTTCAAGAAAAAGAAGAAGGAAGTCCAGTTGCCTCTTGAAAAAGAACCTTTGGGACTATCATGACCTGGACGACTAAGAATCTCCATAGACTTCCATTTCTTCCTTCCTTCCTTCCTTCCTTCCCTCCCTCCTTCCCTCCCTCCCTTTTTCCCTTCCTTCCTTCCTTCCTTCCTTCTTTCCCTCCCTCCCTCCCTCCCTCCCTCCCTCTCTTTTTCACTTCCTTCATTCCTTCCCCACCATCCAGCCAGAGTTGAAGAAGCTTCTTGGATGAGAAGCGAAACATCTTCAAGAAAAAGAAGAAGGAAGTCCAGTTGCCTCTTGAAAAAGAACCTTTGGGACTACCATGACCTGGACGACTAAGAATCTCCATAGACTTCCATTTCTTCCTTCCTTCCTTCCTTCCTTCCTTCCTTCCTTCCTTCCTTCCTTCCTTCCTTCCCTCCCTCCCTCCCTCCCTCCCTCCCTCCCTTTTTCACTTCCTTCATTCCTTCCCCACCATCCAGCCAGAGCTGAAGAAGCTTCTTGGATGAGAAGCGAAACGTCTTCAAGAAAAAGAAGAAGGAAGTCCAGTTGCTTTTGAAAAAGCCCTTTTGGGAAGCACTAATGACCTGGATGACTGAGAATCTCCATGGACATCCTTCTCTGGTTGCTTGTTTGGCTGTTTAAGCTGTTGACTTTTCCCTCTGGGATCTCAAAGAGTTTTAGACACCAGTCACACACTGCTCCTCAATCCTCTCCTCCCCGATCCCTGCCACCTGTACATCTTCATCTCGCCGGACTGTCATCCTTGCTGTATTTGCAGACTTTGTTTTATATTTCTGGCCCTGAAAGACTTTTGTCTTTCCAACAAAATAGAGCTGCCTGCCCGGTGATGGATGAGGCCATCCAGGTCTCCATCATGGAATGACACAGCTCTTTCTCAGCTGCAGCAGATGTGAAGGGGGGGGGAAGGGAGGTTTGGAGGAGAAAAGGGGCTGCGAGTGGCATCCCTCATTCTCCTACCCAGCCAGAAGGAGATCTGGTATGGTGCAGATGGATCGGAAAACCCTGGTTCAAGGAAGACTTGTAATCATCAAAGTTTAGTGGGATCCTGCAAGATTCTAGTGACCTGATCTATCAGCTGTTTGAATGATAGGCAACCCATTTTGCTTTTACTGGATAGAATTGGCTCACATTTTCCTCCTCGGATTATCTCGCCGTTTTGCTACCAAAATAAACCTTCCTTTTAATCAATCAATCTTTATTGATTGATTAGCCCTTGGGCCATATCGAAGTGCAGCGCTCCAGAAACAATTATTACAAAAGTTTGATAGAAACATTTTAAAATGAAATTTATTCCACTGATTAATTATTCTCACTGTCAGGAATTTTCTCCTTAGTTCTAAGTTGCTTCTCTCCTTGATTCGTTTCCATCTTGTCCTGCCTTCGGGTGCTTTGGAGAATAGGTTGACCCCTTCTTCTTTGTGGGAGCCCCTGAGATGTTGTAACACACGTTTCTCCCATTTCTCATGTAATTACTCTCAAAAGACCCTTGGTGGCGCAGCAGACTAAAGCACTGTTAAGTAACACCAGCTGCCTGCAATTACTGCGAGTTCAAATCTCACCAGGCTCAAGGTTGACTCAGCCTTTCATCCTTCCGAGGTAGGTAAAATGAGGACCTGGATTGTGGGGGCAATAAGCTGACTTTGTATAAAAAAGAACACCGCTTAGGGGGGACCGAAAGCCCTACTAAGCAGGTATATACAAAAGTATGAAGGCTACTGCTTAACGCATTGTAAGCCGCCCTGAGTCTCCGGAGAAGGGCGGCATATAAATCGAACCAATAAATAAATAAGGAAGGCAAGCTTGGGAAAATCTTCATCACCCAAGGAGTCTAATGGTGCAATCAAATTTTGAACCCAGGTTCCAAAGCAAATAATTTGACATCATAATCCATGGGGTCCTCATCATTACCACCCACAAACCAGAGTTTCATTTTACGGAAACGATCGCTCCCTTCCCTGCTGGTTTGTTTTCCACTCTCTGTGCTTTCCTTACAATCGGAGGCTGTGTTATTGTATATATATATATATATATATTTATTGGATGCAATTGTTTTAATCATTTCATATTCCAGGGAGGCCCTCCCTTCCCCCCCTCCCCTTGAGAGGCCGGGGCAGAAAGACAAGCTATTATATTTCTTCCTAAGTGGAGTTGATAAATAAATATAGCTCCAGAATCAAAACTTTAAGCTTTGGAGCTGAAATTTAGCACTTTAGCTTTATTCTGGGAACCTCTTTATTTAGGGGAAGTGGGGAAGCCAGAAACCCGTATTCTGCTTTTGGCTGCTGTTGAGATTTAAATAAGAAAAGGGGGCTGCAGCCAGAAAGCTTTGCAGAGAGTAGCTTCCTGCCTCTCTCTCTTAACCTTCTCAGACCTTAAGGTTTTATACAGTATTAGCACTTGAAAAAAAGCTAATCGCTTCATTCTCGGTAATAGAAGCAGCACAAATATCTAAAAGGAAGGAAGGTTGGAGGAGGGGGGAATCTCTTTGCTCTCGGCTATCTGTGGGGCTGATTATGGGCAGCTTCCCAGTTTGGTAATGGAAAAGGGCAGCATTGGCGCAAGGTTGCCAAAACTGCTTTCCCTCCCCTCCCCTGGAAAGTCAGACGATGCTGGGGGGGGGGGGCAAGATGGGAGTTTTGCTGGGAACGGGGGTTCTGAAACCCATGATAAAAGGATTTAATTTGTGCTACCTTCCAAGCTAATTAAAGTTGAAAACCAGCTAATTGGTACTTTGTACTTCTAGCTCCAGTGGCGATGAAAGAGAAAGATAATTGGGAGGGGATGTGGAGGGCGGGGCAGGAGAGGAAAGGCAGAAGAAGGGAGTGGGAGAAAGAGGGCGAAATGATCTCAGATCACCTGCAAATGACGGGGAAGGGGCTTTGGTGGGAAGAAGAAGAAGAAGAAGAGGAGAAGGGGTGAAGCTACCCAACGATATTCGGGATGGCTTGAAGAGGAGGACGAAGGAAGGATGGAGGAGAAAGACAAGGCATTACTCTTTATCCAACCTTGGATCATGTTAAAAGACAAGAAAAAAGCAGCAGGAAAAACCTGCCTTGAGTAAAACCCAGATACTTGCGGTTTTTTTTTTTTTTTTTTAAATTTGATTTTTTTGCCACCCTTCTCCGGAGACTCAGGGCGGCTTACAATGCACTAAGCAATAGCCTTCATCCTTTTGTATATTTATACAAAGTCAGCTTATTGCCCCCACAAACTGGGTCCTCATTTCACCTACCTTAGAAAGGATGGAAGGCTGAGTCAACCTTGAGCCTTGGAGAGATCCGAACCAGCAGAAATTGCAGGCAGCTGTGTTAATAACAGGGTGCATTAAACCACTGTACTATCAAGGCTCCAGGTTTGCTGACAAAACAATCTTAATCAAGTACAGGCTGTTCTCGACTTACAACAGTCCGTTTAGTGGCCGTTCGAAGGTGCGACGGCCCTGAAAAAAAGCGACTTACGGCCAGTTTTCACACTTACAACCTTCGCCGCATCTTGTGATCAAAATTCAGACGTTTGGCAAGAGGTTCACATTTATGATGGCCGCAGTGTCACGTGATTTCCCCCTTTGCGGCCTTCCGATAAACCAAGTTAACGGGGAAGCCAGGTTCGCTTCCGTGTGACTCCTTTAACAACTTCAGCAATGCGCTGAACTAAACGTGGCCGGAACCGTCGTAAACGGGGTTTACGTAAATGGGGCAAAACTGACATCACCAATTTCTCACGCAACTAACATTAATGTTGGGCTCAATTTGGTCGTATGCTTGCGGCTACCTGTCGCCACTTCAAGACATTGGCAAGGTCCTCTCTGCATCCGTTTTATTTATCGTACTTAAGTCCGATCTTAAAGCTGGAGTCTGGTTCCAATCCTGACATCTTAACGCTCCCTTTTAATAAGAGCCAGGGTGACATTTCCTGCAGGGTTGAAAGAACGAATTTCGCTTTGCGCAACCTTCAAATGTTCATGCTTGAAGATATACGGCACCTGATGGTTTCTGGCTCCAGATTAGGGAGCGCTAATGCCTTCCAGATGTTTGGGGCGATAGCTCTCCTAGGCCTCTGTAGCCGGTCATGCTAATCAGCATTCAAGGTCCGATACCTTGAACTGAAGGGGGCGACTTTGGCAACCCTGTCAAAAGTTTTTTTCCTGGACTGTAAATATCACTCTATTTATAATATAAAACCACAACACTGGGATTTGTCCAGCTTTCCCAATAATCTGATTTAGCAGCTTGGTTTGATGGATGCTTAGGTCCAGAAGCACCACCGTGTCTGATCCCTCTGCACCGCGGCTGTGAAGAAGGGACCGAGATGGCCTTCGTTGGCAGCTTTGCCTGGGGTTCAAGATTTAGTGCCTCTCTGGGTGAAGGCTCCTTCCAGTTAGCACAGCTCATAGATGCGAGATGGCCTATCTTCCCATCTTCGAGCACTTAATGTATGCCAAGCTCAAAAACCCAAGAGAGAGACCCATTGAGTTTCTTCTAAGCAGTTTCCCTTATGGCTCCTCGCCTACAGACAGAATCTTGCCAAACTATAGCAAGCACTTTGCATGATTAGGAGCCCTGGTGGCGCAGTGGTTAGAATGCTATTGCAGGCAGACTCTTCCCACAACCTGGAGTTCGATCCTGACCGGCTTAAGGTTGACTCAGCCTTTCAACCTTCCGAGGTCGGTAAGATGAGGACCCAGATTGTTGGGGGCAAGATGCTGCCTCTGTAAACTGCTTAGAGAGGGCTGTAAAGCACTGTGAAGTGGTATATAAATCTAAGTACTATTGCTATTCCTTCCTTCCTTCCTTCCTTCCTTCCTTCCTTCCTTCCTGCCTTCCTTCCTTCCTTCCTTCCTTCCTTCCTTCCTTCCTTCCTTCCTTCCCTCCCTCCCTCCCTTCCCAGTGGTGAAATGCAGTATTGCAGGCAAACTCTTCCCACAACCTGGAGTTCGATCCTGACCTGCCTTCCATCCTTCCGAGGTCGGTAAAATGGGGACCCAGATTATTGGGGGCAAGAGGCTGACTCTGTAAACCGCTTAGAGAGGGCTGTAAAAGCACTGTGAAGTGGCATATAAATCTAAGTACTATTGCTATTCCTTCCTTCCTTCCTTCCTTCCTTCCTTCCTTCCTTCCTTCCTTCCTTCCTTCCTTCCTTCCTTCCCTCCCTCCCTCCCTCCCTCCCTCCCTCCCTCCCGCCCTTCCCAGTGGTAAGAATGCAGTATTGCTCTTCCCACAACCTGGAGTTCAATCCTGACTGGTTTAAGGTTGACTCAGCCTTCCATCCTTCTGAGGTTGTTAAAATGAGGACCCAGATTATTGGGGGCAAGAGGCTGACTTTGTAAAATATAAGTCTAAGATCTATTGCTATCATTAAGGATACACTCTGAGAATTGCTAGGGAAGAGCTATCTCCACTCTCTTCCTCCCAATCAAACAATCTAAACTTCACTGTCTCTTAGTCCTCCGGGATGCAACTCCTCCCTTCTGGGTATCCAGACTATGTTCCACCACAACACGTAGGACACAAGATGCTTTTCCGTGATCAGACTTTTTTTGGCTCCCCTCCCCCAAGGGTCTGTTCCATCTTTTGCTCCTTTCTCACAAAGTCATTCTGAACTAACCCAACCCCCACCCCAAGCCTGTGTCCTGCATCCCGCATTGCAAGCCCTCCTTTAACCCTGCAGGTGTGAGTGTCATCAAGATGAATGGAAGAAGCCCAGAGATACCAGCACGCTAGATTGATCTTCAACGCTTTCTTGCCTGCTCCCCCCACCTCTCCATATGGGCCCACTCTTTTTCTCCCTAAATGACATCATCCTTGTAAATAATATTTCTGTTCTGTGACAGCTCACTTAACAGCCAGGCCTAAGAAAATAGCAGGAGTGATTTGATAAGCATTTTTTGACTGCATTAAAATTTTTGTTAGAAGATTACTCTGGCTGTGAAGCAAAGGTCTCCTCCAGGATGGATTGGCCATCCTGCGTGAGCTGCACTGGCTCCCGGTGGTCTTCCAGGTGTGCTTCAAGGTGTTGGTCATCACCTTTAAAGCGCTCCATGGCATAGGACCTAGCTATCTTCGAGACCGCCTGCTGCTACCGACGACCTCCCATCATCCCGTGTGCTCCCACAGAGAGAGCCTCCTCGGGGTGCCATCAGCCAAACAATGTAGGCTGGTCACCTCCAGGGGGAGGGCCTTCTCTGTGGGGGCACCTACCCTCTGGAATCAGTTGCCCCCAGAGATAAGGAGAATCCAAGACCTTAGTGCCTTCCGACGTGCCCTTAAAACCTACTTTTTCCAGCAAGCCGGGCTGGCTTAAGAAGAAATTTTTTAAAATGTTTTAATTAGTAGTGATTTTTTAATTTTTGGGCCAAATTTATATATATATATATATTAATTGGTTTTTTTTTAAAATATTTGTATTGCATGTTTTTAATTCTGGCTGTACACCGCCCTGAGTCCTCAGGGAGAAGGGCGATATAGAAATTGGAAATAAATAAATAAATAAATAAATAAATAAATAAATAAATAAATAAATAAATAAAATTACTGGGCATCTTGGGAGCAAAGGAGGGGCAGGATGGCATCCATCCCCCCCCTTGCAGGAAAGTTCATAAATCTAAGCAGGCAAGGAAAGAGTAGCTTCAAGTGGAACATCAGCTGTAAATTGGGGTGAAGGTGCCAAAGCAAAGGAATAGCTACAAGTTGTGGGGGCTCCATCACTGGAGGTTTTTAAGAAGAGACTGTCTGAAATGGTCTAGGGGGTATCAAACTCGATTTCATTGAGGGCTGCATCAGGATTGTATTTGACCTTGTGGGGCCGGTGTGGGCGTGGCCAGGGTGGGTGTGGCCAGCTCAACGTCACTCGTGTCGGGGGCGCCTGTGGCGGCCCGAGTGTTCCACTAGTGAAAATGGGCTCCTGAGCTCTGTTTTCGGCTGCGATGGCCTCCTGCAACCCTCTGCCAGCAAAAAACGGAGCTTGGGAGGGCTGCATGCGGAGCTCCGTTTTCGCTGGCAGAGGCACTGCGGGCCGCTCCTTCGTTGTTTCCAGAGTGGCCCTGCGGCAGGGATGGGTTCTACTTACCTTTACTACTGGTTCGTAATGGGACTGCGCGCGTGTCAACTTGCAAAGCTTTCAAGTTGCCATGAGCAGGAGGGAGGGAGAACTGAAGTGCATTCCATACATTCTTTCTGACCGCAATCAGAAGGAGGGTGTTAGGTTTCACAGCCAGCCAAAGTGGTTAATTGGAGAATGTGATTTATGACATGGCCAGAGAGGAGGGGGAGAGACAGGGTCATAGGGGAACGTAAATCTACGTAGGATCAGTCCTAACTGCATCCGAGTATAGCCAGAATGGTGCTCCCAATAAATGAATATATTTCCTTTGAAGTTTAGATCATGGCTCATGAATTAATTAGGGCATCTTTTGGAAACTTGACAGCGCGCACACTTCAGCTTCCTGATGACATTGGGGTCGGTGGGCAGAGCCTCCCACCGGTTTTACTACCGGTTCTTGCAAACCGGTCCAAACCGGGGACAACCCACCACTGCCCTGCGGGCCCGATCTAAGCACCCCGCGGGCCGGATCTGACCCCCAGGCCTTGTGTTTGACACCCCTGGTATAGGGTCTCCTGCTTGAGCAGGGAGTTGGATTAAAAGACCTCCAAGATCTTTCCAATTCTGTTATTCTGAGCTCTGAGCTCATCAGCATTTTTTGTAGAATCGGTCTCCTGCTCTGGCCTACACAGAAGGGCTGACGGCTATCTCCAGCTCAACGAGTTTCTCAGTGGCGAGATGAGAGAGAATGAGGCTCCACCTTTTGTCCTTATAATTCAAGGCCTACCAAGAGCCTTGGTAGTACAGTGGTCTAAAGCACCCTGTTATTAAGACCAGCTGCCTGCAATTACTGCAGGTTCGAATCTCACCAGGCTCAAGGTTGACTCAGCCTTCCATCCTTTCAAAGGTAGGTAAATTGAAGACACAGTTTGTGGGGGCAATAAGCTGACTTTGTATAAATATACAAAAGGATGAAGGCTATTGCTTAGCGCATTGTAAGCCGCCCTGAGTCTCCGGAGAAGGGCGGCATATAAATCAAATTAAAAAAAAAAGGGCGCCTTGTCCGGCAAACACTGCCGAACAAGCTGGTAGCCTTTCTGATCTTAGCTACTGTGCCTGAAAGCCTTTCTCAAAGCAGCTGCAAAACCCAGGATGTAATTTCAGGAAGGGAACAAACTATTGGGATTGCGTGAAAAACACCAGAGAGACAACTCCATTTTCTCTTCCGTAATTCTAATTGCTCCAATTAATTTGAGCAGGAAGGATGCTTCCCTGGAGCCCTATTGGCTGAGATGGACTCAGGTGTCTTTTCCTCTCTCCCCCACCCCCAGAAGCCTGTTTCTCTCTGCCAAATTTTTAACACGTAAACTTAGATGTGTATTTACTCCTTTCAGGTCCTCCTTGATTTGGGGACGTCTCTTCCTTCTCCAACAGGAGCCCAGGGATCAAGTCCACATGTCTTAAATCGCTAAAATTGGCAGCTTGCTCTTCTGCAACATAACTACAGCAGAATGTTGGCAAGCCTACAGTGATGCAAGAGGTGTTACTTACACCTGTTACTCTTCCAATAGTTGCTCTTTAGGGGATAAAGTGACATTGGATCTATAGCATAATGTGTTTTACTCCCAGTTCTGTTCCAACTTCTGGGTCAATCCTCCACGCCGCCCTCACGATCTTCTGCTCACATAACATTTTGTGGTTACTGCAAACATTTAACCTTCAGTGAACTGTTTGGGGCTCTACTCTAACAACTTGTGTGAAAAGGGTGTTTTCTTTGCTCTGTCCTGAATCTCCAGGAAGTCTAATTAATTGGTGTTAGAAAGGAAGGTTCTATGGACCATACAAAGCTCAGATTTTCTGCTGGTTGCCAGCCTTTTTCTCCAATGAGAAAACATCACCACAACACCACTTTGAATTGGTCCTTTATGAGTTCCTGCGCAGCCATGACAACCACCAAGACTTACGGATCTCGTTTTTGGCAATTCTTGAGTTGCACATCCTTTCTGCAACCCAACTGTTTGCTGGGGCCTTTGACCCATCCTGCAGCCATCTCATGAAAAGCATCCGAATGGATAGATTGTCCCAGCTGGATGAAAACATTTTCCTCTGCTTCTGCAGCCCTGCCAACGATTCTTTCTGCAGGGAAAGCAGCTGCAGGGTTAATGTTCCCATTTCCAGAGACACAGATCTGGATCAGATTTACTGTCCTGTCCAATCAAGCACAGTGGAAACCCCATTCAAGCCATTCAAGTCAGGAGAATCTGCGGGAAACGAGAAGAGCTCTTCGCGTCTAAAATGAGAGCAAGATTTGAAGATGGCCCACAAAGAAAGAAGGTGCCCTGTTGAGCCTGTGTGTGTGTGTTATTCCATTTTTCCCCAAAGTTGTAATGGCTTCAACAAGCTTGGCAAATGCTGTCGGATGGTTCCCCTCTACGGAGAATGGCACTGTGTTTGAAATTACTTGAAATTTCACGCACATTCCTTAGGTGGAACGAATGGAGATTTTTTTTTTTTTCAGAGGGAGGATGGAAAATCAGCACAAGGTCACTTGCTGATGAATTTTGAGGTCCACAAATGCTGGATGTGACCTGGTTCAAGGCAAGGGGCTGCCTTACAGATGTTTGGGACCGTGTCTCCCACATGTCCTTCTCAATTGCCCCAAGGAAATACATCAGAGACCACAACATTGCCTAGTTTTGGTTAAATTTGCAGGAAACTCAGTGGTGGGCTGCTACCGGTTCAGACCGGTTTGGGCCAACTGGTAGTTCTGGTGAGCAGTTTATTTATTTATTTATTTATTTATTTATTTATTTATTTATTTATTTATTTTATTGGTTCGATTTATATGCCGCCCTTCTCCGGAGACTCAGGGTGGCTTACAATGCGTTAAGCAATAGCCTTCGTACTTTTGTATATACCTGCTTAGTAAGGCTTTCGCCCTCCGCCCCAAGCGGTGTTCTTTTTTATACAAAGTCAGCTTATTGCCCCCACAATCCGGGTCCTCATTTTACCTACCTCGAAAGGATGGAAGGCTGAGTCAACCTTGAGCCTGGTGAGATTTGAACTCGCAGTAATTGCAGGCAACTGGCAGCTAAATACTACTTTAACAGTAGTTTAGTCCACTGCACGACTAAGGCTCTTGGCCCCTCCCACCTGCCCTTCCCCTCTCCTGTCCTATATTTCCGTGTTTTTCAGCTCAGCTGATTTGCGCGGCACAGCAAATTGCTGTGCCTCAGGTGTCTTACTCACCGGCGCTGCAGTAGAAGGTAAGTTTTAGAGCTTAAAATGGGCTGTTTTCGAATGCTGCGTGCACATTTGCAAAGCACGTGCTCACCGAACTGGTTGTTAATCCAGTTGCAGCCCACCACTGAGGAGACTCCAAGACTTTTTGGAGTCTCTGCATCTATGATTAGTTAAATCATGGTTCTCACCTGGAACACAATGAGCAGGAATCATACATGACCCCAGGGTGTCTGTAGAGTATGGTGCAAAAATCAAGGTAGTGGCCATGAAGGATTGATTGAAACTTGGCCTGGTTTCTATGTGATTTTTTTTTTTTTTACCACCCCAGAACTCCGCTGGAAGGAGCCATAAGGTAAAGGTTCCCCTCGCACATAGGTGCTAGTTGTTCCTGACTCTAGGGGGCGGTGCTCATCTCCGTTTCAAAGCCAAAGAGCCAGCGCTGTTCGAAGACATCTCCGTGGTCATGTGGCTGGCATGACTCAATGCCAAAGGTGCACAGAACGCTGTTCCCTTCCCAACAAAGGTGGTCCCTATTTATCTACTTGCATTTTTTACGTGCTGTCGAACTGCTAGGTTGGCAGAAGCTGGGACAAGGAACGGGAGCTCACCCCATTACGCGGCACTTGGGATTCGAACCACTGAACTGCCGACTTTTCGATCGACAAGCTCAGCGTCTTAGCCACTGAGCCACCGCATCCCTGGAAGGAGCCATATCGTATGCCAAATATTAAATAAGAGATATTCAACACAATACGAAAATCATGGAAATATGGATTTTTTTAAAAAAAGAGTCATACAAACCGAGAGCGTTAGCACATGACTTGATTTTGGCAGACCTTTGAAAAGGGATCAGAATTTTTTGATGAGCCAATGAAAAGAATTTGGGTCCCTAGCAAGTTTCAAGATGAATAAACAGAGGACAGACACGTTAACAAAAATGAAATATGAAAATTACAAGAGCAAATAGAAGGGAGGAATCAAGCAGGTTTTCAGATTGAGAAGAAAGTAAAACATTTGGGCATAAACTGTGACAAATATGAATTGTAGGTTATTTCAAAATAATAACTGTGTTAAGATGTGGAAGGAAGTTTAAAAAGACCTGTCAAAATGGGATAAATTACAATTGTCATTCTTTGGTAGAACTTCTGCGATTAAGTTGAATATTTTACCCAGAATGGGAGTTTTTTGTATGTGTTTCAGACAATACCTGTTTTGACAACTGATGTACCACTTAAACAATGGGAGAAGGATATACGGTAGCTACATTTCTATAGCAAGAGAGAGAGCGAGAGAGAGAAAATCACACATTAAATATAAGATATTACCATAACTGAAAATAAGAGGAGGATTGAACTTGTTGGTTGAGGTGTTGTTAGGAAATAGAAGAAGAAGAGATAACCAAACAGTGAATAGAGATGATACCAGAACTATTTTTGTTAGGAATACTTCCAGGGAATTACGAGAAAAAAATTACAATACTTAATTATACGTATCACAACAGCAGCGAGAACAATATATGCACAAAATTGGAAAAATAATAATATACCAGCAGAACAAAACTGGATAAGAAAAGTTTTAGAATGTGCAGAGATGGATAAACTCACAAAAGGAATACAAGATAAGGAGGAAACAGAATATTACATGGTATCAATGGTGAAATCCAATTTTTTTTACTACCGGTTCTGTGGGCGTGGCTTGGTGGGTGTGGCTTGGTGGGCGTGGCAGGGGAAGGATACTGCAAAATCTCCATTCCCACCCCACTCCTGGGAAAGGATGCTGCAAAATATCCATTCCCACCCCATTCTGTGGGGTGGTATTTGCCGGTTCTCCGAACTGCTCAAAATTTCCGCTACCGGTTCTCCAGAACCTGTCAGAACCTGCTGGATTTCACCCCTACATGGTACAGGATAAATGGTATGAATGGTTAGAGGAGAGGTATAAAGGGCAAGGAAAGATTAAATGAGGAAGAAACAGGAGTTTGAATATAGTAACAAATATGTAGAAAGGAAACAGACACAGAATGAATGATTGTAATTTAGTACATTGATATTTTCATATGTATAAATAAATATTAGAATCACATGTATAGATAGTAAATAGAAAAAAAAGGAGAAAAATGGATATATAAGAAATGAAAACTGATGTAGAAATATTGAAAAGAAGAAAATTGTTAAAATTTCATTTTTTGTTTTAAAAAAACTGTTCAATAAAAATTATTTAAAAAAAAGAAAAAGAAGATTATTAGATCTGGAAGGTCACAAGATTAAGAAAGCATGGATTTACGGTACGATAAACCTCAGCTAAGTGTAGATTTTAAAAATCATTATGTCAGGCAGGCTATTCTTAGAATATGGAATAAATATAAATTGAGATTCTGCCCGAAAACACTTTTGTGACATTCAACCCTACAAGCGTTTTATAGATGAGAAATGTTAAGTAGACATTAATGGTTAACTTATTGTGATGTATTCAAATCCTCTCAAGGAGATTGCGAAATGAAGTCAAGTGAAGATTTGACAACACAAGGATACACTTGGCAATGGCTTTCTAATGTAAAATGTATAGAAAAGTTTAAAGTGGATAAAAAAATATGATTTTGAGCAAAGTAAGTGAGTTTGAAAAGAACGATGCACTAACGCTGAATGTGTTATTGCAAAACCGTATAAACATTTTGCTGAGAAATGAACAGAAGGACAAATGAAAAATGTATGATCAAATGGATTAAAAAAACTAGCTATAATATACAGATGGACCAAGGGGAAAATATGTGGGTTGGAAGAATTGAAATTCGCCTTATTTTCCAGGCTTAAAGAGAATTTTTATAAAATGATGTATCATTGGTAATTGTCATCAGAGAAATTGTCTAGAATGTGGTTTTTTTGAATCGTGCCAAAAACACAAAGGGCCATTTTTATCATGCCGAGTGGACATGTAAAATAATTTTTAATACAAATACATACATTAATTCAGAAGATTTGGAAGGTTAAAATACAATTGAGATTTTTCGTTTGGGATTAAGGAACAAGCACATAGAAAACCATCATGGAAAATTGTTTTTAAGTATGCCGACTGTTATTATATATTCGAAAGTGGAAAGGTTTGACAATATCCACAACGGAAGAATGTCGGTGAAGATGATGGAACTTCATCCTGATGGATAAATTAAATTATTTGATTAGAGGAAAAAAACAACAGCCGCATTTATGGCTGACTGAAAACCTCTTACCGTATAGACTTTTTTGCAGAAAATGGGCAAAATGCACTTATCATTTGTGGGTTTTGATTAGAAAAATAACTGGATAATAGAAAAGAATGAGCTTTTTGCGGTAATCATTGAGTAACAGAAAACTTGGTAATTATATTTGCTGCAAAAGAAATTGGAAACTTTCCTTTCTTTCTTTCTTTCTTTCTTTCTTTCTTTCTTTCTTTCTTTCTTTCTTTCTTTCTTTCTTTCTCTCTCTTTCTTTCTCTTTCTTCTTTCTTTCTTTCTTTCTTTCTTTCTTTCTTTCTTTCTTTCTTTCTTTCTTTCTTTCTTTCTTTCTTTCTTTCTCTTTTCTGCTTTTACTTTATTAATTTGTGTTAGCTTTTCAGCTCTTTGTAAAACTTTCAGTAAAAAATTATATATGGAAACACCCCTGCCCCCAGACGTGTGGACTTCAACACCCAGAATTCCCCAGTCGGTGTGCTAGCTAGGCAATTCTGGGAACTGAAGTTCACATCTCTTAAAATCATGAAGTTAGAGAAACACTGTTTCTTCTCTTTCTTCTGCATGGTGCCCAAATTATGGGGTGCTTTCCCTAGGGAGATCCATTTTGTCCCGATATTCCGTATTTTTTTTTTTTTAAAAAATAGCAACATTGCATCTTTTTTGGCTAAGATTTATTTAATTGCCTTTCATCGCTTCATTTTAAACCTCATGTTTTATATTTCTGCTTCAAATTCAAATTCTGCTTCTGGGGGGAGGGGAATCTGCAAACAACATCAATACCTATCGATACACATTTATTGTATAAATCTTAATTGGCTGGAGGGAATTAATTGGAATTAATTAATTAATTAATTGGAGGGAAGATCAAAAAATTGGTGTTATGCAAAAATGAGGAAAATTTGGTGAAACAGATTAGAGATCAAAGTCAGATGCATATTAAAAGATTGTAAATAGATTTATTGGAAATAGATTCAGAAACGGAATTGGTTAAGGATTGTATGATAAAATGGGCACAAAACTTTCAGGAACCAGTGATGATGGAAACGTGGGAAAAGATTTGGGTCAGAAATGTTAAATTTACATTTAAAATTTGAGACAGAATTTTTATAAAATGGTTCATAGATGGCACTTAGATCTTAAAAAATTATCATGCATGAACTCGAATTTGCAAGCTAAATGTTGGAGATGTGAATGTGATGATGCAACCTATTATCATATATGGTGGACCTGTAAGAAAATCAAGGCATTTTGGATAAAAATTTGGTGGGTGATGCAGAATATTTTGAAAAGAAGGTTGAAATTTACTCCTCAATTGTTCCTATTGGATATAACTATGGACTGTACAGTATCAGAGACTAAATTGATTTTGAATTTAATATCAGCAGCTAGGCTGTTGGTAGCACAATATTGGAAGGAGGACTCTTTGCCTACTATTGAAGAGTGGATACTGAAAGTAACGAACTTAGCAGAAATGGCGAAAATCTCAGCGTACTCGAAGGACTCTACACAAGAAAGATACGTATCGGAATGGAGAAGATGGATTGATTATATTCAAAATAAGTATCAGACAAGAAAATAACAAATAGCTTATGAATGAACGTTAAGTATTAGAAGTACTTTGTTATCTATAGTGGAGTTAAGGTTTCAGGGGGAGATTTAGTACTCTGAGGATAGATAGGTTAATTTAGTTTATGATGGTTAATTGAAATACCTTGTATTTTGCTCCGGGAAGTCTGGGGGGGAGGGGAGGGAAAGGGGGGAATATTGGGGGGGGGGAATCCTTTTTTTTCTGTAAAACTTTTCAATAAAAAAAAATAATACTAAAAAAAGATTTCTGCAGCTGATCCAGAAGCGAGAAGAGATTTGGGGGAACCCGTCTTGCTCTCTTTCGGTCCCTTCCTTCTGGAGGCGAGGTAGGAATCCTATTAGCAGTTCGGCGGGCAGTGAATATGGGGAGGGGGCATTGTTTCTGATGGAATGGAGTCTGCCCCTCTGCCCCTTTCAAGACTATTTTCTTTGAGTGACTTCCTAATAGAGGCAGCATCAGGAGGCAGAGGAGAAAAAAAACTTTGGTACGGGCGTTATCGCAGTGGGAGCAGAGTCCTGGTGGATTAAATTCTCTCCAGTCCCTAGAAGCTGATGGAAGGTAGTTGAATAAATCAACCCATTGGCTTTGCTAAACAAGTTCCAGACTGCAAATAGCCTTATTCTTGTTCAAAGGGGAAATTCTTCCTGACTTGTAGGTCTCTTTAGCGTGTCTTCTGCAAGGGCTGGGGATCAAATTGATGGCAAATCATGGACCAGTCCCGCCTGCCATATTTAATTTGGGGCTCTGCACTTCGGTTTATTCACTAGGTTGGAGTGAATCCAAAGAAGGGGAGCCGAAGGGATGCAGCAGATTTAATCTTATGGTAGTTGCTGGTTTGTAAGCAAGAGCCAGTTTGGGGTAGTGGGGGAGGCAGCAGGGTAGAAACTGGGAGATGGTGAGTTCTAGGGTCGTCTTCAGCATGAAAGCCAGATGGATGATTTGGGGCTAATCACCGGGAGATGGTGAGTTGTAGTTCCCGCTTAGGTATGAAAGCCAGATGGATGATTTTGGACTATCACCAGGAGATGGTGAGTTCTAGTCTCACCTTAGGCATAAAAGCGAGATGGATGACTTTGGACTATCACCAGGAGATGGTGAGTTCTAGTCCCATTTTAGGCATGAAAGCCAATTGGGTGACTTTGAGCTAATCACCAGGAGATAGTGAATTCTAGTCTCGCTTTAGGCATGAAAGCCAGCTGGGTGCCAATCACCAGGTGACAAGGAGTTCTAGTCCCTCCTTGGGCCTGAAGCCAGCTGGGTGACCTCGGGCCAGTCTTTTTCTCCCAGCCCTAAGAAGGAGGCAATGGCAAAACATTTTCAAAACCATGCCACGAGAACTTCAGCGCCTTCTCCAGGCAGAAGTCCACACCGACTTGAAGGCACCAAAAAGAAAAAAAATTGCAATTACGACGGACAATTTTTAACACTACATTCCAGCAACAGCTGAATTTAACAGTCCAAAACACCCACAGGTTCTCAAGATACGCTCCTATGGACGACTCTGAAATGCCTTTGAATTTCTCTGCTCCTCTTTGGGAAAATGCCAAGGAAACAGGCCGAAAAATCTCCAGAAAGGAAAGTCCACATTCCCGAGATTCAGTGCCAGAGACTTGGAGACAAAAGGATTATTCAAACTAAGGATGGCGAGAATGAGACCTGTTTTCACATTCAGGTAATGTTTCTGTGGAGGTCCTTGGCAAACATTTTAGGTCAGAAATAATTGGCAGCCTGTCACCAAATGCTATAAAACTTCCATTACTGGGTTAGAAGAAAATTATCCAGTTAAACGACATCTTTTTTTTTTTTAATAAAATAATAATAAAAAGAACGCTTCCCAGTTGCCATGTATTAATAACACTATTAAACATGCATTGCTTAGCACACTTTCTTTTTTTTAAAAAAACATGCAGTTAATTGGATGACAATGTAACCCCAAGAAGTGGCTGTTTAGCAAACTAATGCCTATTTAATTAGCAGCCCGCTTCTCAATAATAATTTTTAAAAATGCCAATCTTGGGGTTTGTTTGGTTTTTTTTTTTCTTTCCCCGCTTCGCTCTTTGTTCACCGAATTGAGTTCACAATAGGAGATTGCAAAAACTCCCTGGCTTGGCATCCGTTTAAGCTTCTGGACAGCTGAGGAGCAAATACTAAATTGCCTGAATAATAGCTGGCACGCCCCTTGCTTTTTGGCTTAAATTCCGCCAAGATGTCTTCTTCCCATCACGGAAGCTTTCTCTGGCTTTGCCATCTGGGTGGGTTCCAGCCGGAGACACAGGGAGGTGGCTCAAAAAAATAATAATAATCCAAAATGGCGCCCACAAAACCGCCATCAAAGCTCTTCCCCCTTTTTTTAATGGCTGTTTTTTTTTTTTAATTTTATTTTTTAAATACAAATAATACAAACATAGTACATATACATCTAAATATAAAAAAAGAAAGAAAGAAAGAAAGAAACCCCCAAATATTACAGTTCACCCCCAACCCCAGGGACAATTTCCCCCCCTTATATTTCTTCGTCTATAACCATGATGGCGAACTTATGGGACACGAAGGCTTTCCATCCATCATCTATCTATCTATCTATCTATCTATCTATCTATCTATCTATCTATCATATTCCCCACTTTTGCTCTCCTCACTTTTTATCCTCTGAAATGATTCCCTTTTCCAATGTTGTGTCAAATGAATTCTTGCTGCCATCATCAAAACATCTCAATAAAATTCTGATCCTCTTCATTTATACTCTCTGGAATAATTCCTTAAAAAAGACGGATGCTTTTTATATCTCTTCTGCTACTAGAGGACTGATGTCTAATCTGGTGTAGCGTTTGAGCTTCTCTAATTGTAGGATGCTGGTTTTCTGTTGCAACAGATGTCAATAGAATGCAAGGAGAACTACTGCTGGAACAAGCCAAGCCTGTCTTAAGCCAGCATTTGATTTCTCACAGGGGCCAAACAAAGGTTGCTGGGAGGCTGATAATCACAAGCATGGAACATGCTCATCTCTGGCTCCAGTTTCTCTGTAGTTGGTACATGGCCCCATGTTTTTCCTAACTTGGATGTAATATGAGGTCTTCAGCACTAGGAGTCCTTGCCAGACATGTCCTCCAGGAATGTATCTAATCCAGTTCAAAAGTCACTTTTGTTGATAGCCATCACCTATAATTCCACAACTAAATTACATTGGTGAAAATGCACTTTTTTTTGACTATTCTCAGTGGCCTTCAGGTTTTGTTAGATGATTCCTGGTTGGAGAATTAAGACAAGGAAGGAAAGGAGGGAGGGAGGAGGGAAGGAAGGGAGGAAGGAGGTGGGATAGAGTGAAGGAAGGAAGGAAGGAGATGGAGAAGGAGATGGAATAGAGGGAAGGAAGGGGAAGAGGAGGAGGAATAGAGGGAAAGAAAGAAGGAAGGAAGGGAAGGAAGGAGGAGGAGGAGGAGAAGGAGGTGGAATAGAAGGAAGGAGGGAAGGAGGGAAGGAAGAAGAAGGAGGTGGAATAGAGGGAAGGAAGGAAGGGGAAGAGGAGGAGGAATAGAGGGAAGGAAAGAAGGAAGGAAGAAGAAGGAGGAGAAGGAGGTGGAATAGAGGGAAGGAGGGAAGGAAGGAAGGAGAAGGAGGTGGAATAGAGGGAGGAAGGAAGGAGAAGGAGGTGGAATAGAGGGAGGAAGGAAGGAAGAGGTGGAATAGAGGGAAGGAAGGAAGGGGGAGGCGGAATAGAGGGAAGGAATGAAGGAGAAGGAGGTGGAATAGACAGAAGGAAGGAAGGGGAAGAGGGGGAGGAATAGAGGGAAGGAAGAGAGGGGAAGAGGAGGAGGAATAGAGGGAAGGAAGAAAGGGGAAGAGGAGGAGGAATAGAGGGAAGGAAGGGAGGGGAAGGAGGTGGAATAGAGGGAAGTAAGAGAAGAGGAGGTGGAATAGAGGGAAGGAGGGAAGGAAGGAGAAGAGGAGGAGGAATAGAGGGAAGGAAGGAAGGAGAAGGGGGTGGAATAGAGGGAAGGAATGAAGGGGAAGAGGAGGAGGAATAGAGGGAAGGAGGGAAGGAAGGAAGGGGAAGGAGGCAGAATAGAGGGAAGGAAGGAAGGGGAAGAGGGGGAGGAATAGAGGGAAGGAGGGAAGGAAGGAAGGGGAAGGAGGCAGAATAGAGGGAAGGAAGGAAGGGGAAGAGGGGGAGGAATAGAGGGAAGGAAGGGACGGGAAGAGGAGGAAGAATAGAGGGAAGGAAGAGGAAGAAGGAAAGAAGGAAGGAAGGAAAAACTCTTCCCTATTTTCTCCAAACAAAACATGATTTTATCCCTCTTGATCCTTCTTGCGTATCTTTTTGTTTTTCTAAGCTAAGGACTGCCAGACATTCTGGCCTTTTTCTCAAAATAAAGAAAAGCGTTGGGACTCCCTGATAATTTTGGTTGCTGTCTTCTGCACTGTCTCCAGCCCTACTATTAGGCTATGTGCGCAGACGTATAATCACAGTAGAGTTCTCGAGGTCTATTCTACTCCGTGTGTAGGCCCAGATTCCTGTCCCACACCAACATTCCTCTTTTGTGCACCAACAAGAATGTACGCTAAAGTTAGGATTAGGTTTATAATCTTTTACATCTTAAATTCCAGGAAGAATAAGGCAGGCTGGGGTATTATTAATAAAAGTTGGTGAACACAAAACCAAGTACCATCACACACACACACACACACACACACACACAGAGTGTACAAGTTTATATTAATTACTGAAACAGTTTGAAACGAGTCACTTGCTAAGAGTTGGTATATATCAGGGGTCAGCAACCTGCGGCTCTGGAACCTTATGTGGCTCTTTCACCCTTCTGCTGTGGCTCCCTGTCACTCAAAATATGCGTCACAACCGCCAATGTGCGACACCCACCGGTATGTGATTTATTGAGCTTTTCAACCCCTGGTAGACCAACCATGGATAAATCCAAGAAAAGAAAAGTTTCAGAAGAAAACAGAATGTTTAATTCAACGACATATGCTAGTTTTCTGGTCGCTCAAGAAGTAGTCAGGCACAGGAAGGGTTTTGTGACTCCTGGTGTTTTCTTTTCTGTGGGAAATGGGTCCAAATGGCTCTTTGAGTGTTTAAGGTTGCAGACCCCTGGTATATACTGACACACGCCCTGTCTGAATTGAAATGCCAGGTTCCCAGGTTGCCTCACGCCATGTTCTATCAGGACCATCAGACTACCTGCACCAACTTTTCCTCATAGATGACTGAGGAATTCTGGGAGTTGAAGTCCACAAGTCTTAACATTGCCATATTTGGAGACCCACCCCCACCCCTCTCTAGGAGATGGGACTGAAAATCTGAAAAGTTCAGACTAGAGATCCTCTAGGTGATCATTTTCTGACTGATAGGTGTGAAGCAGTGGTGGGATTCAAATAATTTAACAACCGGTTCTCTGTCCTAATGACCAGCTGGGTAGGTGTGGCTTGGTAGTCATGTGACAATGCAGGCATGGCCAACTCAATGTTACATCGATGGGCGCTTTGCCTTAGCTGTTACAATGTAATAAGGCTTAACCAGGGAGGCAGTTTCTGTAAGCTGGGCAATAAAGATTAGGCTAGAAACAACACCAGAATGTTTCCTTCCTGCTTTCCTTACAGGATTAGCCCTGTAAAGTAGAAAAAAACAAAATAAGATTTCTTCCAACAATTGGTTCTCCGAACTGCTTAGAAAGTTAACAACCGGTTCTCCCGAATAGGTGCGAACTGGCTGAATCCCACCACTGGGTGTGAAGCAGTGGTGAGTTGCTACTGGTTCACCCCGGTTCGGGCAAACCGGTAGCAGTGGAGGCGAGAGGCTCCATCCACCCGCCCAGATGTCATCAAATATGATCTGCGCATGTGCATAAGCGAATGAAGCAAATGACGTGTGAGCGAACCAGTAGCAAAGGTAAGTGGAACCCATCCCTGGTGTGAAGTTGGCAATCTTCTGTGGAAAAATAGTCTAAAGAGTTTGGTGGAGGACAGAAGATAAGAAGGTGGAAGGAATTAGAAAAAAAAAAAACCAGATAGCTGGAGACAAACACTCAGCCATATCGACCACAAGGTGGGGCAGGGAACTGATTTGGACTATTTGAGGAGAAGGAAGGGATGCCACTTAGGGATTGAGCCAATGTGATTTCTCACCTAGGGTATAAAGTGGTATAGTCCATGCAATCTTGGCAGGAAACTGCCTCCTCCTCCTCCTCCTCTTCCTCCTTCTGCACTGTCAAAGGCTGCCTTTCTCTTCCACACCTTCAGACCAGGGGTGAAATGCTCCTGGTTTGGACTGGTTCAGTAGCGATGACGGGCGGTGGTTCGGAGAACTGTTAGCGATGGCAGCTCGAGGCTCCGCCTACCCGCCTGGTTGTCATTATTTCCTGGTTTTAACCAGGAAGTAACCTTTTTTTTTTACCCTCTGTGCATGTGCAGAAGGGTTTGGACATGTGCAGAAGTCGGCACGCGGGGGTGGGGGGGTTGTGTGCACTTCCGAACCGGTTGGGAAGGTAAGTAGATTTCACCCCTGCTTCAGACTGCTAAGAAAGACAATTGATGGCTGTTCCCACAACCCTGTGAACATAAATAGAAGATCAACGGTGACATCTCAGCGGTGTTCCAGATCTATAACTCTCGCCAAACCCAGAAGCTTGAACCCACGGCCAAAGGTATCCCCCACTTTCCAGGCCAGGGTTTTAGGGATCTCCAAAACAGATCCTTACCTGGTCACGTTTAAAGAGACAGGAGGGGGAAATGATGAAAGACAGACTAGAGCAAACTCTCCTGAAGGTTAAATCAACTGCTAGTGAAATGGATTTTAGTTTTTGACCTCTTTGGGGCAGAAGAATGTGGGCCCCCCAGAAGTGTCTTGTCTTCTTTCTTTGCCCTGAGGAAATCTGGGGAGGGGGTGGGAGCAAAGCCCCCTCCTAAAGTGCCACCATCACCTGAGAAGGCTTCCAACAACTGTCCTCTGGCGTTGATGGATTTGACACCTGTTCCTTGTTAGTTCTGGGGTGGGGTGAAAAATTGGGAGCCGGAGCTTCCTGCATCTCCCCCCTCCCCCTGAAAAAATAAAATTAAAAACTAAAAAACCATCAGCTCTGATCTCTTCTTTTGGCTTTAGCACGAAAGAGAAGCCTGGGAACACAAAGACACACATTCCCTAGGGTTGTGACAGTCATGCCAGGCCCTCTGCAGCTGTGGCTTCCTTCCCTCCCTCCCTCTTCTCCTCTCCAGCTCTGTGTCTCTTTGTTCTCAGAGCTGAGCTGAACTCGCCAGACTGAGCCAGCTGCGAAGAATTTAGATTTACACGATCCAGGGATTTGAGGCTCCTCTTTCCACCCTTCCCTGCTGCCCTCGTTCCGGACCATTCTGCCATTTTCCTGCCTCGCGTGTTTTCCTATTGGTCCATTGCTTTGTGCGTTGCAACCTTTGCCATGGGAAGGAATTCGACGCGCGGGGAATGATCTGTTCATCAGCCGAGTCACCTTTGCGGCAACTCTGGGGCTGAAAGAGGGCAGCCGAAGAGGGGGATGGAAACAGGGAGAACAGAAATAGATGGGCAGCAGCACAGGTGAAACCGAGATGGCTGGTCTGAGGGGATGTTTCAGCTTTTAGAACAATAATGGTCTGTGGAAAAGGCCTTGCGAGACAGGAGGAAGAGATGGTGGCTAGGACATGGTGAGATAAGAGACTACATAGCCCTCAGATGCATAATGGGTTTTAGGATCAATATATAAGATCCTAGAACTATAATGGTATGAGGGAAAAGCCTTGGGAGACAGAGGGAAGAGATGATAGCTCTTCCCTCTGGTCAGATAAGAGACTGAATAGCCTTCAGCTGCATAATGGGTTCTAGGATCGATGGACTTAATCCTAGAACTATAATGATATATGAAAAAGGACAGGGGGAAGAGATGGTGGCTAGAGAATGGTCAGATAAAAGACCACATAGTCCTCAGCCATATAATGGGTTCTAGGATCAATAGATTGGATGGTATGTGGGAAAGGCATTGGGAGACAGAGGGAAGAGATGGTGGCTATGGAGTGGTCAGATAAGAGACTGAATAGCCCTCAGTTGCTTAATGGTTAAGACAGAAGACTCAAAAGCAACTTTCCCTAGTTGTTCAGGGTATAAAGGAGGTGGGAGAATTGAATCTTCAGGCTTCCAAGATCTGTAGCTTCACAATAAAGCAGAATTCACTCACATGGTCATGGTAAGACTGGTAATAACATAGCTTGGATATTAAAGCTTTCTAGTTGAACATTTTTCCTTCCCCTAAATGCAATTCCAAAAAGAGCCCAAATGCTCCAGTAGGCATCTGGAAGGCTTACCTTCTGTTGCTCAAGAGACCTACTGAGAAGTGTCCTCTGTAGCGAGAACTTTGTTCTCCATCGATCCTTCCTGAATCAGCTTGGATTAGTTCACCACATATTCAACTGTGTTGACTTTAGACCATGTTGTCTCTTAGGCCTTCCTTCAAAAAACCCCCCCAAAACATAAGAAAACCCCCTAATTTGCCCAATTTGTGGAATTTCACTTAGGCCACCACCATTTTAAGGGGATCCTCTGGGAATTTTTTTCCAGCAGATCTCAGAAGCCATAAGATAAAGGTAAAGGTTTCCTTCGGACATATGTGCTAGTCGTTCCTGACTCTAGGGGGTGGTGCTCATCTCCATTTCAAAGCCGAAGAGCCAGTGCTGTCTGAAGATGTCTCCGTGGTCACGTGGCCGACATGACTCAATGCCAAAGGTGCACGGAACACTGTTACCTTCCCAGCAAAGGTGGTCCCTATTTTTCTACTTGCATTTTTAGGTGCTTTCAAACTGCTAGGTTGGCAGAAGCTGGGACAAATAATAGGAGCTCCCTCCGTTAAGCGGCACTAGGGATTCGAACTGCTGAACTGCCGACCTTTCGATCGACAAGCTCAGCATCTGAGTCACTGAGCCACCGTTTCCCTTTCAGGAGTCGTAGGAGGATCCAATTAATTAGAGGGGTTTCCCAATTTGCAATGGCTTTCAGGAGCGAATGGGTTGAAATAGCTGGGAAATATGTTTTTAAATGCTTTTCCTCCTAGACAGTGACTCAGGCCACTGGTGAATGGAGACATTTTTTTCACAGAAGTGAACGGCATTTTAATAAGATGAATGGTCTCTCAGTGATTGTTTGCATTGGGGCTGAGCCAAAAAAATCCTCTATTTTCCCCTCTCCACCTGCGCTTGTTCAATCTGATGAAAGAAAATTTGCTTTTGGAAAGTTCTTTCGATTGAAAGGCAATTATTCCGGGTGAAGGCAGGTGGGTGTCCTTGCACTCACCGAATGATGGACTTGGCCAAGGGGTACACACACACACACACAGAGAGAGGTCAATTTTGCATCATTTTGCAACTGAATCTATATCTCTCTGGCTGTTGTGGTCCGCCAGCAGCCTGTGGAGCTGGCAGCAGAGTCAGACAGTGAGGAGGCTGGGGAGGAACATGGGCCAGTCCTGGAGGCTGGGGAAGGCCCGGATGAGGGCTCTGCGTCGGAGGCAGAGATGGGGCCAGGGCCATCTGGGAGCGATGCACGGACTCCGGAACCTCCAGAGGCAGATAGCAGAGAGGCAGAGGAACAGGAGGAGCCTGTTCCTAATGCACGTATGAGAAGAGCTGCCAGAAGGTAAGAGCAGCTAAAGCAAAAAGGACAACTCAGGAGTAAGGCCAGGAGATGATTGGCCCCTCCCAGAAGGCTTAAAAGAGCAGCAACGACTCTTGGGATCTTTGTAGGAAAGCAACGTTGCTACATTTGTTTCTTGTCGGCATCTCTTGCTCCTGAACTTTTGCCAAGAAAAGCCTTTGGCAGGGGGCCAAAGAAGACAAAGGTTGGTGATAAGGCCGAAGGACTGTTTACAAAGAATTTGTTTTGGAATTAATTTGGACTAAGCTGAGAATGAAGTAATTCTCAGCTCTTCTAATAAAATACGTTTAAGACTGATTGTGTCTTCATTACCACTGCCGCTAGAATTGCATATGCACAACTTTGGAAAGGGAAGGATGTACCATCAGATCAGATGATTATCAACAAAATTTTGTGGTGTGCAGAATGTGATAGATTAACATAAGTACTTAAAGATAGACAAGAATCAATTTTCAATCCAAGCTGGGATAAATGGTACCAATGGATAGAAGTAAAAATGTCATGAGGTAGATGTTAGGGAAGCATGTAGCATAGAAATGTAAATAGCAAGCTAAATATAAATAAGGAAATATTAGATATAAAATTAACAAATGCAAGATGCAGTATGATAAACCAAACTGAAGTAATGATATGTTTTAAATTTTAAATTTTGTATCTATATGTTTTATCTTATGGCTGTTCACCGCCCTGAGTCCTTCGGGAGTAGGGCGGTATACAAATTTAATAAAATGAAAATGAAATGAAAAATATGTAATGTTATTTAGGAACTGTATATATATGGGGGTTGAATCAACCTCAGTCGTATGTATGTGATTGTGTTTCGTTATAGTCTTTATTTTGTTTTATGTTTCTAATTTATAATAAAAATTAAAAAAAAAAAGACTGATTGTGTCTGTCTTGGGCCTAGGTGACAACACTTGCTGTCCTGGTTTCCTTTAAGATCGCAGTGGGAGAGTTGGCTAATTTAAATCGTAACGAGAACTATCCCGAAGAAATGCTTAGAAGGCAAAAAGTCCATCTTCTGCCACTTCCAACCATGAAGCTTGGAAACCCCCTAAACCTTCCCACAGAGAAATTCTCAACCCCACAAAGATTTTCCTAAACCTAGACTGAATTTAATCTGGAAAAAACAAAACAAAACACCAAAGGAATTGCAGATGTGGTCCCTTCTTAAACATATCTGGAGAAACACAGACCAGGGAAGATCGCTGAAGAGTAACACGACTCAAATAAACGATGCCCAAGCCGAGAACCATTTAGAAGTGAAGGGTGAACTTGGGCGTGCATCCCCATGTATGTGAGCAATGGGTGAGCGTGTGAAGCTGTATGTGCACACGTGTGTGCAACTCACGTGGGACCATACCCTCCCCTCCCCCGGCCGGTCCAGAAAGCTGGAAATGTTGGGGAACTTTGCTGTATACAGTAGTGGCCAGAATTGTGGAAACCTTTTGGGAAAAGTGTATTAGCTAAAACTAGCTCATAACACCACTTTTTTTTTTTTTTTTGAGTAGTACCATAAAATTATATATCGATGGAAAGGTAATTTAATCAAGAATGTCATGCAACAATTTTTAGGAAGGATTTGCTATTAGAATAGCAGTTACAGTATAAAGAAGAAAAGTGAAACAAGTAGAAAAAAACCGAGATATGCAAAAATGATCCCCATAGAAAAAACGAGGTATACAAAAATGATCCCCATGTCAGTTAATCCTTAGTTGGGTAACCTTTAGCATGAATGACGGCCTTACAACGTCTTCCCCATAGAGTGAACCAAGTCTTTGAGTTCTGCAGCTGTTCTAATGTTAAACCAAGATTGAAGGATGGCTTGTTAACTGGGTTTTATTGCTGGGTCGCTCGGACTAACCAGTTTCTTTAGTCGGCTCCATAGATTTTGAATTGGATTAAGGTCTGGGCTATTCCCAGGCCAGTGGAATAGGATTATCCTGATGCTCCAAAAAAAAAAAAAAGTGATGTTATTAGCCATCAAACCTCAAAAACACACTTTTCCCAAAAGGTTTCCACAATTTTGGCTACTACTATAGGATGCTTCGCCTTCATACGAGGACTGATTGCAAGTCAACTTTTTTTTAAAGTGTTGTTTTAATTGCACAAGGTTGCTAAGTGAATGGTTATAAGCCAAGGACTTCCTACACAGGCCCGGTTTGGTTTATTGCAAGCTACTGACAAAAGAGAAGTGATTGCAAAACCATTCCTTTCTCGATTTGTATTCCTTGGTTCGTATACCATCCAGCATGGATTCCCTTCATCCGATGTACAAAATCTGACGACAAGCAACTTCTAAATTCGCTTCCAAATCAAAAAAAAAAAAAAAAAAGAAGAGAGAAGGCCGTTAACAGCTTCCTTGTTTTAAAATTCTTTTATTTATAAAAAAGTACACTTCTTTCAACGGTCGAACGACTAGTCTTCTCTCTCTCTCTCTCTTTCTTTTTAAAATTTTTTTCATTTTGTACAAGTAAAAGACGATGAAGCGGAATGCTGCTCCCCACGAAAATTCCCTCCGTTTTCCCCGAAACAAAACAAAACAAAACAAAACAAAAATTAAACAAAGGAACCGAAGAAATTATTACAAAGAATGGTGGGGGGGAATTAAAAATAAAACCGAAAAATGAAAGCAAAAGTTCAGTTTATTACACTATCTATAATATTCGTCGTCTTCTCCACATATTTTTTTTATTTTTTTATTTTTACCAAAAAAAAAAAAAAAAAGCACTTACAACACAGAAAACACAACATCCCTCCCAACGGACATTTTTATTTCTCTTATGCCACAAGGTTGATTATAGCAGGAATGTGGTGAATGGGAACAGGGAGGTTAAAATGAGAAGAGCCTTGTTTCTCAACTTGGGCAGCCTTGAAGAGGTGTGGACTTCAAGTCCCAGAATTCTCTAGCAAGGCCTGGAGAATTCTGGGAGTTGAAGTCCAACACCTCTTAAAATTACCTCAGTTGAGAAACAACACTATAGAGAGACTCATTTGAATGAAGGGAATACATTGGAATGTAGAAAAGAAATCAAAATAACAATGCAGTTTATTTCTCTGTTGGCATATATTGGTACTGCCTGAATATCTCATCGTAGAAAAGCCCTATATACACATTTCCTTGCAAGGGGAGGCCATACAGCTAGTCCTCAACTTAACGACCATATAGCTAGCCCTCAACTTATAATTGTGACCAGAATTTCCATTGCTAAGCAAGGCACTTGTTAAATGAGTCACTGCGATGGTTTAAGTGATTAACATGGTCGTTAAGCGATCGGGCTCCCCCCCCCGCCATTGACTTTGCTTGTCAGAAGGTCGCAAAAGGAGATTGTGTGACCCCCTCTGGGACAATGAAACCGTTGTAAATACGAGTCAGTTTGACAAGCCTCTCCGTTTTGATCACAGGACCATGGGGATTGCTGTCACTTTTTAAAGTCTCGTCGTAACTTTGAACGAATGGTTCTTAAATTGAGGATTACCTGTATGGAGGCTTTGCTTGCCATTGTGGCCTTGCATTTTTGGTTCATTAATCCGGAACGAGGATCAAACCGTAGTCTATTCTTCCTGTGCATAAAAACCAACCCCCAATATATATTCGGATTAATTAGCAGGCCAAATCTCAATTTTTATGGTGAGTTTCATTTTCTCCTAAGGAGAGTTCTAGCTAACTTCTCATGTTGTTGTTGTTTTTTTAAAAAAATAAACTGCTAGAATAAAACAAAGAAACAATTCTGAAAAAAACGACAGGAAAGGCAACTGATCTCATCATGAAATACAATAACGGAAATCAAATGGCTGGGATGGGTGAAGCCCAGATATACATTCTTCCTTCAAACATCTGCCTGCAATACAGAGCTTGAGAACCATTGGAAACCTCAGCAATGTTGAGTCCGGATTATAATCCAGAAAGAAATCGGACGTTGCATTTTAATCCATTCCAAGGTTGGGATTGCACTGTCCGCCTTCCTCAACGAGAACAGCATCTCTCCGTGTTCAATAAATGTAGATTATTGATCTGGAGATGACGAAGAGCCTTTGTCCTTAAATAGAACCTCCATATCAAGACGTTGTATACCCTGGCTGGGACCTGAACTTTCTCCCACTGATGACAATCCAGAGGGAAGATGGCGGCCTTCAGTGAACCAATGTGTAGTCTGGGGGCATTGTCCATCAATGGAAGCAACGTGCGACATCTGACAGGATGAACCAACCAGTTGCCATTTTCTTACACTCTCACCCAGTGGCACAATTTTTTTTTTCATGAAAACTTTGACACCTGCTCTCTTACAGCTACAGACCGAGAATGGTCTAAAAACAAAACAGCAAAGATGACATTTGGTCATCTTCTTGATAGACGTATTTCTTGTCTCACCTCGTCAGATTTGGCAGCTATTTTTCAAAAGCACGCCCCGAGTTTTCACCCATTTAAGAGTCTGGGTCATGTACAAGGAAGGATTAAGGCTGAAATGATCATGTATCCTTGACCCCAGAAAAATAGGGTCACTTTTGATATCTAAAAATATCTGCATGGAGGGTCCTCAGGATTAGGTACAGCTCCCCAAGGCAGACAAGGAAGTCCAAGGTCAAGATAACCTAAAAATTCAAGAGCTCCGTAGGTATCTAGGGAGACTGATCGGCAAGGACATTTGATCCATCTTGTTAGCAGGAAGGGAAGGAAGCCCATCAGAACAAGGATAATTCCTATTTATTTATTTATTCATCACATTTTTACCCTGACCGTCTCACCTAAGTTACCCTTCTGAGGGGCTAAGAGATGAGAGAGAGGCTGATGGAAAGAGGACTGCTGGTTCAAAGAGAAGGGAATTCATCTAGATCATTCCTCAGAAGGTCCAAACGTACTTGTGGTGGCATCTCCAGCTAGACTGGAAGGAGGTGTTAAGAGGGGGCTGAGTTTGGAGTCTTTGCAGTGATTAGATTAGAAGACATCTAAAGACCCTTCCAGCCGTAGGATCCTATGATTCTATTCTCCCAAACACTTGAGGGCCGGACAAGAACTAACTGGTAGAAGATCATTAAAGAGAGAAGCAACCTAGAACTAAGGAGAAAGTTCCTGACTGTGAGAACAATTCATCTGTGGAACAACTTGCCTCCAGAAGTTGTGTGTGTTCCAACATTGGAGGTTTTTAAAGAAGAGCCTGGGCAACCATTTGTCTGAAATGTCACAGTTTTTCCTGCTTGAGCAGAGGGTTGGACTAGAAGATCTCCAAGGCCCCTTCCAACTCTGTTATTCCCGTAACATATGTGACTAACAATAAAGCTACTGTTTGAGACTATTCATGGGTAGCTCTGGCTGCTTGAGTTCTATAGTTTTTCAGGGAGGAAAAGGCAGGATTGTAAAGGCAAACTTACAGCTGAAACAGAATTGCTACCTTAATGGGGCTACCTTAGAGCCCATCCACCTGTGTCATCTTCCAAAACTTTGGACTATAACTCCCGGGTGCCAAAAATAGCTAGCCATCTGAGGCTACAGGAACTGTGAACTATCTCCCTGCAGTTGGTTTTCCAATCAACTCATCCTTCAAGCTTTGAAAACATGGGTCCTAGTCCCACCGATCAAAAGCTTAAAAAAAATGTACCTTAAATATGTTACCGTACCAAATCTTCAAGGGGATAGGATTAAGCTGCGCTCAGGGGAAGCTAAACAAATCTCTTCTTCAGGGGAATCTGAGGAAATGAGAAGGACCAGATGTTGGCAACATGTGGAGATTTAAGAGGTCTGGACACGAAGGCAGGAACCCTTCCAGAGCAAGTAGGAATGTGTTTTTTATTCAATGAGCAGAGGCTTCGTCCGGGCTACAACCTATAGTTTTGGTACACTGTGCATCACAAACAGGAGTCTCAGATGTGCAGATTGAACCTAGAGTAGCCACCTATGTTTTGATCACCTCGGATCCTCAACAGATCAAAACTTTGATCCAGGTTCCTCCATTATTATTATTATTATTATTATTATTATTATTATTATTATTATTATTTCTTAATTGCAGGCATTTTATTTCATGCTAGTGACCCAGACGGTCCTGCGGAAAGGAGCCAGTCCTGTTCCTGTGCTTAAGATTTTAGAACGGACGGTTGACAAGGGACTATTGAAGGGGTGAAAAGAAAGAAGGAATTAAACAGAGAAGGAGCCTTGCTTAAGCTGCAGGAATGCCAGCTCACCTGGCTAAGATGATCATGCATTTTGTTTGAAGTAAATCTTGCTATGGGAAAGTTGGCATCATCCACATGGGAGAATGGGAGGCTTCTATGAAGATCACGCTGTGCTTTATTTTGCAGGCAGGTAATGCAATTCTCTCTGGGTGTGTATCTGTGCGCAGGTACACTTGCTCGCTTGACACCAAGGGTTCTGTCCCCCTTCCCCACACAGGCAAACACACAACCAGGCACGCCTGCCAAGTTTTTAATTAAGGAATCAGACTAGAAACCCTTGCAGATAAGAGTTTTGGCAGTAAATTGCGTAATGCCTGCCAAGTCAGTTTTCACTCACAGTAAGCAAGAGAGCATTTATCCTCAGTCCGGTCCAGTAGCAAAAAGTCATCCACGAAGCAAGAATTAGCCAAGGTCCAATCCAAATATGTACAAGCCAGATTCCAGGTAACGCGATGTGACTCTCAGGTTTTTAACTTTGACCGTCACAAAGCCTGAAGAGCAATCGCACCCACTTTTATTCCTTGTGGGGTGTGGCTCTGTGACTCAGCTAAATCTCTGGCCCTCCCACGCCTCTTCCGTTGCTGTGCACGCTTCTCCCTCCGACGCTGCCTGGGATCAAGCCAGGATTCATCATCCTCGCTCCCTATCTGTTGTTGTTCCGATATGCTTTACTCCTGGCATATCCCAGGCTGTTCCTCCTGGCCTTCGGATGGAACCTGAGGCATTGCCAGAGAGGAGGGTCCTGGAGAGGGAGGCCTTATCAGTTCCTCCCCATCAACTTCTGAGTCCTCTTCCTCTGTTAGGACAGGCTCGGGAGTCGGGGTCATAACACCAAGGGATGCTAATGTTGCCGAGTCTACAAATTTAAAAACGAGCATAAAAGAGAAAATTTGTAGCTCGGGGTTGAGCTGTGTGGTCCTTGGTGTTCTCTGAGCTTGACTGTTTACTTGCAGGCATTACATTACCCAACAAGCTAACATCATCAGTATTATAAAGGGATGTGTGTGTTTGCTCTCCCCACTCCCTTCTAGCACTGATGATAATACCTAGTTGGGTAATGAAACGTCTGCCAGAAAACAACCAAGTTCAGAGAGCACAAAAGGACCCCACAAACACGACTGAACTGGTGTTTAATGTTGGCTTGGTGGGACTGCTGAATGTTGGCGCGTTGGTGCACTCCGTCATGCTCTCTTTGAGCTACGCATGCAATTGTGAAGCACGGTGGGTCTCCCCTGCTCTTGTCTTTTACAACGGCAGCTACTCCTACACGCAAGCAGAAGCATCAGGACAGATGATGTTTTGTTAAGAGTTGCACATGGCTGGCAGATTGAAAGAAACCAAAACAAAACAGTGCCAACATAAAATTAGACACCGTAATTATTTCTTAGGGAAAAAAAAAAACCCCACTCCATCAGCCTTAAATGTTTTAACATTTCAAAACATTAAGAAAGAGGATGTAGTAATTGAAAGGAATTTTAAGGAACTGTTTCTCTTGTAATCTGTTGGCTGAGCAACTCAAAAAGTTTTATTTAAAGGTAGCGAAGACAGCCTATGAATTATTTCTCTCTCTCTCCTCTCTCTCTGCTCCCTTTCTTTCTTTCTCTCTCTTCCTCTCCCTCCTTCCCTTGCTCACGTTGGGGAAGGGTGGGCCATTGTTGATAACAGATGCTAATCCCAACAGTTGTTTCATTTGGTAAAAGCAAAGCATTGTTTCCATTTATTTCTCCCCTATGGGATTTATCTGAAAGCTTCCAATGAAGTTTTAAAAATCATGCCCTTCGCCAATTTTTCTACAACTGGGGTAGCCGATAGCATTCTGCATTTGGGCCTCTCGCCCACTTATTTTTTGTGATCCTGAAATGAAATACAAAGGAGCAGCAGCTGTGGCTGTTTCTAATGGTCAGCCACATAAAATAGCTCACGTTTTGCTCCAACAGAACATTTAAAAAAAAAAAAATTAGTTGTGATGGAACATTCAAGCCATTTCAAATTTGGTTCCTCCCCAAAAAACAAAAAAACCCATACAGGCCAATTTAAAGTGTTCCAACAGAGCAGTTAGGATTTCAGCCCCAAATAAAAATACATTTTTTCCTAGCTTCACACACATCTCTCTTTGCTTGCCACTTGAGGCTATTTAACTGGAAGAGCCAGTGACTGGATTGGGAGCCTCCAGTACGTGCACAATAGCTGGTCTTCAGCCTGTTAAGCTTCACCGGGCTCCCAACATTAAACACCAAGACTTGATGAAGGAGAACAAGCAACTTCTCGCTAGTCTGTTTACTAACCGACAGTTCCAGGAATGAGAAACTGATAGGAATGGACTCAGGCAAGTGAATCTAAGAAGGTCCCCATCGACAAAGATGTTGGATCCAGGAGCAAACGAGGGGGGGGGGGGGGGAATAATAATAATGTGGCATGCAAATCCTTGACAGACCCTGAACCTCTCTCTTAAAATCATAATTAAGAATGAAACAATAACAACAACAACAACAACAACAACAAAAAAGAGAGAGACCCACACTTATTACACTTCTCCTCCCTGGATATCATGCACTCGTTTGTTTGTTTCTTTCTTTCTTTCTTTCTTCCTTTCCCCAAAGGTTCTTCTGAAGATGAAGTCGAGTCTGGGTTTTTTGTTTTGTTTTTGGTGGCCACGGATAAAGGCAGGTGATTGTTCTCTTTCCACCACAAGTGCATTGTGGGAAATGGCCGCAGCGAAGATGCTGAAAGGAAGATACAGGCCTCCAGAGATCCAGGGTAGTCGGAAAGGAGCAAAAGCTCTCAGCCCTGATTCTGTGCTTTTGTGCTTTCGGTGTCTGCAGCCCCCCAAGCCCCACCTTCCAAAGTCCATGGGGGGTGGGGGGGATGTATGCCCCTGGCCCCCTCCCTTCCCCAAAGTTAAGACAATCAACAATTCCAGTGTTTTTGAAGGGAGGTGGGAGGGTGAGAGGAGCCTAGAAGGCTGACCAAGAAGACACTTTTTAAGTTGCAACCAGGAGGTGTAGATGGGGTGGGATCGGTATACTATACAAAGACAGGCAATAATAATTAAAGTATTAACATCAAAGCCACCACTGATCAGTACAAACGACACAGTAAGGGACCAATCTCTGTCGGAGAAAATTAAGCAGGGGAAAAGAAACATTGCAGTCCTCTCCCCAAGGAAAAAAATAAATTCATTAAGCCAAGCAACATCCCTCCCGTCCCCCTCAACTCCCCTGTGCTTTGCCTCCTCCGGGGTGCCCCCAAAGTAGTGGAAGTTCTCGTTGGCTTCCCAAGTGTCCCTGTACTGCGTCCCACTTCCCCAGCGGATGGAGGTCTCTGGATGTGCGTGTGTTGGGTGGGCAGGGGGCTCTGGACGTGTGACAAGGCACACGGGGGCTCTGCGGAGTAGCCAGCAGCCCTGGGGCACGGAGGCAAGACGTGGCCGGTGAAGAGAGGGCAAGAAAGGGGAGGAGGTGGACTAAGCTACACATACCACTCTTTTTTGGAAATAAAAGACCCGTCATTCTGAGAGACCATGTTATCAGCTATGTCCAGTTGCTCGGGGTCATACTGGAATCCAAGTGTCCGTTCGTTGTAGGCTTCAGAGCGGGCTTCGCCCTCGTCCACCGTGAAGTAAGGCCGCTTGGAGTCCTCCTCGTACTTGTTGGGGCAGGACCGGTGTTTCCGTTCCACCCCGGCGCCATCGTCATCTTCGTCCTCGTAGCTGTTGCTGCCCAGCGGGCCGGGTTTTTTCTCGTCGTCCGAATCGTCAGGATATTGAAGATTCTGGGCCATGGGTGGGTGATGCTGAGGGATTCCCGCCTTGCTGTACCCGTTGCCGTAGACGTGCTTCTTGGTGCTGTAGTCGCCCTTGAAAGTGTGTCGCCGGTGACGGAGCACCATAAGGACGACCACGGCCACCACTACGACCAACGAGGCTCCGCCCACCACGCCCCCAATCACGGCGGTGGGGATGGTTGGATGCGCCACGGATGTGCCCGGTGGAGACGGGGTGTAGGGGAATTCTGGGTAGGAAAAGACAGATGGAAGGGGGAACAAGCATCAGTCTGTGAGGAATGGCAAACACATGCTTTCAGACTTAAAAATAATAATAATAATTTCAAAAAATCGGGGGAGATGAGGAGAAGGAAAAGGGGAGGGAAAGCCAGGGAAGGGGGCAGGAAGTGCCTACCTATGGAAGCCCTGATTGGGCTCTTCGTACTCAGCTTTTGTGGTCAGAGAAAGCTTGGCTTGCCACACAGCCCTTTGTGGAAGTGCGGATAACTCTCAACCAAGGCACTCCATCAGCACTGCATATAATTACCTTACATCAAATCATATTTCGTCCCCATTTCAACCAGCGCCCCACACTGGGGTCCACAAGTGCACATGTGCGTCCCCTTGGCAGACCTTCAGAAACTCATGATGTCCGATAGGCTCGTACTACTGATCCACATGTGGCAGAGTCCGAGCTAACTACTTTGTTATGTTCTGCCTATAGTACAGGAATCTTCCCAGTCTGGCTGCCTACTCTTGGGAGCAAATAAAACCTGTAAGGAACTTGGAGAGGGAGGTCGGCCTTAGCTCTTCTGTGGTTGTGCAGTGACTCCAGGCTAGCTCTGTGCTTGATCCTTCCTCCCTGCCAGGCTGACTGCTTCCCGACAGTGTCCAACTCTTGAAATGAATTCCCTCTCTGTGCCCTCTTGCAAATGCCAACGTAAGATTCTGCCTGGATCTACTTGCCAAATATTTAGTCAATCCCCGAGATGGTTTCCTGTTCGTAAGCATTAATTCCTCATGAGGATCAGATCTCACGTGGTTCGTTCATTTGCATGAGGGGTATTAAGAACTGACAGGCACCCAGATCAAGAAAGGCACCAATGAGATTGGACAAAGAGGTAGGAGTCCATGCTTGTTACACAGACTAAACAATGGCACATATGTCGCCTCTTTTGACTAGGGCTGCACTGACTGCCAGTCTTCTTCTGGGTCCAATCCAAGGTGCTGGTTATCACCTTTAAAGCCCTACATGGCTTGGGGCCAGGTTATTTGAAGGACGGCCTTCCTCCTATTACTGTACATTCACCTGACCCACTTGGATGGGAAGGGAGGCCAGTCCCATCTATTAGGGTGAACATCTGGTAGGACCATGAAAATGACCTTCTTGGTGTGATAAGAATTGAAAGAAAGAGAGAGAGACACACACACACAGAGAGAAAGACAGACAGACAGAGGGAGAGAGACAGACAGACACAGAGAGAGAGAGACAAAAAAGACACACAGAGAGAGATAGACAGACACAGAGAGAGACACAGAGACACACACACACAGAGAGACAGAGTCACACAGAGACAGACACAGAGAGAGAGACACACACACAGAGAAATAGAGAAAGAGAGAGAGACAAAAAAGACACACACAGAGACAGACAGACACACACACACAGAGACAGAGAGAGAGAGACACAGAGAGAGAGACACACACACAGAGAAATAGAGAAATAGAGAGAAAGAGAGAGACAGAGAGAGAGACAAAAAAGACACACAGAGAGAGAGACAGACAGGCACAGAGAGAGACAGAGACAGAGAGACACAGAGAGAGACACACAGAGAGAGAAATAGAATAGAGAGAGAAACAGAGAAAGAGAGAGAGACAGAGAGAGACAAAAGACACACACAGAGACAGACACACACACACAGAGACAGAGAGAGAGAAAGAGACACAGAGATAGAGACAGAGACAGAGACACAGAGAGACACACACACACACACACAGAGAAATAGAGAAATAGAGAGAGAAAGAGAGAAAGAGAGAGAGAGACAGACAAAAAAGACACACACAGAGACAGACAGACACACACAGAGACACAGAGAGAGACACACACAGAGAGAGAGACACACACAGAGAGAGAAATAGAGAAATAGAGAGAAACAGAGAAAGAGAGAGACAGAGAGAGAGACAAAAAAGTCACACACAGAGAGAGACAGACAGACACAGAGAGACAGAGATAGAGAAAGACACACACACACACACACACAGAGACAGAGAGAGAGACAGAGACAGAGAGACACAGAGAGAGACACACACACATAGAGAGAGAAAGAGAGAAAGAGAGAGACAGAGAGAGAGAAAGAGAGAGAGAGAGAGGGAGGGAGGGAGAGGGAAAGGGAGAGAGAGAGAGAGAGGGAGGGAGAAAGAGAGGGAGAGGGAGAGGGAGAGGGGAGAGAGAGAGAGAGAGAGAGAGAGAGAGAGAGAGAGAGAGAGAGAGAGAGAGAGAGAGAGAGAGAGAGAGAGAAACAGAGAAAGAAACAGAGAGACAGAGAAATCAGTCCCAAGCCTTTTCCTCTGCCTTTTCTAGTTAGCAGGCCCCTGGCCTTTCTTTTCCCACCCCTGAATATCAGATTGACATAATGACACTGCCTGGCTGGGGAATTGTGTGTTCCTGCTTGTCTACTGGAACTTTTCCACCACATGATATGGAAAAGGAGGAGACTTTGCGGAGGGGCTTAAAGTTATGAACAGAAAACCCCGAAGGCTTGGCTTATCTCTCTGCCTCTGGCCTGAGCCTGTGTTACTTAAAAGTGGGGCTGAGTTTCTGAGAAGCCAAGACTGGTCCCCATGTCTGACGTGACACCATGTCCAGCCTCTCTCCAAGAACCGAATCACACAAATCACACGCAAGAGAAAGCACCGGCTTGTCTTCCCAAAATAAAAAAAAAAAATAAGAAAAGTGAGCTGCTTCGTGCAAAGGGAACGGGCCCATTGAGTGCTGCCATAAAGTGCTAACCCTCTTTGTGAATTATTCCAAGCAAAATATAGAAGTGAGAAAAGGTGGCGTGGAAAGCGTGCGTGCAAAGACACCAGCTCTGTTCCGACTCCCATGCATTAAGTAAAACATTTGCACAAGGAAAAGAGTAAAACGGCAGCTGTTGTATTGGGGAATGGTGAAGCCAACGCATCAGGGTCAAACACTACTAAGTTGGATCCCATTTGATGTATAATCTAAACAAAATCAAAAGGAAACAGTACTAAATATGCTCCGTTTAACAGACGCTGATTTAGTGGACTTTGGATTTAGCGGACTTTGGATTTAGCAGACTTTGGATTTAGCGGACTTTTTTTTTTTTTTTGCTTCTGATTCTGTTTGCTACATTACAGATCTGTCCTTTAAATCAAGATTTCCTTATGGATTTAACAGACACTCTTCTCTCTGTAAAGGTTTATTACATGAAGGTTTCACTGTACAGTCAACATGATTACCTTCCAGTTCTAGATTTGGTGATTTCCTCCTGCTATGATTTTAGGCTTGTAATTACTTGCCCTTTTGGGCATACTGGATAACACTAAATGTTGACCAAAGATGCTGACCATCATGTCTGTCTGATACACACCATGCTCTCCAATTCCCCACATGTGGATCTGGACTTCTCTTTCTAGGCCAGAAGTTTCAAACTCACGATGACACATGTGTCGTCATGTGACATATTGCAACTTTCCCCTCCCCTTCGCTAAACTGGGGGTGGATGTGGTCATCGTGTGACGCATCCGCCCCGTAGGCCGCGAGTTTGACACCCCTGTTCTAGGCCAAAGGCCCTCTTCCCTCCCACCACCCTTTGACGTTTCACTCCGACACAGAGGACAGGACAAAGGTTCTGCAGAAACAGAAGCTGGATGGATTTTTCACAAGGAACATGCTACAAAAAAAAAGGGGGAAGGGATTTTCCTCTGCTACCCCCCACCCCCAGTTTGCACTCCCAGTTAAGGGCGATGCGTAGGAGGCAACACCTTGATAAGGCAAGCACATGTCAGCCCAACCCTGAGGTGAGCAAAGACATGTGTGAAGTATGCTAGACGGTGGTTTTTCCAGGTCAGAACGTCCTGGGGGGCGGAGGGTGGGGGAGAAAAAATGTCTTGGTCCCAATTGTCTTCCTCTTTCACCCTTCCCCTTATTCTCAATTCAGTATCGAAAGGGATTCTTTTCACACAACCCTGGTGAGACTTGGTTGCCATGACATTTGAAGACAGTCTTCTGCCCCATGGGACTGCCTGTGAGAATTCAAACATCTGCATCCATTTTCTCTCTTAGAAAGGCTATTCCTTCCACCAGCCCATCCCTTCCATGGTTAGACCAACCTTGGGCTTCCAAAGCCCACTAGAACCCAATTCTGGACACTGCCAGGAATGCTATTCTCAACACAACTCAGTACGGGCAACTGATTTCACAGATACCAGCAAAGTCCATGGGTTAATAGATGCTAAGAATCTCTTCTGGTTCATCTAGAACAGGGGTCTCCAACCTTGGCAACTTGAAGACTTGTGGACTTCAACTCCAGAATTCTGGGAGGAGTTCCTGGGAGTTGATGTCCACAAGTCTTAAAGTTGCCAAGGTTGGAGACCTCTGATCTAGAAGAAGAGAAAAAGGAGAGGAAGAAAGGAGAGAGGAAGGAAATCCAAGAAGAGAGCAGATGATGGGTGGGACCATCAAAGGGATCTTCTCAACACAGCCACTTGGTGGTGGTAGAGACCAAGGATTTCAGTTGTGTGGTTACCCTTCACAATACAATGGAAGTGAGGGATCCTTGGTGTTCTCTGATCTCAGTGGTTTTCTTGAAGATGTTTCTTGCAGGCATTGCTACCCATGGATGACATTTGGGTCATGAAACATCTGCAAGAAAACCACCAAGTTCAGAGAACACCAAGGACCTCTCACTTCAACCCTGAGCTACAAATATTCTCCTTTATTGGTACAATGGACATTTTAGCCTAAGGTTGCTTCTCCTGACCAAGACCCTCTTAAAAATTAGCAGATAATACAGGTAGTCCTTGACTTGGGGCAAATTCACTTAACTGTCTCACTTAGCAACAGAAATTTGGGGCTCAATTGTGGTCATAAGTTGAGGACTCTCTGTTCTGAAATGGAACAGGGATTCCTGCCTTCCTTCTTGTAGATTTGGCCTGTCCTCCAAAAGACGTTTTGGCTTAGTTTTGCTTTCTCCTTCGAACCCAAGGTAACCCTCCCCATCCTGGTTGTCCTCCTGATGTTCTGAACCCCAACTCCTCAAATTTCCCCAGCTGGGACAGAAGCCTGCAAGCTGGATATGGCATCTTTTAGTCATACACAAGCAAGCATGGTTAGTTGGGTCTCAGCTCTTACTTTTGCTAGGTTAGTTTTCACATTGGTAAGATGGCTACTGATGGTTGGCCAAACCTCTTGCCCTCTTTTGCCCTAGAAGACGCTACCTACTTCTCCTCCCCTGCATGGAAAGCCAGCAGGTCAGAGTGATTACAGCCGTTTGAATTATGTATATCCAGATTCTTATTTGAAAGTATAAATTCCTTGCTGGAATTCTTGTCTTGTTGTTTTGACCTTCTTGCCTCATACATATTTAATCTGAGAAAGGAGTGGCTTCTTCCTTTGGTTGTTTGTTTCCAGAGCAGACGAGGCACCTGATGCAATGGAGGACTGCAAATGTGGGTGTCAACTTGCAAAGCATCCCTGGCCTGCTCTCGAGTTGCCATAGGCCAGGGGAGATGGGAAACCTGCGAAATGGCACAGCAGCCAAAGACAGATGCACATTCCACGCTTATCTCTCTCAAGGCTGTATCCCAGGGTTACCTACAGCAGCCGAACGGGAATGACCTCTACAACCCGGAATGTGATTTATGACACACCCTGGGGGGAGGGGGGAAACAGGGTCATAATTGGAGTGTCAATTACGTAGGGTCAGAGCTGGCTTCACTTGGGAATGTGCCGACATGAAGCTCCTAATAAATAACTGGATCTCTTTGGAAACTTGACTTGAGACTCATGGTTTAATTAGGGCATCCTTCGTCACACTGACAGTGGGGTTCTTTCAGTGGTCCTCTCCAATGCGGGTATGTTTGATGGTGACGGATGTAATGGTCTTCAAAAATAAAATCTCTTCAAGGACGTTGGTGGGTCAAAGATGTCCATTCAGCACCCTCTCCTTCCTCCAAGTCAGATCTTCTTATGCGGTGCTTTTTTAAGGATGAATCTTCTAGGAGAACCAGCAGGCTGATGCTGGAGATCCTACCACCCAAGCTTGCCCTGAAATGCCAAAGTCCCTGGTGCCTGGATGAAATTGGAAAGAGAAATAAGACCAAATGGAAGCAGAGCAGAGGGAAGGAGGGAGATGGGATGGACTTAAGAGAGAACCACAGTCCTCCTTCCCATCTAGAAAGCTCTCCAATCCTATTGCCGTTAAAAAGAGCTACTATGGGTCTTTTCCTCCTCTTCTTTGCCCCCAACAGCTGTTGCATTCAAGTCAAACATCCTGCCACCGTGCCAACAGCAGCAGCAGCTAGACCAGAAAAAAACTGAAGGATGGTTCTGCTGGTTTTTTGTCTGGTGAAGAGCCAAGCTTGCAGTGTTCCTTTTATCCCACCAGAGAAGGACAATGGGAGATTTATTTAATAAGGAGTCCATGTGTTTTGGGGCCTGCAGGAGAGCCCAAAATCTCCTCTCCTAGATGAGGAAGCCTCCTGAGATCCATTCGGAGTTGAATTCAGTAGGTTTCTTCCTGTTGCTGATGGGCAATTGGAGAAGATTCACCGGTCAAGTCTGAGTATGTCTTCTCGCGCAGCTGGACATGAAAAGGCCATGTTCAGTTCTCTCTGCTGACTCCGGAGTCTCCGACTTACAACTCGAGGAAAGGTTCCATCAAGTTTCTAGACTTCAGGGGAGTCCAATCCCTCTCTGCCATCTGGCACTATGAGAAGTCCAAATGCAGAAGTCCTACACTGGTGGAAACGCTGCCATGGGTCTCCCTAGTGAAGTTTTTTCTTAACCTTGGCAACTTGAAGATCTGTGGACTTGACAACTTCCAGAATTTCCCCCAGCTAGCTTGGCAAAGAAACGTGTTTGCATGTTGCATGGAAGTTCCATGAAGTATGCGGTTTCTCTGTGGATTTGCAAAGCTGGCTGGAGAATTCTGGGAACTGAAGCCCATATTCAAGTCACCATGGTTGAGAAACATTGCCCTAGCATGTCACATCCATGGAGAAACAGCATACTTCATGGAACTTCCATACAACATGCAAACCAGAGTTTCAAATTTTTTTACTACGGGTTCTGTGGGTGTGGCTTGGTGGGCGTGGCATGGCTTGGTGGGCATGGCAGGGGAAGGATACTGCAAAATCCCCATTCCCTCCCCACTCCAGGGGAAGGATACTGCAAAATCCCCATTTCCTCCCGATCAGCTGGGACTCGGGAGGCAGAGACTAGATGGGGGCGGGGCCAGTCAGAATTTTTACTACCGGTTCTCCGAACGACTCAAAATTTCCGCTACCGGTTCTCCAGAACTGGTCAGAACCTGCTGAAAACCCACCTCTGATGCAAACATGTTTCTGATCAAAGAGAAGGAAAAAAAAAAGCATACTAGTTTTCCTAAATGTTTGGATTTCCATGAAAGCAACTAACCTTAGCAGAAAGTACGGAAGTTTTTTTTCTTCCTTAGCATAAACAAGTTTCTAGTCATCAGTGTTTTCAAGTAAACACGTAGAGTTTCTTAAAATGTTTTTTTAAAAAACAGGGAGGGAAAACAGGGAAGGGCCTGCTGTAAATCTGAGCACCCATAGAGAACAATTAAGCATGCATATTTATTATTTATTTTGGCTTCTGATCCCTAATTCTGAAGTTCTAGTGCATTAATTTCCTTAAAAAAAATATAACAAGTTGCATTTGTATCATCATGATAACTGTTATTTGGATTTATACTGTATATTACTTAAGACTTCAACAACGTCCTTCCATTTTTAAATCAATAATACAAGGTAATTCATACATGAAGCGAAGAGATGAAATACTGCAAATTCGACCCTAATATGTTCTGCTTCAATTCTAAAGCTTGTGAATTCCCATTCATTGACTTCCTCTGTTCCTTTTTCCTCTTTTCTTGTTTCTCTGTTCTCCGTTTTTCCTTCCTTACAGAAGTTTTCAAAAACACAGTAGAAGCAACCCCCCCAAAAGGATCTCTCTTGTGCTTTGCAGGCTGCCAAGCCTAGACAAAGTGCCCAAAACACTTTGCACATGCTTAGGTAAACTCATGAATAACATCCTCAGCCTACCTCTTAAGTGTTTTGAAACAGATTCTCTGGTTTGCCTACAAGATAAGATTAACTCTTAAGGTGGTGCCGTAGAGGGGAGCTGTCACCACTTCCAGGACATTCTTCATCTCCTCTGGCTTCAAAACTGACTTTGAATCCTAGTTTGTGGAGCAAATGAACCTCAGCAAATTGAGAAGCGTCTCCCCCAAAACCCTGGCCTGGATTTGGGGCTGGGAAAGAAGCTTGCAACCCCCACCCCCGCCACCCTTAGACAGTCTAACGGGGGGTGTGGGGGAGAAGGGAGAATAGGGTGGGCTTAGTCAAGCTTCAGGATGGACCTCTTGAAAATCTATCCAGCAGTTTTGCAGCTGCCGCTGCTGTTTCAAGACCTGACAACTTTGGAGACTGGAACCAGCTGGCTCTTAATCTCACCTGCTTGCCTGTCAATCAGTCAAGAGCTTTGTGGCGGGGTAGAGGCCCCAGTCCCGTCTCTACTGGGGAGATTGGTTGGCGAGGCTTCCAGAGGTTGTCTGTCTATTGTGGCCGCCGAGCTTTGCTCTTAAACAACATCTGCATGGGTCCCTAAGCCCTAGATGAAGGACGTTGGGCTTAAATTTCCTGCTTTCCTTCCGATGGACGTCACCACCTCCCCCCAACAGTTTCTGGAAAAGGGCATCTCTTGTAGGGTGTCCCTGCCTCCCTCCTTCCCTCCCTCTATCCCCAGCTGTTGCTGCTCTATCAAGGTATTGACAGCACTTGGGACTAAAAGAATCTTCCCTTTTTTCCCCTGATTTAATTAGTCACCGAGACATTTGCCTCCTGCCTAAGATTGCCAAGTGATAGAAGACACCTTGGCTGCGAGATCGCTTGCTGATTTGATCCAAGAGTCCAAGAATGGGAGAGATGGAGCGTGGGTGAGGAAGGCGATTACTCCTGAAACTCCAGACTAAGAGACGATGAAGAAAAAGTATGAATTAACTTGGCCAAATCTGGCTGATTTTTTAAATTTTTTTTTAAATTGGATTTACATGCCACCCTTCTCCGGAGACTCAGGGCGGCTTGCAATGCGCTAAGCAATAGCCTCCATCCTTTTGTATATTTATACAAAGTCAGCTTATTGCCCCCACAAACTGGGTCCTCAATTTACCCACCTTAGAAAGGATGGAAAGGCTGAGTCAACCTTGAGCCTTGGCGAGATTCGAACCTGCAGTAATTGCAGGCAGCTGGTTTTAATAACAGGGTGCTTTAGACCACTGTACTACCAAGGCTCTTAAGGACGTCTGTTTACTGTCTGATTGGCTTCTTCCCTCCTTTCTCTGGATCTCCACCATTGGAGTGTCTCCATCCAAGCTTAAGCCCAGATCTGTCTGCTTTTGAATGAGGAGGTCTGGCTGGCTCCGAACAGGAGCAACCATGTATGAAACTCTCCTCTCTATGCACGCTCAGTTGTGCATTGTTGGCGAAGCGTGTTCCCTTCGACTCCAGATTTCCTCTCTCCCCTCTCCTTATTAAGTTCGTGCAAGCCAACCGTGGTAAGACTTCCCCATCTCGCTGGTTGGATTCAGCTCAGCAAACAGAAGTCCGGCAACTTCCAGCTATTCCGTGAACGGATTGTGAGAATAAAACATTCCATTTCCACCAAGCCCTCGCTTTAACGGGCTCTAACTGGCAGCGTTCAGCTGGAAGCAAGCAGTGGCCATTGCGGTCAGCTCCGCGATGCCCGTTCCTCCCTGGGGGCTGAGGAATGACCCGTGGGGTGCGAGAACCTGGTGACCGGTGGGTCCCTCGGGACGGGCATGCTGAGTTTTAATCATTTTATTTTTGTAAAATAAAAAAAAATATTTTAAAAGTATTTTAAAATTATTTTTTAAATGGCCGTGAACGTTAACAGTTCATGGCCATTTGCTTCTGAGTTACGCCTGTTTTGAGTACTGTGCCTCCATTCATTAAGGCGTTCCCGATTTTGGTTTTGGGGTCAATTCTAGATTTTTTGTTGTTGTGGTGGTTATTGAATCGTCCTCCTTTTTAAACTTCATCGCTACCGGCTGCTGGGAAAGATCACGAGAAGGATGTGGCTTTCCCCCTTCGACAATTAGTAGGCTTCCCACTGATCACACTGGCAACTGTAAGAATCGGCCAGGGAGACTTGCGGTCCAATTTTTGTGACGATATAAAACTCCACTCCAAACTCTCCAAGAGGTGATACATGATAGAACGGCTGCAGGGGGACTTGGAATAGTCATGTGGTATACAGGCAGTTCTTGACTTACAACACTTGATTAGTGACCGTTCGAAGTTACAGGGAGACTGAAAAAAGGGACTTGTGTGTAGTGGCATGTCGGCCGCTGGCCCCTCCAGCAGCCGAATCAGAGGAGGAGGAGGAGGAGGTGTGGGAGTCACGATCAGCATCAAGGCAACCTGAGAGCTCAGAGGGAGAAGAGGGAATGGAGCTGTCAGAGAGAGAGAGGGGGGGGGGGGAAAGAGGGAGAGGGAGAGAGATACGGAGAGGGGGAGGGAGAGGGAGAGAGAGAGGGAGAGAGAGAGAGGGGGAGAGGGAGAGAGAGAGGGAGAGAGAGAGAGGGAGAGGGAGAGAGAGGGAGAGAGAGAGAGACGGAGAGGGGGAGGGAGGGAAAGAGAGGGGGAGGGAGATGGAGAGAGAGGGGGGAGAGAGAGGGAGAGAGAGAGGGGGAGAGGGAGAGAGAGAGGGAGAGAGAGAGGGGGGGAGAGACAGAGGGAGAGAGAGAGGGGGGAGAGGGAGAGAGGGAGGGAGAGGGCGAGAGGGCAAGAGAGAGAGGGAGAGGGAGAGAGAGGGAGAGAGAGAGAGAGGGAGAGAGAGGGAGGGGGAGGGAGGGAGAGAGAGAGAGAGAGAGAGGTGTGTGTGTGTGGAGCCTGGAAACAGCTGCGTCCAGTGCCTGACACGCAGATGCGCAGAAGGCAGAGGAGAGGAGAACACTGGAAATCTATGGGCCGGTCCTTGGGATGGAAGAGCCACCGCTGCTAGCGAAGCCCCACCCTAGCTCTGGGGATAAAAGGCAGGGGGCGGAGATGAATAGATGTGGCAGACAAGTATTCATTTTCTGGCTGGCCGGACTTGTTAGCTTGAGAGAGAAACTTTTTTACCGGGGCTGCCGGCGCTCCTAATAAAGGAATCTTTTGAGTTAACTTCAGAGGGTTTGTCGTGTTTGGGGAGCTGGGTCAGAACAGTACAACCGTTTTTCACACTTATGACCATTGCAGCATCCCCGTGGTCACGTAATCAAAATTCAGACTGTTGGCAACTGGCTCATATTTATGACGGTTTCAGTGTCCCGGGGTCAGGCGATCTGCTTTTGCGACCTTCTAACATGCAAAGTGAATGGAGAAGCTGAATTCACTTAACAACCATGTTACTAAGTTAACACAACTGCAATGGCGCATTTAACAACTGTGGCGAGAAAGGTCGTAAAATGGGCCAAAACTCTCTTAACTTCACACCAGAAATTTGGGGCTCCATTTCGGTCATAAGTCGAGGACTACCTGCAAAGATTCCCCAAGAGATGATGTACATCCGTACTGCAAAAGTTATAGGCGCCTTTAAAAGCGTGTCGACTGTCACCAAGGAGGTTGTGTAGCTTTAGAAAATTTACACAAACCTGTTTGACCGGAGCCGAACAAATGCAAAACAGCCAACAGCATGAATTCAACAGCACAGGATCTCAACTTGAAAGCGACTAAATAAAATTAAATTTTTTAAAATACATATATACTGGATTTCATTCCTCGTCAGAGCTCAAATGCCCTTTTAAGAAAGCTGCAGAGGATAAGAAGGTTGGCAAACAAGAGGAATGTTGGGCCAAGGCTTACATCAACAGTTTTTATGCCTAGAGGGATCCAAAATAAATATTCAGAAAATGGGAAAATTGGAGAACGGTTCCAACCACAGCTTCAGGGCTGGCCTGAATTGACCCAGTTTACTGCTAAAGCTTCCCTCTATGTAACAGTAACAGAGTTGGAAGGGGCCTTGGAGGTCATTTAGTCCAACCCCCTGCTCAAGCAAAAGACCTGTACTAGGGATTCGAACCGCTGAACTGCCGACCTTTCTGATCGAAAAGCTCAGCGTCTTAGCCACTGAGCCACCTACTCTGTCTAACATCTGGGCTGGTTGTGAAGACGATTAGGAGATTTTATATTATATTTTTTGAATTTTCTCTTTCAGAGCCACGGTTGAACTTTTGGTCTGGTCCGTGTGTTTCCCTGAGAGCAGTTTATTCCTCTAGAGCAAGGGAGCTCCAAACTTGGTGACTTTGAAGACTTGTTGACTTCAACTTCCAGAATTCCCCAGCCAGCACATGCCCTCTGCTCTAGAAGTACTGGTACTATTACAGTAGTGGCCAAAATGGTGGAAAGCTTTTGGGAAAAGTGTATTTTTGAGGTTTGATGGCTAATAACACCATTTTTGTGGGGAGTTTCAAGAGAATCCTATTCCACTGCTGGAATGGCCTGGGAATAGCCCAGATCTTCTTAACCCAATTGAAAATTTATGGAGCTGACTCAAGAAACTGGTTAGTCAGAAGTGACCCAGCAATAAAACCCAGTTCATAGAAGCCATCGTTCAATCTTGGTTTCACATTAGAACAGCTGCAGAACTCAAAGACTTGGTTCACTCCATGGGAAGACGTTGTAAGGCCGTCATTCATGCTAAAAGTTACCCAACTAAGTATTAACTGACGTGGTGATCATTTTTGTATATCTTGTTTTTTTCTACGTGTTTCACTTTTCTTCTTTATACTGCAACTGCTTTTCTAATAGCAAATCCTTCCTAAATGTTATTGCATTATATTCTTGATTAAATTATCTTTCCATTGATATATATAATTTTATGGTACTACTCCCCAAAAAAAGAGGTGTTATTAGTTAGTTTTAGAAAATACTACCAAGAGCCTTGGTAGTACAGTGGTCTAAGGCACCCTGTTATTAAGCTGGTTATTAAGACCAGCTGCCTGCAATTACTGCAGGTTCGAATCTCGCCAAGGCTCAAGGTTGACTCAGCCTTCCATCCTTTCTAAGGTAGGTAAATTGAGGACCCAGTTTGTGGGGGCAATAAACTGACTTTGTATAAATATACAAAAGGATGAAGGCTATTGCTGAGTACATTGTAAGCCGCCCTGAGTCTTCGGAGAAGGGCGGCATATAAATCAAATTAAAAAAAAAAATACGCTTTTTCCAAAAGGTTTCCACAATTTTGGCCACTACTGTTATGTAAGTGGTTTAAAAGCTGGGAGGGGAAAGAAAAACTCTAGGAATAGCAATGGAGTGATCACCAATAAATAAATGTACAGATGACCTTCCCTAATGGGACTTTTAAGACCAATTGTGGGCAAAACCTAAAATTATCGACTTGCCACATTGGAATTAGGAGAGACGTTGGCTTGTAGACTCTCCAAGATTGAATAGAGTTTGATTGTTACTTTGGGGCAGGAAACTTCCTTCTGGAAGGAAATAATCAAAACCACAGAATTCCCTCTTTTCTCCCCCCCCCCATCACATCAGGCTGCCTTCTTAAGTTTACATCAATGGTTCTCCACCTTGCTACTTTTAAGATGTGTGGACTTCAACTCCCAGAATTCCCCAGCCAGTATAGCGTGGACAGCACTTCCTCCTCTTGAAGCCTTCCAACTTGGTTGGTTGGGCATCAAGAGGATGGGGATTATGGGAGTTACACTTGGGAGAACCCCAGTTGAAGGATTCCAACTGGCATTTCCACCTGTCATTTCTTGGTATCTTCTGACGATAGGACTGTCCTCCTCCTTCTTCTACCCACCAATTCTGCTAAAGTCACACCTCGTCTCTTAGTCAACCCTTCCTTTTGGGGCTTAGTATGCCCATTAATAACCCTGGAGGGAAACTACACTTACACACCATCTCTACGGTAAAGGTAAAGGTTCCCCCTCGCACATATGTGCTAGTCGTTCCCGACTCTAGGGGGCGGTGCTCATCTCTGTTTCAAAGCCAAAGAGCCAGCGCTGTCTGAAGACGTCTCCGTGGTCATGTGACCGGCATGACTCAATGCCAAAGGAGCACGGAACGTTGTTCCCTTCCCACCAAAGGCAATCCCTATTTTTCTACTTGCATTTTTTATGTACTTTCGAGCTGCTAGGTTGGCAGAAGCTGGGACAAGTAACGGGAGCTCACTCCGTTACGCGGCACTAGGGATTCGAACCGCTGAACTGCCGACCTTTCAATCGACAAGCTCAGCGTCTTAGCCACTGAGCCACCGTGTCCCCTACACCATCTCTACATGCTTGGAATTAAGAATGACATCTGAAAAAGCAACAGGAGCTCAACTACAGCATTTCTGACCAAGTGAATTTATTCCTAAAGCTTTTGAAAAACAAACAAACATACATCCCTTTTGGAAACCAACAACTGAACTAAACACCAACCCGTGTTTCATCCTCTTTCAGACATGACCTCGTAGCACGTCTTTTGACATCCCAATCCTCTCATATTGTTTCCCCCCACCCTTTTCTTCTGATTCTCACGGCCTTTCATCCTCCTGGCTTTGAACCAGATGTGGAAAGGACACCAATGGAAAAGTGAGAGAAATGGAGATATTGCCAGCCAAAGGAGAAAAGCAGGAGGAGCAACAGGAATTCCAGAAAAACCAGCACTCCTAATGAAAAAAAAAAAACACAACCCACCCTTTTAAAGGAATGGAAGGGCCAGAAAATCCCACCGGATTCCATAGTTGTTGTTTTTTTCCCCCAGAGAAGATGTGAGAAGTCAAAGCAAGCTTGTAAAAATACAGAGATGGCTTAAACTAGGTTTATCTTTGGCAACCTGCACCCCCCCAATTCCCCAACAAGGTAGAGGCCACCTTGATTTTCAACGCCTACCTGTGACATTCACTTCCACTTGCCCAGATCGGGTGCCGATGGTATTGGTGGCTTCACAGATATATGTTGCCGATAGGCTGTACGTGACCGGTCCTTTGAAGAACAGAGTGCTATTTTGAATTTCGGCACTGTCGGGCAACGAGGCGTTCAGCCTGTCGAAAACAAGAACACAAAACCCTTGGACCGTTAGCAGAAAGTTTTCACCACCTTCTTTTAATGACCCCCATAATCCCTTGCATCGCGGTGGAGTCTGGGCAACTGAATGGAGCTGAGTGTTTACTGGCTGGATGCCTTTCCTGTTGCCAATGTGGAGTTATATTCAGCAGATATCCCCATGGTGCCCAGAGAAAGAAATATCTGCCTCTACCTAGGATTGAACTCACAGCCTCCTGATTGTGAGGTGAGAGCTCTACCTCTGGGCTACCACACCACTTTAGCAGAAAGCTTTTCATCTGGCTAGCTAATTCTACAAACGGTGGCTGGTGAGTCCAACTTAGTCACCGGGCACCTTTCTGCTTTTATATTTGTTAAATTATTAAACCCATTTGGAGGGCGATTCCTAATCAATGTTTAGTCCAGGGGGTCTGCAACCTTAAACATTCAAAGAGCCATTTGGACCCCTTTCCCACACAGGAAAAGAAAACACCGGGAGCCACAAAAAACCCTTCCAGTGCCTGACTATTTCTTGGAGCAGCCACAAAACTAGCATATTATTTATTATTTATTTATTTATTTATTTATTTATTTATTTATTTATTTATTTATTTGATTGATTGATTGATTGATTGATTGATTTCTATACCGCCCTACTCCCGAAGGACTCAGGACGGTGCACAGCCAAACAATAAGATACATACATACAAAATTTAAAAGTAGAATTAAAATCAAATTAAATAGTTTTGGCCCAGACAAATTAAAACCCCAAACTATTTAAAACCAATTTTAAAATTTGAATATATAAAATACTAAAAGATATTAAAAAATTAAAAAATCTTTTATAAAAGAGGGAGAAAATTAGGCCAGGCCTAATTTGTAGTTGAATTAAATGTTCTGTTTTCTTCTGAAACTTTTCTTTTCTTGGACTTATCCATGGTTGGCCTACCGGAGTGAGAAATAACATCATAACTAAGTAGTATGATGGACTTGCAGGGCCGGTGCAACGTGTAACATGTTCACACTGGTGGAATAGGACTGGGTGTCTTGTTAATATGATTTATTGGGGTTAGCGGTTTTCTGTCTTCACTGTGAAGGATGTTGTGTTTGGGTTTTATTTTTATAGTTATAATCGACACCGAAGATGGCATTTAATTTCATTGTACGAGGTACAATAGCAATAAAGTGAACTAACTCACTAATCCTATCTGCTCTACGGAGGGAACGGTTCTCTCTCCACCCTCCCGCCCCAAATACTACAGGAATTGCAGCCTCGTCATGTAAACCCTGATAGAAAATTGAGAGGAGCTCAGCAAAATAAATATATATATAAAAATCAATTCCAAAGTGTTTTGAAAAAAAACCACCGAACAAACATAAACAACTCTGCACCGCGGAGGAAAATTATGCAGTTTACTCATTTTTAATCAATCCAAGGGAAAGCAATTAAGTTCAGCAAAAGCAATTGACAGGCACCAGCCCAGGGGTGATGGGCCCAATTTGCATTCAGACGAAGCTCCACTTAGAAGGAAGTGTGTGTGTGTGTGTGTGTGGGGAAACTCCTCCCTCCCCTTGGGAGCAATTAATGATCAGAAAATATCAGCGCCCCCCACCACACGTACCAACAACTGGGCTCCTCTAAAGCAGCTTTGCCCTCTATTCTACTCCCTTAAAAATCATCTCCATCATTAACCATAAGCTATTTGGCCCAAAGAGATAGAAAACAATCAAAAGCTTGATTTTGTCCATGTTAACATGCCCCATACAAGGATCTACGCTGGCAAGGACTTCGGAGAGAAAAAAAAAATCAATATTTTATAATTTAAGGCAAGCTACAGCATTCCCAGCCAGAAAACGAATGGCGTTGTTTTGAAAAAGAAAAGAGAGTATGAGATTTGAGATCTTAGAATTACAGAATCCTGGAGTAGAAGACCTGCAAGGAAGAGATCTTGGAGGTCTTCTAGTCCAACCCTCAAGGCAGGAGTCTATATACCAACCCGGACAAATTGTTGTCCTATTTTATTTTATTTTTTTAACCTCTAGTGATGGGAGGATCCACAATTTCGGGAAGCAAGCGGTTCCATTGATTAATTATGGAGTTCTTGATGTTCTCTGAGCTTGGTTTCTTGGAGATGCAAAGAGAAACCCAACGGGATGATTAGATTGGCTCTCTGTTTAGATATGCCAGCTTCTTCCTCCTTGGTCACCTGGAAAATGCTATTCTGCTGGCTTTCTTCAACCACAGAAGACATGTTTGAGCGTTGTGAGGATCGTACCCCATCCAGGGTAAATGCCAGGGCTCCAGGATTGATGCTTACTCCATACCAATCCATTAAATCTTTGCCCACAGAAGAGAAAGGGAGGGAAAGATTTCCTCCTGACACAGTGGTCTTGCCGTCTAGAGGCCAGGCATTTGTGAGAATGCCCAGCAGGAAGCAGCCAATGTCAGTCCTAGCTGGGCATCTGGACACCAGGATTCCCATCACATCCTGGTCTGGTTTGTGAGAACTGTCTGCTCCCTCACCTGAACGACTCCATCCAGGTCACTGCAGGTGGTGTGGCCGATGACTCACCAGCTGCCGATCCAAATGTGTTTGCTTGGAAAAACACACACACACAAACTGACACACAAACACACACGCTCCTTCCTAAGCTGCCAGCCGGAGATGCACATGTGGGTGGAAAGTGATATTCTCAACAATATCTTGGCTGCCAAGTAAGGAGTATTTTAAGAAAGGAAGGAAGGAAGGAAGGAAGGAAAGAAAGGGAGAAAGGAAGAAAGAAAGAAAGTAAATAAGTAAGTAAGTAAATAAATGAAGGAAGGAAGGAAGGAAGGAAGGGAGAAGAAAGAAAGAAAGAAAGAAGAAGGAAAAAAGAAAGATAGGAAGGAAATAAAGAAAGGAAGGAAGGAAAGAAAGACAGAAAGGAAGGAAGGAAGGAAGAAAGAAGAAAGAAAGGAAGTAAGTAAATAAATAAAGGAAGGAAGGAAGGAAGGGAGAAGGAAAGAAAGGAAGAAAAGAAGAAAAAACAAAAGGGCGGAAGGATATAAGAAAGGAAGGAAGGAAGGAAGGGAGAAGGAAAGAAAGAAGGAAGAAAGAAAGAAAAAAGTAAGTAAGTACGTAAATAAATAAAGGAAGGAAGGAAGGAAGGAAGGGAGAAGGAAAGAAAGAAGAAGGAAAAAAGAAAGATAGGAAGGAAATAAAGAAAGGAAGGAAGGAAAGAAAGACAGAAAGGAAGGAAGGAAGGAGAAAGAAAGAAAGAAAGAAAGAAAGAAAGAAAGAAAGAAAGAAAGAAAGAAAGAAAGAAAGAAAGAAAGAAGAGGTGGGGATATCTGAGGACAACCAGGGCATGTGTGGGTTCTATCTGGAATGTTTTCCAGGGAAACCAACTGGAATCCAGCACCGGAGATCTACTTCTGAGGTCTAAAAAAGCCCTGCGAACCACGAAAGGTGAGAATGAATTGACACCTGAGAGATGCAACGGGTCGGATCTTCTCAGCTGCTAATTAGACACTCTTGATTGCTGAAGCTGTGCGTGGGAGGACGGTGGAGTTTCCTTTTTTTTTTTTAATTTTAATTTTTGCTTTTGTGAAACACCTACGAGCCACACACCGCATCCTGATAGGTTCGAAATTGATCAGGGTTTGCAGCTAGTCTGATGCGAACCCTGATCCATTTTCCCCTTGGAGGAGAAATCCAGGGTTTGTTCTGGATGCAGGCATCCTCAACTTACAACCTGTTGCTTAACGATTCTTCAAAGTTATGACAGAGCCCCCTCCCCCCACAAAACCAAAAAAAAAAACCCTCCGGTACTTACAACTCAGTTCTGGAGTCCCGAAGGTTTTCCCCTCCACCCCCAAATTCATATTCCTGCTTTTTAATCTTTTGACAACCGGCCTTTATTTGCAGCCATTTCCCTCAATCACATGACGGTGATTTACAATGTGTGTGTCATTTATTTCTTGTTTCCAGCAAGAAAAAAAAAACCCAGCCATAATCAACAACGGGTTTGCTTAACGACGATTGTATTCACTCGATCTCTGAACAAAGATCGTTAAAAACAGGTACGGTCCTGCGATAACCGGATTAACTACCAGCGTGAGTTAATGAACGTAATCGGAGACTCAAATACAGTCATTAGTTAAGGACTGCTCGTATTCGTTAACATTTGGAGGAGGGATGTGGAACAGATTGTAGTCCATCGTTTAAGTCTACATGGGGCTCCCCTTGGGGTGCACCCGGAGGCTGCAGTTGGTCCAGAACGTGGCCGCGCGGGGGATTATAGGAGCAACAGGGCGCTCACATATAACACCTCTCCTGCGCGAGCTGCACTGGCTTCCTGTGGTCTTCTGGGTGCGCTTCAACGTGTTGGTGACCACCTTTAAAGCGCTCCATGGCTTAGGGCCGGGGTATTTGCAAGACCGCCTTCTGCCGCCAATAGCCTCCCACCGACCGGTTTGCTCGCACAGAGAGGGACTCCTCAGGGTGCCGTCGGCCAGGCAGTGCCGGCTGGCGACCCCCAGGGGGAGAGCCTTCTCTGTGGCAGCGCCTGCCCTCTGGAATGACCTACCCCCTGAGATACGCACAATATCAGACCTCCGGACTTTTCGTCGGGCCCTGAAGACACACTTGTTCCATCTAGCTGGGCTGGCTTGATCCCATCCTCTCAGTTTTTTAATCGAATTTCGTTTTTAATTGGGTTGTTTTAAATTCGGGCCAAAATTATTTAATTGTTTTTTAAATTGTTTTTAAATTTTATATGCTATGTTTTATCCTGGCTGTACACCGCCCTGAGTCCCGCAGGAGAAGGGCGGTATAGAAATATAATAAAATAAATCAATAAAAATAAATAAATAAGTCCTAAAACTTCTCTTATTGTCTCTAGGGTGGCTGCCTCTATCAGACAGAAGGGAATTCAAGAGAAAGGATTGGTTTCTATCATCAGCAATACTTATTATGGTCATCTTCCTAACACAAAGCCCACCGTGTAACAAATATTGCAGAAATGACTAGAATTAGAATAAATAAAAGGGTTACATAAAAGACTTAGACGGAGACAAGTAGCGCAAATGGAAAAGCTAAGCTGGGGCCTTGCTAAGAAACGCTACCTTCCTGTCTTCAGGGTACAGTTTACGTAAAATAATGGAGGAAAAGAGGTATCAATCATTCTTCCTTCACCTGCACAATCATTGACCAAGTAGCTCTTGATGCAACTTTATGGCCCTGGGCACAAAAGTGCTCCCATTTGGTTCCTTACTTGTTCAGTGCTACAAAAAAACTCGTAACAGTTCATCCATGCGGTGTGAATGAGTCAATACTTACAGCTTCCATTGGTACTCGGTGGCGGGAGGATTGGCATCCGATAGACAAGTCAGTTTTACATCCTTCCGGTTGAGGTACCAGTTGCTGTCAAAACCATCGATCCTAACCTCGGGTTCGTCTGTGAAGGAGGAACAACAGGGAAAAGAGAAAAGGAGGAACACGGTGGAGGGGAGAGATAAAGGAAGAAAGGAGGAGGATAAGGGAAGAGGGAAAGAGAGATGGAGAAAAGAAAGTGTCAAGAGAGCCAAGAAGGATAGAAGTAGGGTTGAGAAGATTAGGAAGGAGAGCAACATGGAGGAAGAAAAAGGATGGGAAGAACATTGGGAGGAAGGATGGGAGGAAGAAGGATGGAGAATAGAAGGATGGAGAGAACCAAGGGTGAAAGGATGTGCCAAGGGGAAGAAAGGAAAAATTGGACAGATAAGGGCAAAAGTGGAATTGGAAAGGCAAGGAGAAAAAGAGGGAAAACAGAGAAGAGTCGGGAGAAGACAGGAGAGTAGGAAAAACAGCAAAAGGAGGTAGGGTGAGAGAAGAGGCAGACATTAATGGATGTCCTGGAGACCACTTTCATTTCCTAACAATGGCTTCTGCAGCAAACCACAATGACGTCAAAATGATACATGTATGGCGCCCATCATGTCAACGATGATGGTTGCAGATGTCCTTGTGTCCTGACCTCAGCACACATGATTTGCTACTTGCCCCTCCTTTCTCAGGGAAGCCCATGCCTAGTGCAACTCCCCAACAAGAGAAGTAATCAAATCTTCACTGAGGCGGTTGTGATAAGTCACGGTAAGATCTCCCTGTCGACCCTGAAGCTGACTTGGCCGAAGCCATCTTGGAGCTTCAGTGCTGCCACACTGGGGCTGACGATAGGGAGGGGGGGGATTAAGAGATAGCTGGGATTGTGCAGTCAAAACAAAATACGTTCTTTTGGGAACCAAGGACGTTCTCACATCCGGCCGGAGGAAGGAGGAGTGATGTCACTAGGCAACCAGATGGTGCCTTGATTGGATCATGTGACTCATTGTTTGGGGTTGCGGGAAAAAATTTCACTTTTAATTTGGTGAAAACCGCGGGACTCTTCAGAGTCGGTTTTTCACCAGATTTGTGTCAATATGATATATCCAATAACTTGGAGGAATTCATCAGCCTCGGAGTTTTGCTTAGTATGAGTATATTACTTGGAATCCTGACGCTCCCTTTTTAAGCCCTGTCTCTTTTACGTCCCAACTCCCCCGCTAAGCATCACTCCCGCTTCTTCAACTTACACAGCACGTTGAGGGTCATGCTCTCCGTGAAACGCTCCAACTGGTAGTTGACCACACACTTCAGCTGCTGTTGGTGGGCCTCCCGGCTTGGTAGAAGACGGTAGCGGCTGATCACCGTGAAGGTGCCATTCTCATTGCGGATCTCCTGGAATTCCGCCTCGCCTTTCAGTTTCGTGTCCCAGCTCACAGTGCTGGGAGGTTTCCCATTGGAGGATACGCAGGTGGCCACCAGGATCTTCTCCGTCATGCCAGCCCTGGCAATCAGTGGTCTCGTGGTGACCTCCATCCGGTTCACTGGTTTGGCTGAAGAAAAGGCAAGGGATGAGCAAGTGGAAGCCAAGGATTCATGATCAAATAACCAACAAAGACCAAGAGTTGTTGTTTGATGAACATCAACATAGAGTCCTCCTCATTAGTTTGCCCAAGATGTAAACATCAATGAAGATCTAGGTAGACGTGTTGACACGAGCTTCTCTCTGAATCCCATCTCAAATGAAACAAGCCTTCAGCTTGTTTTCCTTGTGTGTGTTTTTATTATTGTTGTGAGCCATCCAAAGTTGTGTTTTACAAGACAGGAGGAAATAGGAATCTTATAAATACATGCGTACGTGGAGTAAACAAATGCAATCGGCAAATGAGATCCCATTGATGAAACGGGATTCATTGGAATGCCACACTTCCATGAAAAATGGGGCATGTTTTGAGTCTTCTTTATCGGGACGTGATCGCAAATATGCTACGAAAATCCGGTATGCTAGAAAGAGAGAAACTGAGGGCTCTTTTGTAACCTCTCAGGACATCTCACCTTCCCGTCACATGTTTAATTCTCCAAAAAAAAAAAAAAAAATGTTGAAGGGGAAACAGCAGTTGCTTTGATCTACCTGACTTCTAGGCTAGCATGTTGATTTTTACCTATATTCCAAAGCACCTGAAGGCCAGACAAGGAATAATGGATGGAAACTAACCAAGGAGAGATTCAACCGGGAAATAAGGATAAATTTCCTGACAGTGAGAACAATCAACCCATGGAACAGAAGTTGCCTTCAGAAGTTATGGGAGCTTCATCACAGGAGGCTTTCAAGAAGAGATTGGACTGTCATCTGTCAGAAATGGTGTAGGGTCTCCTGCTTGGGCGGAAGGTTGGACTAGATGACCTACAAGGTCCCTTCCAACTCTGTTTTTCTGTTATTTGCAAACATGTCTCTGTTTTGTGTGAGCCAAGTCACTATGGTTATTCTACAGACTAGAATTAAAACAGGCCATGGCTTAATGAAATGTATGGACTGTAAGGTGTGAATTCAGAAATAAGCCCTCCCTAAGATAAAAGGGACATGGTGGCTCAGTAGTTAAGACGCTGAGCTTGTCAATTGGAAGGTTGGCAGTTCAGCGGTTCGAATCCCTAGTGCCGCGTAACGGAGTGAGCTCCTCTTATTTGTCCCAACTTCTGCCAACCTAGCTGTTCGAAAGCACGTTAAAAAATGCAAGTATAAAAACAGGCACCACCTTTGGTGGGAAGGTAACAGTGTTCCGTGCGCCTTTGGCGTTGAGTCATGATGGCTACATGACCACGGAGACATCTTCGGACAGCGCTGGCTCTTTGGCTTTGAAAGAGAGAGGAGCACCGCCCCCTAGAGTCAGGAACAACTAGCACATATGTGCGAGGGGAACCTTTCCCTTTCCCTTTAAGATAAAAGTGAAGGGCCCATTTGATGTTAGCAGTGACAAAATGAGGCCATCAACCAGAAGATTGTGAAGTTCTAATTTGGTTTTGAGCTTTTATGGATGACCTTCCCCAGCCACGAACTCCCACTAATGTTGATGTTTTTCACGGATCGTTTTTCTTAAGGAGTTCTGTTTTTATATTATTGCTGTAAACTTGCTTGAGGGTTTGCATTAAATGGCCTGCATCAATATTTTGAAAACAAGGAGCCCAGATCGGGAAGTTGCGCAATATTTTAGATAACAAGCTCAACCCTGTTGCACACATATTTGCATTTGTCCAGAGTCAATTTATTTTCCTTCGTCTCAACAACAGCGTAATTATCTGGGTTTCAAAGTTAAGATTGCGACAGAGTCACAAACTCCTAACAGGGTGGGTGTAGGCAGCCTGAGGCCATTGCAGACAATCTGTCTAAGACCATCCGATGACACTGGTCATCCTTTGAGGACAAGACAAAACCTGTTCGGAACGAAGGCAAATATTTCCTGCTCTCGTTCTAACCCGGAGCGGAGTTTTCTCATGAAAAAAAGAGGCGTATGTGTATCTCTATACGGTAGTGGTCGAAATTGCGGAAACCTTTTGGGAAAAGTGTATTTCCTAAAACTAGCTAACAACACCACTTTTTGTTTTTGGAGTAGTACCATAAAATTATATGTCGATGGAAAGGTAATTTAATCAAGAATGTCATGCAATAACTTTTAGGAAGGATTTGCTATTAGAATAGCAGTTACGGTGTAAAGAAGAAAGGGAAACACGCAGAAAAAACAAGATATACAAAAATGATCACCATAGAAAAAACGAGATATATAAAAATGATCACCATGTAAATTAATACTTAGTTGGGTAACTTTTAGCATGAATGACGGCCTTATAACGTCTTCCCATGGAGTGAACCAAGTCTTTGAGTTCTGCAGCTGTTATCATGTGAAACCAAGTTTGAAGGATGGCTTCTGTTAACTGGGTTTTACTGCTGGGTGGCTTCTGACTAACCAGTTTCTTCAGTCGGCTCCATAGATTTTCAATTGGGTTAAGAAGGTCTGGGCTATTCCCAGGCCATTCCAGCAGTGGAATAGGATTTTCTTGAAACTCCAAAAAAGAAAAGTGGTATTATTAGCCATCAAACCTCAAAAATACTCTTTTCACAAAAGGTTTCCACAAGTTTGGCCACTACTGTATAAGGGAAAATATGTTTATCAAATCCAGGTAGTTCTCAACTTACAACAGTTCATTCAATGACCACTGAAATTTACAACGGGCACTGAAAAAAGGGCCGTACGACTGTTTTTCAAACTTAAGACCATTGCAGCATCCCACTGGTCACGCGATCAGAATTCGGAGGTTTGGCAACTGACTTGTGTTTATGACAGTTGCACTGTTCCAGGTTCATATGGCAACCAGATTCTGATGAGCAACGTCAAGGGGAAAAGCCAGATCCGCTGCAGATGCAGTGATTCGCTTAACAACCGTGGCAAGAAAGGTCGTAAAATGGGGCAAAACTCACTTAACAACTGTCTCCCTTAGCAATAGAAATTTTGGGCTTATAATGGTGGCCGTAAGTCGAGGACTACCTGTATAAGACCCAGACAGAACAACAGGGAAATGAAGAAATATTTTCCAGAGATCTGGGGTCGCCATTCTATTCTTTTTTTTTTTGGTTTAGCCAAGAGTTGCAAACTGAAATGTTCCCAGACAGGTAAAACAAGTGCTTACATAGGAGATCCGTGAAGGGGGAAAAAAAAACCCTGGAAACCAATCCCTGTGATTTTGCAAAAGGCTCTTCTCCTTTCTGCTCCTGCATTTCTTCTTTTTGAATCCATTTAAAAAAAAAAAAAAACCTTCCCAATTCCTTACTTTACATATAAAGTAAATTTTTATTTATCCTTTTGGGCAGGGGTAAAAGTCTGAGTCTGAGCTTTAACCACAATGCAACCTTTTCCCGGCGCTCTGAATTTCTGGTCCTGCTCTCCACCCCTTCTCTGCTCTCACTCAGTGAGGGTGGGAGGATACTGAAGTCACCCCCCCACGGCAGGGGTGGATTCAGCCGGTTCGGGCAAATTTTACATCTGGTTCGCTGAACTGGTAGCTGCAAGGATTGGAAGTACTGGAAGTCTGGAAAGGGGCCTGTTTCTGGCCTCCATAGGATCTCCAGAGCCAGAGGGAGGCTGTTTTTGCCCTCCTGGAGGCTTGAGGAAAGCCTCCAGAGCCTAGGGAGGGCGAAAAACAGGACTACCAGAAGTACCGGAAGTCTGGAAACGGGCCCGCTTCCGGCTTCCAGGGGAGGCTGTTTTTGCCCTCCCGGAGGCTCAAGAAAAGCCTCCAGAGCCTGGGGAGGGCAAAAAAACGAGCCTATGGAAGTCCAGAAATAGGCCAGAGGGCCTCAGGAGCCTGGGAGAGGCCATTTTCACCCTACCGGAGGCTCGAGGAAAGCCTCCGGAGCCTGGGGAGGGCGAAAACACCCTGCCATGGTGCAGGAGGCCGAGTAGGCCACGCCCACCATGGCCACGCCCACCCAGCAACCGGACAGAGAACTGGTTGCTATAATTTTTGAATCCCACTCCTGCCCCACGGGCAAAGGAGGAGAAGATCTGAAAAGAAGGAGGAATTCTGTCCTTGATGCTCTTGTTCAGCTGGTTAGAGACACTGCTTAGTTCTACACCTACTGAGAAACCGGTAAAGCCTCATGAACACCAAACAGCATAGGGGAAGACTGATGGATCACTTGGATGCACACTCTGTCTTTGCTACAGCCCTAGTGGTACAGCATGCTGCGGACCTCATTGGTCAAGGAATCACCTCTGGCAGCATCCAGGAGAAGGGCCTTTTCTGCTGAGGCTCTCCATCTCCCGGAACATTGTGCCCCTCAAGGTGAGATCTGCTTCCCCACCCTCTTGGCCTTCCAAAATGACTTCAAAACCTAGCTCTACCAACTGGCATGGGATAAGGCGTTTCACATCAGGGCTGGTTAGTGACCTAGGAAGAAAATCCCACCTTCACCCTGATAAATCCTGGTTTCTAATTTATCATTCGCCCCCTCCCTTCATTTTTTTAAAATTTTTTTTGATTTTTATGCCGCCGTTCTCCGGAGACTCAGGGCAGCTTACAAGGTGTTAAGCAATAGCCTTCATACTTTTTGTATATTTATACAAAGTCAGCTTATTGCCCCCACAAACCGGGTCCTCATTTTACCTACCTTAGAAAGGATGGAAGGCTGAGTCAACCTTGAGCCTTGGCGAGATTCGAACTTGCAGTAATTGCAGGCAGCTGGAAGCTAAATACTACCTTTTAACAGTAGCATTAGTCTGCTGTGCCACTCAGGCTCCTAGTTCTCAATTAATCAATTTTAATGCTTAATGTTCTGTATTTTTGCTTTTATGGTGTTATAAGCCACCCAGGGATGCAGTGGCTCAGTGGCTAAGATGCTGTCGATCGAAAGGTTGACAGTTCAGCGGTTCGAATCCTTAGTGCCACGTAAGGGGGTGAGCTCCCGTGACTTGTCCCAGCTTCTGCCGGCCTAGCAGTTCGAAAGCACATTAAAAAATGCAAGTAGATAAATGGGCACCACCTTTGGTGGGAAGGGAACAGCATTCCGTGCGCCTTTAGCATTGAGTCATGCCGGCCACATGACCACGGAGACGTCTTCAGACAGCGCTGGATCTTCGATAAAGTTTACTCCACAGTTATTTTTGTTGGGTATAATCACGGATTGTACGGTTATAGAGACTAATTTGATCCTGAATTTAATAACCGCAGCGAGATTATTGGTGGCGCAGTATTGGAAGAAGGAAGATTTGCTTACTATTCAAGAATGGATATTAAAAGTAGCCAACTTAGCAGAGATGGCAAAGATCTCAGAGTATTTGAAGGACTATTCAAACGAGAAATATATGATAGAATGGAGAAGACGGATAGATTATATTCAAAGTAAATATCGGACTAAAAAATTTCAAATAGCTCACGAATAGATAGAGAGATGTTATTATGTATTCAAATTTAATTTGGTAAATGGGGAGTTAAAAGTATTAGAGGGATGTAAGAGGTTATAATTAATTAGTCTATGTTAGATTATGATTGTTGAATGTTATACCCTGTATTTCGCTCTGGGAAGTAGGGAGGGGGGGGGTGGGTGGGGAGGGTGGAGGGAAGGGGAGGATATATATGTAAACTTTTTAAAACTTTTCAATTAAAAAAAAAAAGACAGCGCTGGCTCTTCGGCTTAGAAACGGAGATGACCACCGTCGCCTAGAGTCGGGAACGACTAGCACATATGTTCGAGGGGAACCTTTTCCTTTTACCTTAAGCCACCCAGAATCACTTGAACAATGAGCAATGGGCATCCTACAATTTTAATACTAGTAATAATGAATGAAAAGATATTAGCAACGTACCCAATACAGTGAGATTGAGTTGATTTTCCCGGTTTCCGGTAGGGAAGGTGGCAAATTCACAGATGTAGATCCCTTCATCGTCCAACTGGAGGTTGGACAGCTTGATGGTCCCATCGGTGATGGAAGGGCTCTGGAAGACCACTTTCTCCTCGTAGGGGGGCAGGATGGAGACGCCCATGACGGGGTTGTAGATGGCCACATTTTGCTTGGAGCCATTGCTGGCTTTCTGCCAGGTAACTTGGGTGATCCTCGTGTGGTTGATCTTGACCAAGTTGCAATGAAGGACCACATCGGTCCCGATGAAGCCGGAGACCGTCTCATTGACGAGCACCTTCTGAGCCCAGAGGCCTACAAGAAAAGAGGAATGGAAGGATTAGGATGCGTTGTGTTCTTCTTCTTTTTTTAAACAGTCAAAAGCCCCTTTTTTTATTTTTAAACAAACATACATAAAAACATAAAACCATCATCAATTACACACAGTGTATCGGTTGGTTACAAATCTTTTGTGCATCTTCACCATGTTCATAGCTTGCAGTTTACCTAAGTTCTTATATTATCGATCTAATGTTTATTTATTTATTTTATTTATTTGTTTTCATTCATATACCGCCCTTCTCCAGCAGGACTCAGGGCGGTGAACAGCTAAAATAAAACAGAACATACAAAATTTAAAAACAGTTTAAAAATAATTCAATATTTTTGGCCGCAATTTTAATATATATCTATGTATTATTATCCTCATTAATTATTTATTTGACCATAGCTATTCTTCCCTCATTTTGTACCAAATATTCTAAGATTTGAATTGATTTATATTATAGCATTCATTTCATCATTAAATCGGTCTAGTAACGATACTCCTTTATGTTATATTTTATATAATGCTAGAATTCTTGTATTATAAAAATCTCTTATTATCTTTCAGTTCCATATTTTTTTTATCTAACCATCGATAAAATAAATCCCATATCTTATAATACTGTTTATCTTCTTGTTCTCTAATTTCAAATGTCAATTTACTCATTTCAGCACATTCCATTATTTTCTTAATGACTTCATCTCACGTTAGTATTTTCTCATTTTTCCAATTTTTAGCAAACACAATTCTAGCCGCCGTTAATAATACATTCACAATCAGGTATTTCAAGTCTCTATTATATATTATATATTCAATTCTCTATTATATCTATATAATAGATATATTATATATATCTATTATATAATCCCCAATTAAAAAAATCTCTGTGATTTAAAAAATGTGATTTTTTTTAAATCACACTTTTTTTAAAAAAGTGTTGTGTTCTTAAAGAGTTCTCCAAGCGAAGATTTGTGGGGGTTTACAATTGTTTTACATCCAAGCTAGGTAACGTAATCGATGAAGATTAGGATGTTGCACTGGAAATGATCCTTGTTTCTGGGATCTCAAGGTTGTCTTTGTGAATCTGCCAGAGTTGTCATTTCGGAACCACAAATTCCCGCGAGCTCTTTCAAAGCTCAGAAGATTAAGGGGAGACAATCTGGCAACAGGTTTCATCCTGTTGCAGAATACTCCCATTTCCTGGCTTTGCACAACACAATGAATCATTAAGTCATCCAGTGGCCTGGGTTCACACAACATATTAAGACATACACATACACACCAAGGAAACAATCAAGGCTAAAGCTAATTCAACTTAGTATTGTGTGCAAAAATAGCCCAAATGACCGTTGCAGACGCTGTCTTTTTTCTTGAAAGAGGCTTAACCATGTGTTTTTAACTTCGGTTCCTGCACAGACGTCTGCCGGATAATGAAACAACCTGCAAAACTCTATTGAAAATCAACATGCCGAAATACACTTTTGGGGCAGAGGAGAGGAGAGGAGAAGGGAGGCGAAAGGAGGAGAGGAGAAGGGAAGCAAAGGGAGGCGAAAGGAGGAGAGGAGAAGGGAAGGGAGGAGAGGAGAGGAGAAGAGAGGAGAGGAGAGGAGAAGGGAGGTGAAAGGAGGGGAGGAGAAGAGAAGGGAGGAGAAGGGAGGAGAGAAGGAGTGAAGGGAGGAGAGGAGAGGAGAGGAGAGAAGAGAAGAGAAGGGAGGAGAGGAGAATGGAGAAGAGAGAAGGGAGGTGAAGGGAGGAGAGGAGAAGGGAGGAGAGGAGAGAAGGGAAGGGAAGGGAAGAGGAGAGAAGAGAAGAAGAGAAGAGGAGAGGAGAGGAGAGGAGAAGGGAGGTGAAAGGAGGAGAGGAGAAGTGAAGGGAGGAGAGGAGAGAAGAGAAGAGAAGGGAGGAGAGGAGAATGGAGGAGAGGAGAGGAGAGAAGGGAAGGGAAGAGGAGAGGAGAGAAGAAGAGAAGAGGAGAGGAGAGAAGAGAAGAGAAGAGAGGTGAAAGGAGTAGAAGAGAAGGGAGGAGAGGAGAGAAGAGAAGAGAAGGGAGGTGAAGGGAGGAGAGAAGAAGGGAGGTGAAGGGAGGAGAGAAGAGAAGGGAGGTGAAGGGAGGAGAGAAGAAGGGAGGTGAAGGGAGGAGAGGAGAAGGGAGAAGAGGAGAGAAGGGAAGGGAAGGGAAAAGGAGAGGAGAGAAGAGAAGAGAAAGGAAGAGAAGAGAAGAGAAGAGAAGAGAAGAGAAGAGAAGAGAAGAGAAGAGAAGAGAAGAGAAGAGAAGAGAAGAGAAGAGATGTTTGCATAAAATCCCCATGGGCTGCCACATTTTGAACCAGTTGAAGCATCTAGGGTGCATGGAAGGAGAGTCGAACAGAATTGAACCTAACTACCCTGGTAAAAGGCTGGGCAGCTTTCGGAAGTGAGCGGATTGCAGCAGAGAGAACGCAAAGTGAGAAGAACACGACATTTTGGGAGCGGAGGTGGGTGGGTGGGTGATGGAAATCTATTTATCCATGCTCCCATGCATGGTAGAATTGAATGCACGCTATATTTCCATATATTCCCTCCCTGCCACACGCAAACGCACACGGAGAGACAAAAACCCGCCAGCCACCGAAAGAAAATAAACATTACAATGCAACTTAAGGGACGCTGACTCAGGAGGAAGTGCCATTGCATTTAATGGGACTCATCGCTTTGATGCAGGGAGCCTTCTTGGGCCTGGGGATTTTTCAAAGGTGCTGAGCTGGCAGCTCCCATCAGCCTCAGCCAGTTCGGCTGCAGGACGATGGTGTTTGGAGGGGGCCAGCCTGGGAGAGGCCCCGATGAGGTTGCTTTGAGGCTGCGCCACGAACGGGAGAGACCAAAGAAAAGAGGAACGAGAGGAGCATTCGGCCGTTTCACGGCAAACCCAACCAGGGTTATGGAACTCAATTTTGGAATGGCAGGGAGGGAAGGTTGAGGAGAGACTTTCTCTGTAGTGTGGAGTCTAGACGTTCCATGAGCCAGCTAGGTGACATTATCAGGGCTAGGAGGGAGTGGGGTTTGCGAGAACTGAGAACTGATGAGGTTACCTAGTTGGGTCATGGAACGTCTGCAAGGAAAACAACAACAACAACCTCAGAGAGCACCAAAGATCCCAAAGATGTCTCCTCCTCCTCT